>CM064864.1:68036865-68622582 GCA_032719365.1 Prinsepia uniflora
ATGGAAAATAAAGGGTTTAATAATTAATTAAATATAATAAACATCATAATGATGTCTACCCCAAAACATGGGATCTGGTTTTCAAGGGATGGAGTGACACTTGTCCACTCATCCAGGTGTGCTGAGTCAACGGTTACTATTCTATTTTATTTTATTCCCGGTTCGTTCGGTTAATCGAGCCCGATTCCGTGACCAAAACTTCGTCGTCGGAACTCCGATTTCGGCATGCCGCCTGTCGTTGGATTCGTATCGACGATACCCTACGTAACGGTCCTTGGCCCTCGCTCATCGGACCTCCCGATCAAAAAAGTCAACATTTGGCCCCTAACATGCCAAATTACCAAAATACCCCTCAAACTTCCGAACACCATAACTTTCTCTACGAATGTCGGAATCGAACGTGCCACCTGTCTATGAACTCGTGACGTCCCGAACTACGTCACAGTCATCGGTCAAAGTCCATTTGACCGCCCGAACAAAAAGTCAACATTTTGCCCACGACTAGGGGCAAAACGGTCATTTTGCACATTTTGTCCGATTCCGCCCTACTAACCACCGTTCAACCTCGCTAATCAAGATTAGTCACTAAACTAATCCCGGAATTCGGGACGGGTCGTTACAATCTTCCCTCCTTAATAAATTTCGTCCTCGAAATTCCAACCGCTTTAATCTCAACGTACTTCCCTCCTTAATAAGTTTCGCTCTCGAAACTCGACTATCCTGATTCCACAAACACCCCGTGGAAAGTGGAATCGACCACACAACACGTGTACACCCATACACCAACTAACCAGGCAAAACTTGTCTGCACTCTACGTACCACTAATACTCAAAACGCAACGACTACATTCGACCCCGTCGAATGACTGAAACTACTTGTTTCGAATTTGACACCACTTGTCAAATCAACCCTCTCGTTGACGCAACAACTCGACGGTTCCTTTCCCACTCCCACTAGGAGTCAGCTGACCCCACTCAACGATCTATGTTGACACATCCTGACAATCTGTCACCACACAGTTGTTGTCAGTCGAAAACTGACACTAGACTCACTCGTGGCTACACATGCCACCAACGTACTCGACTCACCAATACCCTTACCGACATTTCACACGACCTGTGTGTAATTAAACACATCGGAATTACCATGACCCATTGCATAGTAATGTCCGGTCCACAACCAATCCCATGGTATCGGAACCAATCCGACTACCAACACGTTCACCAACACACCTCGGGTATATCCCGTATACCGTAACTAGACATCACAAGTCTACACGATATTGTACCTCGAACCATGTACGAAGTACACACATCTACCTAATAACCAGACTACAACCACCTAGGTCATAGCCGAACGCGTTCCAATAATGGAGTACGTTTGCCCAATCCAGCATGAGACAAATCGAAACTCCACCCAACATCTAGTTCCAATTCCGAATCTGAATCCGCAACTTCGTAAGAAATCCCGGATCCAAACCCAGACATCACATTTTAATTCATATCCAAATCCGAATCCGAAATCATTATTCCGTAAGCTAGCATTTGGAATAATCATTCCGTACCCAAATCCAGAAATATACTTTCAAGTTCCAAAATCGAATCCTGAATCGTCACCCAGAAATTCGATTCCAAATCCCGAAATCTCATTCACATTTACCAAGACACACCAAAACCGAACCTATCGGTTACCCGTTCAATACACTTGATTGACTTCATAGGGAACCCAATCCAATCTGCACACGTCTAAGGTTGACAAAATTCAACTACCTTGAAAAACTACTCACCCGAGTAGAATACCATACGGGCCCCACTTCGAAAAGAAGTTCAATCTCGTCATTTACGACTCACACACCCAAGTTCGTATCGATCCTTGTCATTCCACCTAGGAAAACCAAGGATGATCCAAAATAATGACACCAATACTCATCCTACGTGGATGCAACAAAACTCAATGCACTCACCACGCCATGTACCCCAACATCGTCTGCCACCAAGCAGAAAATGAAAAATCTCGTTTACCTAATTTCGAACACGTAGCTCCTCCTAATGACCTCACAACACACATGGGCTCACCAACCAATACACGCTCAACGTACTGGTAACTACAGTCAATGTCTGCCAGGGCAGAAAGCAAGAAGTCAACCCCAATGACTTCGGAATACCAATCACCAAAAACGAGCACCACTTTCGTTCCCTAATCACAACTCTCTTCGACACTAAGGTTCCAACCATGTTGGAAACAGATATGCTCCCAACAAGACGTCAAGTCTAACCACTAGACTTCCTACCTCCTCAATTCACTTGGACAACCCCGTGTCCACAATCAATCCGTTATTGTTCCGTTCGCACATCCCGACCTTTACAGGTTCAACACTCGGTTTTCCAAGTTCTCAATTACAAATTCCTACCTTTATACCACTAATGGTTTTTCCTCGTCTTTTCCAGTTTTAATCATTTCCATGTACATTTTAGGGATATTTAAAAACATAAAATCGCACAAATTTTGGAGTTGCCAACAACTCCCCCAAATCCACCAATTATCATGACGTAGGGGACGTCATCCCAAGATTACTCAAGTCTCAATTATACCCTTTTTAATCCACTCCTTACTGGTTATCTCACCACTATTGGGACTTATCCCAACACAGCACAATCTTAACTGGATCCCATCCAGTCCATCACTCAACCACTACCGAATCTCGAAGACTGAACATATGTTCATCATGACGGAGTCACACCCCGACTTGTGGCTCATCGTCAACACCATCACCGACACTAGCACCAGCGCTAGTACCAGCACCAACATACTATCAACAACACTAGTATCAGCACACCAGCATCCATACTAGCATCAGCACAAAAGTACCAACCCACAAACATTCATACTTGCACACCATGTGCAAATACGACAACCCTGGATCTCCGTTCATACCGAACGACGATCCCGTACCTCACGACTATGGGTACCACTATTCTGACAATCCACATCAGGAAAATGAACGTTCCCCGAACGTCCCCTGATCCCCAAGTATTATAACCACACCAATTACCCTCGATAGCCAGTCATCTCCATATGACTTCCGACTAACTGTCATTGCTATCGAGATCCGCATCCATTACCTCACACTAATACCCGATCCAACACGGGATTCCATAATTTATCTCAGAACCGTATCCGTAGATCGAATCCCATAGTTCTGCCTAGACTCACCAGAGCCATCCACATGGTCATCCATGACCTCAGCCGCTCGTCGCAGCACAAGTTCTCATCCACTAACCACAATTAAGGTTTACCTTTTAACACTAGGGTTCCACAATCACACCCTATGGTTCAACCGAACCAAACAGCTCTCCGTAATATAAAATCCACAACCTGACCGACCCCGCGGTCTAGACATCGAATAGACGTCAAATCCAATCCTACCATCCCATCAACGTGGGTTCCACCACTAGGTCATCGGCCAACTCCGATGAACCAACATCCCTCACACTAGAAACCACCACAAGGGTTCACATTTTAGACCATTACTCACATGAGGTTCCCCGAACCTGGCTGCACCTAGCAGCACAACAATCCAATATCACATGACCGAACCGACGGTCCCACAATACCAGTTCACCACAATCAACCCCACTTGGGTCGAATCACATTAATGCACGGCGTATCGGGCCAATCACACTCCATCCACTATCCAAACCCAAAAACTATCTATCAGGTTGATAACGAATTGCAGCCCAAAGAGACATCACACCCTCGACCTGCTCACACAAAAGAGCAACCGTGCTCTGATATCAAGTTGACAGGACCCATCCCAATCCCCCCGGGATTACCGTGGAATGTGCCCTGCTCCCGTCCAACAAGAGGTGTTAGACAAGGGATAACCAAGAGCCACTGCCCAACGGGGCATCCAGAGTGCGCAAGGATCGATGGAGGAGGTGTGCAATGTCCCAGTCTCTGCTGCAATCGCATCCGTAATCAACCTGAAGGGCACTAAAACCAAAAGCTGTGAGTGGACAAAAACCAATAAGTTTACCAAAAATATTTATAAGACATTTATGCCCTCCAATAAAAACGTATGCATGCCACAAAAACCAGTAACCAAAACGTTTGCTCAACCGAGCCCTTAGGGCCTTAGCCCAAAAACCGTTAACCAAAAACCAAGTGTGGGAACTCAGCCCAAAACTGTGGAATACCACCACCATACAAATTAAAACCATGTGGGTCACCACCCACGACCATAAACCATTTAGGGTCCCCGACCCTACATACCATTTCATAACCAATACTCCATTTTTACCACATAACACATATCCAACCAATAAGCCATTTTATTCATTAATCCATATTTTACCATTACCATCACCAGCATCCCAGATGCTTAGCGTCCCAGACGCTAGACGTCCCTGACGTCATATCTCACGGTTTCATAAGCTACGCGTGCTGCCCGGGGTCTCTCCGGGTCCTTATATCTGACATCCCTGATGTCTGACGTCCCTGACGTCAATCATAGCAATCCTGCTCCTGAGTCATCATACGGTCCGGCTGCTCCGTATAATGACCCCTCGCAGGCAATGCACCGTGACTTCCCCAGTGTCCCAGACATCTGGAGGAGACCAACATATATCCTTGTATCCAGATGGTATATGGAAAAACAGTTTTATTAAATCCTTTTATCACATTATTACCATTGGGCCCTGCCCGAAATTTCCATAAAACCATGTAATTCCATTTAGGGTCCCTGACCCAAAATCACAATTATTAAATATAGGGTCCCTGACCCGAAATCACCATTATAATCCAATTGGGCCTCATGCCCGATTTTATGAACCACTGGGCCCACGGCCCGATTTGTAAACCAACTGGGCCCGCAGCCCGACTTATAAACCAACTGGGCCCACGGCCCGAATTCGTAAATCAACTGGGCTCCTGGCCCGATAACATAACTCAAATGGGTCTCAGCCCGATTTCATACCAACTGGGCCCCTGGCCCGATTTCATTAACCAACTGGGCCCCCGGCCCGATTCTCAAATGGACTCCAAGTCCGAAATTTCCAAAACAAGTGGGCCTCAAGCCCGAATTCATCTTTCCAATATAAAAACCATTTTATCATATTATTTATTTAACCATAAGCACGCAAAACCACAATTAAACCGTTAACCCCGATATACGTGAAATACAGAAACACCTCGAAATACGTGCAACATACCCGAAATCTATGCTCACAAATACCATCATAGAAATCATGTATATAAACCATATAACACATTTAAGCATGCATAGGATTTATAAAACCAAAGTCCACTCACAGACCGTTTTAACCGTGTGCCTTGATACGCGTGCCACCGGCCCTCCCGGGCCACACCACTATCACCGAGACTCCCAATCCTGTCCAAATCACATTAGAGGGTTACTAACCTCATCATTAACATCCTATCAAAGTCCCGTAATTTTCCCGAATTTTTTACTTATTTTTAGACTTAATTTAAAACCTTCGGACATCCCGAACAATATCGAGACGGTGTCCGATCGACACGAAACCAATTCCAAAATGTCCGTTACATTAAATAGGGCAGAAGTCATGTTGACCTCACCTCGAGATTCGTGCCCACGCGCCGCCACGCGCCGCCGTGAGTGGCTGCGCGTGAAACTCACGCGCCTGTTACAGTGTCACCAGCCCAACCCGTTTGTCTGGTAAACGGGTTCAATTCACCCGCGACACAACCCGGTTCCAATCTTGTCAATTCGATCCTAATTCCTTCAATTGATCATTCCATTAGCTTCGTTTTAAGTCCAATTATAAGTCTGTAACATCAATTACGCGAACACTTACCCAGATTCCGTCGATTCCACGATGAACACGAAGAACACTCCGGTCACTGTTCAATCATGGGATTCCTTCAATCTCGATCGATTTCCCTAAATTGGTTCAACCAGAAGCATCAGTGGACCACGAGGAACAATTCCCCCACATCAATTTCGTCGTTTGATCAGTAAATGATCACGACTCAAGTACGAACACCGTCCACTGTGCAACCATGGAGTTTCATCGATCTCAGCCGGTTTCCTTCAATTGATGATCCCAGAAGCATCGTGGGATCATGAGAAATCATTTCCCCACAACAATTGAGTCAATCACAGCCCCAAACTCCACGACTCATGCTCGAAGTTCCTCACTGTTACCAAACCCGTTCAGAGCCAATTGGGCATGAATTCATCTCGTTCTTGATCTGAAACAACTCGTCTCAACCTCAGGAAGGTATTTCCAAGCTCCAAATCGATCATCACAGCTCAATTCTCAGTATTTGAATTTCCCTCCCAAAACCAAATTTTCGATTCTCAGCTTCATCTCTGCCTCTCGTGTTTCCCAGCCAAGTTAATCTCAAAACTCTCTCAATTCCTCACACTCTGGTTCAGAAATGGAAGGAAATGGTGGACGAATTCGAACTCCCCCCCATCTCTGCGTTTTGCTTGCACACGGGTAAGGACAGAAGAGAAATAAATGGAAAATAAAGGGTTTAATAATTAATTAAATATAATAAACATCATAATGATGTCTACCCCAAAACATGGGATCTGGTTTCAAGGGATGAGTGACACTTGTCACTCATCCAGGTGTGCTGAGTCAACGGTTACTATTCTATATTATAATATTATTTTATTCCCGGTTCGTTCGGTTAATCGAGCCCGATTCCGTGACCAAAACTTCGTCGTCGGAACTCCGATTTCGGCATGCCGCCTGTCGTTGGATTCGTATCGACGATACCTACGTAACGGTCCTTGGCCCTCGCCCATCGGACCTCCCGATCAAAAAGTCAACATTTGGCCCCTAACATGCCAAATTACCAAAATACCCCTCAACTTCCGAACACCATAACTTTCTCTACGAATGTCGGAATCGAACGTGCCACCTGTCTATAAACTCGTGACGTCCCGAACTACGTCACGGTCATCGGTCAAAGTCCATTTGACCGCCCGAACAAAAAGTCAACATTTTGCCCACGACTAGGGGCAAAACGGTCATTTTGCACATTTTGTCCGATTCCGCCCTACTAACCACCGTTCAACCTCGCTAATCAAGATTAGTCACTAAACTAATCCCGGAATTCGGGACGGGTCGTTACATGTTCTCCGCTGTCCGGCCACCAATATTCTTCCTTCCTTCACCAGTCTCCTCGTCCCGGCCTATCCTATCGATTCCTCAACTCCTCTAACCTCGACACAGTCCCATCATCGTCGATTCCAGCTCGAAAGAAAACTCATACACGGCTCTGTTTTCCTTCCCGGCCACCCAGGTAACCTCACTTCACGGTAGCCATCTTAAAACCTTCCTAGGACCTTACTGAACCTAACCCAACTCTCCTAGACCTTCGACTCTCGCTGACAGGACCCATCCCAATCCCCCCGGGATTAGTGCGGGATGACCCTGCTCCCGTCTGACACGAAGTGTCAGACAAGGGATATTTTCGTCCTTTGCCCTCCCGGGCTAGCCCTCCCGGGCTAGCAGAGACCGAGAGGTCTCTGCTACAGTCCACATCCGCTGTCAACCTGAAGGGTATTAAAAACAGAAAGACTGTGAGTGGACAAAAATAAAGATTTTATAAAAAAACATTTCCATAAAAGACATTTATACCCTCCACTAAAAAGCATGCATGCATAGTAAAACCATTTATCCAATAATATATGTTAAAACATCCATAAATAGGGTCACAACCCCAAGTTCCGTAAATACAAGTCTCACGGGCTCCTGCCCAAAACCAATTTACAGAAAACCAGAACATAGTAAACATATGTGGGATCTCAGCCCAAATCCATTTATCATCATAAAACACAGTTTTCCCAAGCCAATTGAAACCATGTTTATCCAATATATTCATATCCAGAACCTGTCACGGTAAAATAAAGCTACACGTGTGCTAACCGGGGTCTCAAACCCAAGTCTCTCCAGGGTCCACCCAGGTCAATGTCCGTAGATCAATGACCCTCCCTGGAGGTAACGAACCATGCCCATCCTGAGAGTAAGGAACCCAACTGGGGGGCGACTCCACTCAGTCAGTGCTCCGTGACTACTCCGGGGTCCACCCAGGCCAACGACCCTCCCCGGAGGAGACAATCATATATAAAGGATGGAATATGAAAAACCTTTGGAAATCATTCTTGAAACCTTTCAAGGATTCATGCCCGGCCCCCATAAGCCGTCATGAACCATAAAATCCTTTCATGGGTTCATGCCGGTTCCCATAAACCGTCATGACCCGTAAATCCATTTCAGGGGTTCATGCCGGTTCCCATAAACCGTCATGACCCGTAAAAACCATTTGTAATACATAACTGGGCCCTAGGCCCGAATCCACATACAAACTGGACCTCAAGTCCGATTCGTAGACCAACTGGGCCTCCAGCCCGACTCCGTAAATCAAATGGGTTTCGAACCCGAGTTTACCTTTTCGAATCCAAAACCATTTCATGAAATCATATCCAAAACCCCAGGTATGGAAAATCAGTGTAAAACCAAAAAATCTCGATTTACGTGCAAGCACGTAAATCGCCTTGAAATACATGAAACCATATAATTCACAAATATCCAAATCAACATTATCAAATCATATGCATAATCCATTTGGAAATCCAAAACCATTTCATTTAGACCCGTATAGGCACCGTATAGGGCCGAAACCTCGAAATACGTGCCTATACGTAACCACACATCCAAATGCACTCATGGCAACACAAACAAGTATTTAAAACATATAATAAACATTTATGCATGCACCAATTTAGAAAACAAGGTCCACTCACAGACCGTCCGAGCTGCCACCTCGATTCGCGTGCCATACGGCTCCCCGAGCCGATCACCGTCACCGGGACTCCCAAACCTGTCAAAATTAATTTAGAGGGTTACTAACTACTTATATAACCCCTCACTAAAGCCCCGTAATTTTCCCGTATTTTTAACTATTTTTAATCTCGAACCTAAACCTTTCGATGCCCCGAAACATATCGAGACGATGTCCGATCGACTCGAAACTAGTCCCAAAATGTTCGTTACATCGAATAGATGATTTCGTATGTTGGAACCATCCCCAAAAACCCTAGCACGCGCCCGCACGCGCCGCCTGAAGTGGCTGCACGTGGGAGCCACGCGCCTGTGAACAGTACTCCTTCAACCTCTCGACGGCCGGTTCAGACCGGCCGGTCCGGTTCGTTTCTGCAACTGGACCGGCGTGACCGGTCCAGGGTCCTACAATCCTCATTTTTCATCCGTTTTCTTCCATTTTAATTCCTAAATTCCTATTTTTGTGTTTCCTATCCATCCCAATTAACGAAACCCATCACAACCCACAAAATCACACGGTCCAAGTTTGAACCTCACGGTTCAAACTTCTCCTTTTCTCCCCACGGCTTCCCAGCCGTCCCTAACCACCAAAACCTCACTAATCACCCCCTAGCAACCTAAATAATCCATCCTAATCATCCAAATCGACCCATAACCACAGAAATGAAAAATGGATTGAAATCGGTTAAAACCGATACCTTTCGGGCTTCACGGCTCCACCGTCCACGGCGGCGTGCCCTTGGCCGGCCACCAGCATCCACACATCCTCTCCTCACTCTCTGGTCCTCTTAGTCATGATCAAATAAGGTTGGGTTGGATTTGGGTGATGGTTTACACGGGTTGGGTTGTTTGGAAACAAAGAAAATGAATGATCGATGAAGGTGGGAGGTGCATGAATGAAAGCTAAGGGCCAGTGGATGGGTGACACTTGTCACTCATCCATTGGTTGCTGAAAAGTAACTGGGGCCACTAGAGACAAAACTCTCCTTTTTGTCTCGTAAAACGTGCCATCGTGAATAGTAACCGGGAACTTCCGTGAACCGTAACTTCGCCGTCGAACGTCCGAATTCGACGTGCCGCCTGTCTACGGATTCGTATCGTCCTTATCTACGTAACGGTCTTCGGCCCTCGGCCATCGGACCTCCCGATCAAAAAGTCAACTTTTGACCTCCTATTCACCCAAATTACCAAAATGCCCTTGGGCTTCCGAACGTCATAACTTCTTCTACGAACGTCGGAATTGAACGTGCCACCTGTCTATGAACTCGTGACGTCACGAACTACGTCACGGTCATCGGTCAAAGTCCATTTGACCGCCCGATTGAAAAGTCAACGTTTTACCACCACCAGGGGCAAAACGATCATTTCGCATCGTTCGTCCGATTTCGCTCTACTAATCACGGATTAGCCTCACTAATCGTGATTAGTCACTAATCTAATCATGGAATTTGGGACGGGTCGTTACACTCGCCCAAACGTCACGACTCGCCGTTTGAAACTCACGGCAAAACAGAGCATACAGAGTCCCTCCGTCGTGCCATCCACCACCGTGCACCTCCCGTCACGGCAGCACAACCAATAGAATCCCAGACCTCCACTGAGTCCCCTAGACTTGCCTATGAACTTCGATTCGACCTCTAGACTCACGACTCTCGATTTGAAACTCGACGGCTAAACAGAGCAAATAGAAGAGGATGAAAAATTACCTGTCCTCCGATCGCCGTCGCGAGCTCAGCCGTGAGGCAGTAGCTCCTCCCGTCCACCTCCAGCCCCTGGACACCTCCTCTGGCCTTGCTTGATCGATCACAGCCACAACACCACCCACAAACTGTCAGGACCCACCCCGATTATCGCCTCGATAATCGGGAAGCATCCTGCTCCCGTCTGACAATCGAACCCAAAAGACCGGAAGACTAGTTAAAATTACAACACACCCATTGTCAGACCAGGGAGATTAAACAAAATACATGCGACTGGACGTCAAGTCCACAGTTTCACAGAGCAATATTACAAAACAAATTAAAGAACAAGTCCTACTCTGTAAACTAACTACTCCGCAACGGAAAACGTTATGCCTCCGCCTCTGCCTCGGCGCTTGCCCCCACGCTTGTACCACGACCTGGAGGGAATTTAAAACAACAAGGTGTGAGTGGACCGAAACATAAGTTTAACAGGAAAAACAGTTTTTCCGAAATCGGGTTCGCCCTCCAGTTTTGTAATCCGCATGCATAACCAAATATTCAAAATTGTGTATTAAACTTTTGAAAACTCTTTTTCCGAAACACAAGAAAAACGTTACAGGGATCGTCATAACTCTTGTAAAACCATATAATAATACCAGATTCCAGAAACCGTCATTTTGAAACATTATTTGCACAAATCAAGTGAAACATAAATCAATAATCATGATTATGTCGTTGGATCCATCCGAGTCTTTAAACTCAACATTAGGCCTTCCCGGGATATCAACGAGTCTTTAAACTCAAAACACGATTAGTAGGCCTCGGGGGTATCATAATAATCGAGTCTTTAAACTCACGAGTCTTTAAACTCAAATTTCGGGCCCGCCCCCAAAATTAACATACCGGGTCTTTAAACCCAAAACCAGATCCAACCATCAACCGGGTCTTTAAACCCAAAACCGTTTTTAAACATAATAAATCAGGATTCATCACAAATCTTTTTCCAACATTATCCCAAAAACATTTCTCATCGTAACAGGACTCATGCCCGAATTCACATGTAAATTCCAACACATGCAATTACCAGAAAATTTCTTCACAATATGATCAAACATCATAAATCCGAAACATGCATATTCATAACCAGATACTTCATCAAAATTATCACGCATGCATAGGCAAAAACCGAAATCTCGAAATGCGTGAAATACGATAATTATCTCGAAAAACGTGAAAACAAGTAAAACCGATATATCATCTCACCATCGTAAAATCATATGTAAGACCATGAGATAAATAAGCAAATAGTCATGCATGCCCAATTTAAAAATCAAAGAGTCCACTCACAGTCTTAGGACACGTCAATCGCGTCCCGCGCGCTCCTCCGTAGCTTCGGAAGTGTCCGGGCCTGTGAAAACGTACAAGAAGGGTTACAAACATCCCCAAAATAACTCGTAGGATTTTTCCTAATTTTTTCGGATTTTTCGGCGAAAATAAACTTAAAGACTTAATCTTCCGGACTCCCGAAATTATCCCTAATGACTCCCGATCGATTCGAACTCTAAAGATAAAATGTTAATTAAACTGTAAGGATTAATTCTCATGTTGATCGTGATCGGAGTTGACGTCACACGCGCCGTCACGCGCCGCCCAAAATGGCTGCGCGTGAAGACCACGCGCCAAGCTATAGTGTCATCTCCCTTACCCGAACAGCCTGCTAAACGGGTCTGATACCCGCGATTCAACCCGACCAGTTCAAGCCCAATTCTCAATCAATTCCTCTCGTTTTTGATCCTATTATCTTCCCTAATCCTTTAATTTTAGGTCTGTAATGAAGGTTAACCTCGACTAGTACCCAAACGACCCAACTCAAACTCGAACAGTCGAACAAATCGACATTCTGGAACTCACCCAAACTAACCCCAATCTCAAATTAATTTCACCAGTAGATTAAGGGGACTTATACGAACACAATGGTACCGTCAATTGGTCTCGCCGTTACCTAGAAGTCGTCGTCCTCAAGCTCGAAAATACTCAGAACCAGGGCACTCCGTTCCTGGCCAATTCGTGGATGTCGTCCTTCGAATTTGACGTGGTTGGTTTCCTCTTGCTCCCAGAAGACTAGAATGGCCCCTAGTTTAGCTCGCAAGTCCCCACAATTTGATCTTCCATTTTTTCCCTCCACTGGTTTTTCCTTCAAACTGGGACTTGGGTTCCTTGACAGGACCCGCCCCGATCCCACAGGGACCACAAGGGGCCGTGCCCTGCTCCCGTCTGACACCCAATAATTCATACCAATTTTAACCTCAAAACATTTAAAAGCATAAATAACCAAATTAAAGTCATACATAAAATCCGAATTAAACGAATGTCAGACAAGGGATATAATCCAAGATTACAAATTTGCGAGCACGACTCTAAAGTAATCCTGCGGGTACACCGCCCAGCAGGGGTTCAGGTACGCAGAAGTAGATCTATGCCTCAGCCTCTGGTTCCTCCTCTACCTCAGTTCCCCGACCTGGAGGGGTTATCCAAACAGTAAGGGTGAGTGGACCGAAACTCAAGTTTATGAAATCGTTTGATAAATAAAACATATATTTTTACCCCTCCGTTTTCCAAACATGCGTGCATCATAATTCAAAACCATAAACCATCAAATATGAACCATAAGGCATATAATAAAACCATAACCATAATTTTAGTTGCTGCACTATACACTCCAATCCCGACATCCCTGATGTCTGACGTCCCTGACGTCCAATAAGGTCACAATCACAAGGCTACGCGTGCCACTCGGGTCTCAATTCCGAGTTCAATCCCCGAACCCCGTTCGGGTACAGCATCCCCGATGCTTAGCGTCATAGACACTGGACGTTCTAGACGTCCGTGACCTCTCCGGGGTACCTCATCCGGAGGAGACAATATAATATGGAAGGATCTATACAGTGCAGTAACAAATGCATTTTATTGATATCCACATGCAAACATATATATACATAGATAGAATCCGAACCAATCATTCAGTTTCATCGGACGGGTCTCAAGCCCAAATACCGTGAAACGTGCCATAACCATATTTTCCATATCATCAAAACCATTATTGTTTTAGCATGTGAATAAGTATAATAAAACCAGAAAACATTTATGCACACAAGGGTTTAAGAAAATGGCCCACTCACAGTACAATCCTGCTAGAAACCGAACGTATACCCTCGTCCTGGTACAAATGTACAATCCCTGTCAAGTCCAAAGTATTCGTAAAGATCAATACAAACCCCTAACATTCAACCATGAAAGCCTAGGTCGAAACCGACCCGGGAAAGCCGCCCGAACGCGCTTCCCAAGGCAATAAACCTTATTTTGACCAACTTAAGGATCTCCGATCGACCCGAAACCACCGCCATTGGATCCGGATCGTCGAAACCTAAAGAATGGTGGTGGTCCCACCAAAAACACTGTTCACACGCGCCCCCACGCGGCGGTCAACGCAGGAACAGTTCCTGCTGATGTCATCGCTGACGTCACTGCTGACGTCAGCATGACGTCATGCTGACATCATCTGACAGCTGTCAGGTCTGACATGTCAGACTCTGACAGGTGCCACGTGTCAACACCTGATTGGTCCACCACACTGATCTGTCAGACCACGTGTCAGATCTGACATGTGCCACGTGTCAGCACGGCACTGGTCCACGTCACTGACATGTCAGTGACACGTGGCAGTCCCTGACTGGTCCACGTCACTGACATGTCAGTGCTGACTGTGCACTGACATGTGACACGTGTCGGCTCACGGTTGGTCCACGTCATCTGACAGACTGACAGGGTGCCACGTCAGCACCACTGTCATCAGACGGGTTGACCCGTTTTCCTGCAACTCGGGTCGATCAGACCCGCGATCGAGACCCGGTTGCCATTCCTTCATTTCTGGGTCATTTTCAGTCCTTTCAATTCCTAAATACTCGTCTTAGTCCCTAGATTAGTTCAATGTAAAAAGAATTGAGAAACACGGATCGAATTGAGGGCCTACCTTGAAGAACAGCTCTGGCCTCCCGTCGCAGTTTTGCCACCGCCCTGAGCTCCACCGGCCACGAGTTCAATTCCAGAAGGTCCTAGGAGTTCCTAGGGTTGATTAGGAATCACAACGGACCAAATTGAACGTGGGAAAAGGATTTACCAAAAACCTGGGTTGAAACCGCCACGGGTTTCCCCTGCTTCCTTCCACGCCGCCGTCTGCCGCCGTCCACCGCCGTGCCTCTGTCCTTCCCCGTGAGTCCAGCAACACACAGACACAGTGAGTGGATAGCTGGCTGGGATGCTTTGATCGAAATGGACAGAGTGTTCTGCGGGTGGGAAATATAAAGAATTGGAGGGAAATAATGGACGGCCCAGATTTGATCTCCAAGATTAGATCAAGGGCTCAGATTAGATCAGGGGTTTTCAATCCAAGGGCTGGAATTTAAAGCTGCTTCAATTGTTATTTAATCCAATAGTGGATCTGATCCAATCTAGCCAATGGGTGAGTGACACTTGTCACTCACCAGGTGTCCTCCAATCAGATTTCCTGAATTTAATATTCGACACGAAAACCGAGACACGAACTTCCCGAATTCACGTTTCTGACCATAACTTCCTCGTACGAAGTCCGATTTCGGCGTGCCGCCTGTCTACGGACTCAGGACGTCGAGGCCTACCCAACGGTCCTTGAGTCAACAGAAAATTAGTTGTCCAAAGAAAAGTCAACATTTTCCCCCGAGAGTCCAAATTACAGTAATGCCCCTGAACTTCCGATAGCCATAACTTTTACCCTGATCGTCCGAATTGGACGTGCCACCTGTCTATGAACTCGTGACGTCCCGAACTACGTCACGGTCATAGGTCAAAGTTCATTTAGTTCATCAATCAAAAAGTCAACAATTTGACCATACCATTCACAGGGGTAAAATCGTCAAATCACACATTAAATTACAATATGGAAATCCTCGAATTTCCGGGGTGTTACATTCCTGGGCAAAACGGCTCCAAACTCGACAACTCCAGCACCGTCGTGATTCTAACACTCCCAGAAGACTCCCTATGTGTTTAGTTTCACCTCAAAGCCCGTAGGATTTGAACTCTGAGTTTCCCCCCTGAAAACCCGAAACTGTTTTCTCCCGTCTCTCTCAACCTCAGCCCTCACAATGATGCCCAAATGACCCAACCGAGTCCCCCCTCACTCTCTTACTCAGTCATTCGATTCAAACGGCCAGCACCCGTGGGAGACCAGCTGAGGTTCTCTGAAACCTGCTTCCCACAAACACAGAAACCATGGCCATATTAAACTCAATCCCGTGCTTGCAACCTGCTCACGCCACTCAGTCATGCTCCCACTACCTCAATTCACATAAACAAACGTCTGATCAATCCACTAAAGCCATAAACAATTGAACGCACAAACCCACGGCCGCTGCTCTGTTTTCCACGGTGGTGAACAGTACCCCGTGCGGAAATTACCAAAATGCCCCCAGGGTAAAAATTACCAAAATGCCCTCCAACTTCCGTGACCCGTAACTCGGTCGTCCGACGTCCGTTTCAAGCGTGCCGCCTGTCGTTGTACTCGGGGCGTCGAGACGAACATAACGGTCTTCGAGTCAAATGGATATCAATTGTCAAACAAAAAGTCAACTTTTTCCCTTTATAACGCCCAAATTACGGTAATGCCCCCGAACTTTCGAACATCATAACTTTCACTCCGAGCGTCCGAATCGGACGTGCCACCTGTCTATGAACTCGTGACATCCCGAACTACGTCACGGTCATCACTCAACGTCCGTTCGACCTCCAAATCTAAAAGTCAACAAATCGACCACACAAACACAGGGGTAAAAACGTCATTTTATTCACCATTTAATAATATTACATTCCAGAACGTCCGGGGCGTTACACAAACACTCACGTCCTCCCTGTGCACTCTGGTTTTTCCCGTGGCCCTCACTCCTCTCACACACACGGCCAACACTTCCAAACCTCCTCCCTGTAACCTTCCCACTTCTCTGATCACCCTCGCACACTCACAAACTCACCCGCACCCCTGATCAACCCGCAATCCTCTCAATTCTCTCCCTCTGTTTCTCTCAGTGTCGAACAACACTCACACGGGCACTGCACGGTTGCACCCCCAATTATTGGAACCGTGCACACACGCGAGAACTCCCCAGAACCCACTACACAATTGCCACATGTCACCATCCCCTATTCTCTCTCACACACATGGCCCCATCTCAGCCCTTCATCTGCTTCTCTCTGCACAAATCCCCAGATGCAAAAAAGACCAAAATACCCTCCTGTTTAACTTAAAATTACGGTTTTACCACTACCTGCCTAGACCCGTATCTCACACCTCACAAGTCCGATGAATACGTGCCGCCTGTCATCGAACTCAGGACGACGAGATCTATCTAACCATCCTCGGTCAACGTACCAAAACCCGATTACACAAAAAGTCAACTATTCCCCCTAAGTTACCCAAATTACGGTTATGCCCTCCACCTTCCGAACATCACAACTTCCTCCTCGGATGTCGGAAGCGGGCGTGCCACCTGCCTATGGATTCGTGACGTCCTAAACTACGTCCTGGTCACCGGTCAAAGTCCATCCGACTACCCGAACTAAAATCAACATTTTTGCCCAGGTTAGGGGCAAAATCGTCATTCTAAACTTACGGACCTATCGGGACCACCTATCCACCAATAAACCTCACTAATCCCACCTTAATCACTATCTTAATCCCGGCTCTCGGGACGGGTTGTTACAGAAAAGCCATGAAATTTTACTTCCGTGAAGTTCATGAAGAAATATTACTTTCAGGACAGCTTTCTTGATACCACATTTGTCCGCCAGGTTGTCTTTTCTGAAAGGGAGATGATAAACAAGTCATGAAATGAGAATAAACTTTGACTTTGAAGGAGGGCATTTCTATTTTGCTACTTAAAAAGCCATGTTTGGTTTCAAAGATCTATTAATAGTAATTTCCAAATTTAAAAGAAGATCAAAATTCTTAGTACTTTATAAGCAAATGAATTGAATGACTAGTGAACTCATGAATATATCTGGTTACTAATTTTGGTAGAAAATAGGTTCCTATGGTCAACTCTACTCGAACCAAGCAATATAGAATACTTGAATCATCTCTTCTTTTTAAGAAATTCACTAGAACTAGATAAGAACAAAATACTTCAGGTCTAAGACCATAATCGAAGGATTTGTATAGAATTCAAATGGTCATTAATCAACAGTCAATACATAAGAGCAGAATATTTGAGGCCTAAGACCACTATCAAAGGATTTGTATAGATTTCGAATGGTCATTAACCAACCATAATCAATAGTCAATACATATGAACTGGCCATAAAATCAAAGATATCAAGTACTTAACAACAGGGGTTCCAAAAGAGTTGTCCGACAGAAAAAAGCTGATAAAATAAAAAGAATATTTGATAATGAAGGTTTGGAACCAACAGAGGTTCAATTAGACCACCACCGTAGCTAGTAGTCACTCAAACTCTTTTCTCTCTAAAGTATTAAGTGTTGAATCGAACCGAGTAATAGGGTGCTAAGAGTTTTACAGTACGAATTTAAGTTCTTACGGCTAGTTTAGAGTTTTCCATATTATTTTTGGTTGAAGAGATTGAACAAAACCCCAGCAGCAACCATTGCAACTCAATTAACGACATTGAATAAAATCCCAAATCAACCCCATTCATTAAAAAAAACCCATCAAATCTATATATCAAAAAAATTAAGGACATTCGTTAATAGAAAAAAAGTAGCGTAAAAACTTACCAGAAATTCTTGGAATTTTGATAATTTCTACGAGGATGATAAACAAAATCTACAATACAACTTCAAAATATCAAAGGAATTGAGGAGATGGGCCGAATCGCCGATGTTGGTCGCTAGTGGCGGTCAAAGATGGGCTCGTTGCTCGCTGGGAAAGAGGCGAGATGTGGAGGTCCTAGTTGCAGAGTCTTCTTTGGTCGAGAAGAAGGTCGGAGTCATTTTGGTCGAAAAGGGGATCTCACCCTAGGGCTCCTTTTTTGTTTCCTTTGTTTTGTTTTACTGTATTTTTAATTTACACTTTTTAATTATTTGATTTTATTTTAATTTTTAGACATGTAATTAAAATAATAAAATAGTTAATTAAAAATGATGATATGATATGTCACATCACATACCACATATGGTGAAATTTAAAATGTGGGATTTTAAATGATACCCCTAACATTATTGTAAAAATATTGTAACTTTTGTTTTAAGAAGAATCCCTTATTCACACTTTTAGTACCGTTGCCATGTAAATTTCCCCAGAAAAAATTTGTTGGAAATTCTATATAACATTGAGAGTTCAAGTTCCATAATGTTTGACAATCCGGCGAAGTTTTGGTTCGTAAGAAATGGCAAAAAGTAGTCCAATAATAAAAACGAAAAAATAGGAGTTCGCACAAAAGTAATATTTTGTAGTTTGTAATATTATTCGTTCACTTGATACTTTGAAATATAACTGTGACCTACTCAACTATTTTTTTTGACGTTTCGAAAATGTCTACGAAATATGTAGGTAGATTAAAATAAACTAAATTAACAAAGGAATGGTAGAATTTCACCATTGTGGTAGTTCAATAATTTTCTTCTTCCTGCCAATCCATACAATCGGATTGCCTGAGATCAAAGTCCCTGTATCGATTCACCCGACGTCGCGTATCAATTCGAGTCGTCATCGTTATTGTCCTCATGGTTTTATGGACAAGCGATGTGAGGAATTTCAATTTACTGTTCCAAACGGCGTTGCAGTGGACTCAAGTCGTCATCTTCAGGATTGGTCACTAGAACCAAACGACGTCGTAATAGAGGAGAAGCCATCCTCGTCATCGTTGTTGTCATCATCACCTTTGTCCCTACTTTCATTGAATTAGGTTCCGACAGATCTATTTTACTTCTCCCTCTCAATTCGGATCTGGGTATGATGTCCTCTCATCTTGAGGATTCGAGGCCATTCTCCCGAGCTGCGGGCTTTACTCAGTGAGCGCGCCCTACGTCGCATGTGTCGATCGAGACAAAAGTCGTCGTCCTCCCTCACCGCCGCCGCATACTTTTCTGTGAAAATGTAAATATTTGGTAGGTTTTGGCGTTGATGGATAGACAAAGAAGCGCCGAGAATCACATGTGAGTGGAAGAGAAACGAGTGAATGAGAGCAGAGCTGATTGGGTTCCAGTTGGGTTTATTAATGATTGGTTTCCAGCATAGAATAGCAAGTGAGTGAAAGGGCGGATGGTCGAGATGAGGCACTCTAGGTGGGCACTCCGCCTCTGTTACTAACTCCAGCTGGGTTTATTTTCTTATCAATTTTTAAGTAGATGATTGTTACGGGTGTGCGTTTGTAACCCAAATGAGTAATCTAAAACTTAAGAAACCATTCAAATCTCTGTAGTCAGTGAATATTGGTTACTACCGCCGATTAAAAATATAGCCATGAAAAGGATGAAGAAATCTGGAAATTTGGAGGTAGATGAATATTTATCTGGTTTCTTATCATTGTTTATAGAATTTTCCATGTTTCACATCTTCAATGTTTTTTTGTATCTGTTTATATTGAGCTTTGGAGACAATTTATGCTCTTTTTCAATTTTTATTGATTTGCTTTCTGTTAGTTGGGTGTGGACGACGATGTTGATGGAATGCTGACTAGTATGGGAAGGTTAAAGAGGAAGAAGGTGATTATATGATATAATTAATCTTTTTAATTAAAAAACAAAATAATTAATCTCTCAATCATCTTTCCACTTAAATTACTTACGGGATTTGAGTGTGCTAATAAAAAAAAGTTAGATGGATCAGCTCGGCTATTCCCCGGTCCTTAATGGCTATTCCACGGTCCTTAATGGCTATTCCACGGTGTTAAATGTATGAATAATCAACATAGAATATAAAATGTGAAATGTGAAATGTGAAATGTGAAATGTGAAATGTGAATTTTATGCGAGTTGAGGGTTCATTTGCATGAGTGCGGACTGTAAGAGTGACTTATGAGAAGCAAAAGATAATGATGGGATAGAAACAGATCCAACGGCGTGAAACGCGGTAGTCTTGAAGCTTTCCAGGTTTCGTCAAATGCCAAATCATCTGCCCTAAAACCCACAACCCACAACCCACATTCTTCCCCCCTCTTTCTTTGTCACCTTGTTCTTGCGTGTTAAATTTAAGCTGCGTTTGGATTCATAGCGTTGCGGACCATCTTCAACTGAAGATTTTTTGCCCCTTTTCAGGGTTGCCACGCATTTTACTCAATTGGGTTCTCTTCAAGGTTCTAAATTTCCTTCTTAAAATAATAAAAAAAATAACTTAGCATCAAATTATGTGTTTTTTCTCATATTATTCCTGCCCAGTTGTTCTTTGTGAGTTATGATTATGAATTAAGAGTTTATTGGTGATTATTGCATATAGATTGTAGACAATTTTCTATCTTTGGGTTCAATATAAGAAAAAGGATAAGTAGATTAAGCTTTATGCGATAAAAATGGACAAGGATGCTATTGAATTCGACATGACGGATCTTGTTGACCATGGTGACCTCCTTCATGATTCTCCTGCTACTGTCAACTGTTATTCCAACTGCTACGGCTTGTGATTTCGTTGCTAGTGCTGCTGGTTTTCAACATTACATTCCCGAAGGAGACACTACCCTTGAGCCTAATGAAGGCATGGAATTCGAATCGGAGGAGGCTGCCAAGGCCTTCTACAACTCCTATGCTCGCTGCACTCGCTTCAGCACACCTGTCAGCATGTCCCGCCGCTCCAGGCGTGATGGTGCCATCATCCAGAGGTCGTTTGTTTGTGCTAGGGAGGGTTTTCGTATTGACAAGAACGGTGGAAAGTCTAGCACTGATCGTGAAGGTAGGTCCAAGCGCCCCCGGGCTGAGACCCGGGTTGGTTGCAAGGCCATGTTGATAGTCAAGATTCAGGATTCTGGGAAATGGGTTGTGTCTGGTTTTGTTAAGGAACATAACCATAAGCTTGTTGCCCCGGATAGTGTGCATTCGCTTCGCTCTCATCGCCATGTATTGGGTGCTGCAAAGGCCTTGGTTGATACCTTGCAGGGTGCTGGGATGGACCCCAAAGGAATTATGTCTGCCCTTGTCAAGGAATATGGTAGAGTTAAGAAAATTGGCTTCACAGAGCGTGACTACAAGAATTACATGACGAGGAGTAGGCAAAGGACCCTTGGAGGGGACCCTCAGCTGGTTTTGGACTACTTGAAGGACAGGAAAGCTAAGGACCTGACATTTTTCTTTGTGGTACAAGGAGATGAAGATCAGTGCATGAGCAATTACTTATGGGCTGATGCTAAGGCAAAGACTGACTATACCCACTTTGGTGACACTGTTACCTTTGACACAACTTACAGGTCAAACCGGTACTGACTGCCTTTTGCACCCTTCACAGGGGTTAACCATCATGGACAGCCTGTGCTGTTCGGATGCACCCTCTTAATGAATGAATCTGAGGCACCATTTCTTTGGCTTTTCAATACATGGCTCGTCGCAATGTTTGGTAGGCATCGACTCAATTACAACTGATCGTGATTGGGTGGCCATCACCCAGGTTCTTCCCGAAACCTGACACCGCTTCTGCAAATGGCACCGCTTTAAACAATTCCAAGAGAAGTTGTCCTATGTGATTTGTGAGCATTCCAACTTTGAAGCATAGCTTCATACTTGCGTCAATCTGACTGAATCAATTGAAGAGTTTGAGTCTTGTTGGTTATCTCTTATTGATAATTATGACATCAAGGAACATCAATGGCTGCAGTTGCTATATGCTGATCTGCAGCAATGGGTCCATGTAAACTTGAGGGAAACCTTCTTTGCAGAGATGTCTATAACACAGTGCAGTGATGAACTCTTATTTTGATGGATATGTCAATGCATCAACGACTTTACAGTTTTTTTTCAAAATGTATGAGAAAGCAGTTGAAAGCAGGTATGAGAAAGAAATGAAGGCAGATTATGATACTATAAACACTTCTCCTATTCTTAACACCCCCTCGCCCATGGAGAAACAGGCAGCTGGGCTTTACACAAGGAAATTGTTTATGAAATTTCAAGAAGAGTTGGTCAAGACACTAACTTTCATGGCAACGAAAGCTGAGGATGAGGAGGCAGGATCCGTATATCGAGTTTCTAAATTTGGGGAGAACCATAAAGCTTATATTGTTTGATTTAATCCTCATGGCATGAAAGCATTTTGTAGTTGTCAGATGTTTGAATTCTCTGGCCTTTGCGCACACATCATGACAGTTTTTAGGGTGACGAATGTTCTTACTCTTCCGTCTCACTTTATTTTGAAGCGTTGGACTAGGAATGCCCAGAGTGGTGTCATATTGGTGGAACATGCTGGTGGTTTTTTGAAGAAGTCTGAAGAATCTCTCACAGTACGATACAATAATTTGCGTCATGAGGCACTCAAGTACGCTGATGAGGGGGCTAAAACTTCTGAAATTTATAATGCGGCTATGGAGGCCCTTCAAGAGGCTGCAAATAAAGTTTCTCTTGCAAAGAATGGTGGGAGATTGGCTCCACTTAATAAAACTGAAAGAGAAGATGGATCACATTTGGGAAATCAATCACGCAACAACGTTGAAACTCTGTCTGAGGTCAGCTCCTTTAATTTATGTTACATCAGTTCAGTCAGTTAGTTTCAAACTCAAATACGATAAAAGATGTGCGGAGAAAATATGCTTATACTCACGAAGAAACAATATTGATTCTGTTCTGTTATAAGTACCAGTTGGGATGTTTAATAATAGACAATAGGTATTGGACAGTCAATATTGAATGAAGAGCTCAAACATATTTTTGTTGCGCGATACAACCAACCATTACTGTTTCACCGTTCGGTATTCGAAATTCCTTGTTGCTTCTGTATTTGGGTTATTATTGTATGAAGAGTGAAACGTGTTTATGGTACTTGAAATTCGTTGCTTTTTGTATACGGGTCGCAACATTTGTATGCAACCATAATGTTTCTGAAGTTACATACTTGTCCAAATACTGTCCATTT
Organism: Prinsepia uniflora; assembly: GCA_032719365.1. Taxonomy (NCBI): domain Eukaryota; kingdom Viridiplantae; phylum Streptophyta; class Magnoliopsida; order Rosales; family Rosaceae; genus Prinsepia; species Prinsepia uniflora. The sequence continues at coordinate 68,060,483 of CM064864.1, forward strand.
CGGATTCAAATACTCGTAGTTTTGGCTGTTTAGATTTTTTTATATTGATACTAAACTTTTGTGTATCCAATTCTGTAGGATGAGGACAAGAAAATGCATAAGCTGGAGCGTCAACCTCTGCGCACACGTCGAAAATGCGAATTCTATAGAGCTAGTTTGCTTTCGGTTTTTGAAAGACATCGAGGATAAAAAGTTGCAGCTTTCCACACGTCGAAAATGTGAATTGTATAGAGCTAGTTTGCTTTCGGTTTTGAAAGACATCGAGGATAAAAAGTCGCAGCTTTCTCTTAAGGTGGAAAACAATAAATTCCGAATGAAAGATAGTGTTGTATAAATAATGTCATTCATAATATTATTGCAGCATGGTTTCTTCACTGAATTGTTAAAATATCATTAGAATTGTTGCTTATACTCACTTCAATTTAGAAATGGCGTGCCTTGGCCGAACTACTGTCCCAGGCAGGCTGGGATTTTATCCCGGGCCGCAGTGCCAACCCGCCTCCGCCGATTCATAAGATTCATTCGGATACCAAAGGAGGTTTTTTATTATTGGCATTAACAAATGATCAGATATTTTAATTTACAAATCATAATTGTGCCATTTCTGTTGCTCCAGAGTCCAGACGAAGGTTTCAACTTTTGGAATACGTGAGCACAACAAACTGGGTATAATTAATTTGACCAGTAGCTAGACCTAAGAGCCATTCCTTCCTATAATCTTAGTACTACATATTACCGCTAATTTGTCCATAATGGAATAGAAAGAAAGAAGAGCATGGGAGAAGAGTATATAGATCTGATCAAAGAATTTTCAATTGAAGATCAGCATGACCAACCCGTGCCTTGTGCCTTTCGAAAAGCTCTTGTAGTGCTGCAACAAACTGACCATGTACTTCATTGACCTGCAAAACTCACACATTTTGGTCATCCATGTATTAAGTTATAAGCACTCGACAGTCAGTAAAAAATTTGCAATGAAAGGAAAACAAAAATCAATAGCTCTTGACATCAGCAATGACTTTTGACATGAAAGAGCTCTAGAGGCAATGACTATTGCAAGTATGGACAATGACATGCTATGGCTCTGTAGAAGATGAGATGTTGTACAGGAAATGTGTTTCGATTGCAAAAGGAACCAAATGGAGAAGGATGTTGGTATGGGAGAAAGTCCTCAATCACATTATCGGTGCAGAATTGCATTGACCATTTTCAGGCATCTCATATTCGGTATGTATTCATGCTTTACTCTTTTAAAATAGTGCCATTAAAAGCATTGATTTCTTTTTTGGGCAAGATTAAAGGCATATTCATTCAAACATGATGCATTTAGAAGATGAAGTCCAGGGCAAGGAAAACAGATAGCAATAGAGTAGCAGATGCAGTCCAAAGACTCAACACGATGCACAGGTGTTCTGGTGGAATTGATACCTGCTCCATGGTAGGCTGTGGAGTTTTCTTGAGATCAATTGGTCTGCCTACCACCACGTGCATTGCCTGTCTATAAGGTACAGGAGATCTGCATAAGAGAACCACGATATGAACTATTAACAGTTTCCGAACACTGTAGCACTAGATTCGGTTGCAGGTTGAAATTGAATAACACTGATTCCTTGACTGATTGGAGTCAATACAATGATCCTATAATAGTAAAATTTCTTCTCAACGTAATTGAAAAATTCAGTAGAATAGTTTTTGTTTTTGGATTCAGAAACATATGTCCCAAAGTTAATTGCAAAGACAAGTTCTACCTGAGAAAGTAAGGCCTGAACATGTTTCTACAATTGAAACATTGCAATTTTATTGGATACACAATTTAAACATCTCCCAAGGGAAAAGGCAGCTATATCTCAACACAATAAGGTTTTTACAAGAGATACTGTCTATAACTCCATCTGCGCAAAGACTCTGTCTCGCCTATATGTATATAAGGGATATTGTTGAGAACATGACACTTTTGGAGAACCGTTAAAGATTCAGTGCTTTTTTCGTAAACAGCTTAATGTGGAACATTTCAGATTTTCTTAGATCTTTACCTCCATTAAAACAGAGAAACATGTACTAAACAAAAAAGTAAATAGAATGTTAAGAAGAAAACAATATATGAGTACAAAACTCAGAATACATACCCAAATACTCCCCAGAAGAATATTGGTGTGAACTTGATAGCTCTAGCAAACTTCAAAAATAACTCCCCGCTTGGCTTCCACCACTTATAAACATTTGACTGCAATATGGTTGGATCGTAACAAAAGGAAAAGGTGAGTTTTAATTTTCTTGTTAGGTGAAGCACATGAATGAAAGACAGGAAAAGCATAATAAGCAGCTAACGAAGTATTAAACATCACAGCCCTTCTAATCCAAGCAATGGACACAAGAAGCAGCGGAGAACATGCATTGACTCATTTTATAGTTAGATAACTAATGAGACCAACACGAGTTTGGACCATTAAAGCAAAAGTCACAAAAGTGAACAACAGATAGAAAACAGTGATACCTGACCGAAGCAGAAAACAGGAACCAGGGGATGGCCCAGCTCCATGGCTATGCGAACAAATCCTCTTCTCGACTTGAGGTATGCTATCTACAAAGTAAGAAACTGACTAAAAATTAGAATTGGATTACAATTCATTGTCAGATTAATGAATTTGTTAGCACTCAATTGTGCTCTACATCTATGCATAGGCATATATGATGACTAAAGCAAAAAGTTATGAAAGAGCATTTTATATATTTAAACCTCAGTGCCATGCTCCATATAAAATGTCTCTTGCACTCCACCAGGCACAATGATGCAACTATAACCAGCGGATAAGCGGGAGATAAAGTTATTCCTTGTAGCAGGTGTAAGACCCAACCATGTCCATATATGTCTTAAGAACGGTGTGTAGAACACCTAAACACAATTGCCATACAGAATGATATAAACGATAGCTAAGAAACTATACAAAAAAGTGGAAATGACACAAAAAAAAAGATCAGTGTGAGTGAAGCAAAGAACTCTCACCGCACTACTTGCAAGGACCTTAATTTTGGGAAGAGGCAAGAACCCAGTAAGGTCTGCAAGTGCCACAACACCAATTGGCAAAACTGAATGCGGTTCATAACCAAAGACTGCAAAAAGCACAGATTTTTAAAATTACAGCTTCTAATAGGATAATATTGTAATTGATAAAAAGGGTAAGTACCACACCATAAGATCGATTAGGATCAAAGGCGTGAATATCCTCAGCATGCAGAGTCACTGGAAAATAAGCACAGGCGTGCCTACAAATGTACCTGCAAACGCAATTCAACCCAAAAAGTAAAAAATAAATTACTTATGTTCAGCTGGGCTAGGTTGTAAAAAGTAAAAGGCTCAAAGGGTCCTTGTACCTTGACAGTGATCTGCCCATTTTGCTTTTATCATCAACTGGGATTAACATGAACAATAGCAGCAACCCAAATACACTAAAATACAAATTAATTCAGCAAAAAAATAAAAATAATAATTAGAAAGGGGCTGAGAATTGAATACTAACAGGAGGGCCTTGCAAAATGGAAGGAAGAAGACGGTGACGAGAACCAAAAACACGTTGAAATGGATGGTCCCCAGCCAAATACCCAAAGCCACCACGTTGTGGAAAAAACTAGACCCAAAATTGTCGCTGCTTTTGATTATCGCCATTCCCTCCGTCGCCGCCGCCTCCTTCTTCATCTCCACCATTTATTCTTATTCTTCTGCAGCTGCCTTATTCTTCTTCTTCAGACTAATTTTATCCAAGCAATATGAATAAAGATCAAAATTTGGCTGCATTAGACCGTATCATCACTATCACTAGCATTGTTGTCACCGTCTCTTCTTCTATCTGCTTCTCGGTGCTTCTGCGTTCAACTAGAATGACATCGTCGCCCCATTAAATATAGGAAATTAACTCATAATTTTTTATTAACATATAAATTTATTAAAAATTTTGTATATAAAAAATTAAATTTATAAATCTTTTAACTAATCAAATGATTATACAATTAAAAATAAATCATAATTTTTATATAAATTATAACTAATATCATTTAATTGTAAACTAGTCAAGCAACAATAAAAAAACACACTTACAAAAATTTATCATAATTTCAACTACTTTTTATTTTTATTTTTTTATTATAAAATTATATTGAGGATTATAAAAACACTACTCCTATTTATACGATAGGAGTACAAAATTCTAAAAAATTCACGCATTCTCCTTATTGAGATATAAAAAGGTATATATGGAATTTATTGCTTACCAATTTTGTTTAAAGATTTTTGAATAAAAAAAGTTTGAGATAAGGTTTTATTTTATTTAATATACAAGTATTAAAAATTTTAAATAAAAGTAAAAATTATTAAGGATGTAATAATAATTTACTCTTAAATATATTTTTCCATCAGTGATATATAGCGGAAATTCTATACACACGGCGTCGGACTAAGTGCAGCGCGGTCCTCCACTGTTGGATCTATTAAACCAACATCCAACGTCTGTGAAATAAGTGAAATTATTAAAATACAAATAGGTAGGAGAAAAATTTGTGTAAACCGGGAGAAAATTGGAACCGGTTGTCTTCGCCATCGTCCTCTTCTGTTTCATCCATCATCCATCATTTTTCTTCATCAATATTCATTCATCATTAATCACTCAAATTCATCATTCATCAGTCTCACTGAAATACCGGACTCCGATTTCAACCCAAATTCCACCTAACTTATCATTTTTACAGCAATTTCATCCCTAGAAAATTACATTGAAATACGTTGAAAAAATAGAAATTGAAAACTAATTGTACAAACCAGAAAAACTCAGTGCCGCCGACTGGAATTGGTTCTCGATTCTCACGTCACGATGGCAGTCGATGGTGGAAAATTTCTGAGTTTGACTCGTCTTCTCACTAGGTTGAAGGTGGTGGTGATGGTGATTGGTGAGGGTGGCTCCGCCGGATTTCGAGGGTGCGGGTAATGGTGGGTTTCGATCCTATCTATCTCACCTTGGGTACAGTCCAACGACTATCTTACTTTTCTCTCAAAGCGCACTGCTTTCATAAGTTCACAACTGCCCCACTGGGACTCACTCATGCTCTAAGAGTATCACATTTTATAAACCTTTAAATAAAAAAAAAATTAAATATAAAATTCTATGGTTTAAAAAATGCAATGTGTGGCATTGAATTTCTGAATTCTAAATATTTTTCTTTTGCTTGTTAAATCATTAAAGGCGGTGATCTGTGGCCTATCATATGGTATGCACTATATATATATATATAAGTAGAAGAATGGATGCATGTTCCTTCACCTTGAGAATCAATTTTACATATAAATTCAGATTTATGTCTCACTACTTATAAATAATTAATTATATCAATTCTTATTTTGCATCATTACTTCACTTTTTCCCCCTTTTATAGCTGTATATTATAAATAAATATAAAATAATATTCCTATTATAATTTAATAATATATATTTTAATAAAAATGTAAAATTTCGTATTTAATTTTAATAAATAAAAAAGAAGAAAACGTGACACGAATGGTTTCTTTATCTACACAACCATTATTTTGCTATCACATTGATGAAGTATGTGTTGTTGTTTCCCGAATGAGCTATTCTTTATGGAAACTTTCAAGAGCAACTTCCCATCAACCAGCAATTGTAGTTAATGGTTACATATCCACGCTCGTTTTCTATAAATTTGATCTTGCATACCTTTCCTCCAAAAGTCCTTACAATCATTCAGTGGTTTGCACATAAATATAACTCGTTTATGTACATTTCAATCATTAATGTGAATGACTAAATTATTTGAATTTAGATACATATTATATAAAACATAAGTTGCATTTTCATAATCAATGAACTTGTTGGTACTAATTAAGCAGTAATAATTAAACATAAAATGATATGCGAGAGAGAGAGAGAGAAATTGTTCAGTTGACTGATGAACATGTCATTAATTTTTTATCAATTTATGCAGAAATTTGTCCTGGATGATGTATTAATATATAATGAATTTAACATCCCATTCTCCTCCACCTAAACCACTCTCTCATCTCAACAATGGAGAGGGTAGAGTTTGTTGCTTTTCTGCCTTTCTTGCAACCACCATTTGGCTTTCTTCTCACACATGCTCCTGAAGTCTCACATTCCTGCAACTGCAAGTATCACCACATACAACAATATTATATATATATATAAGTATATATGTATTTATGTATGTTTCATTTAGTTTCGCATTAAATTTGTCACATTTTAAAAAGAAAACGTATCAAATAATAGTAATTAATGAAAATGAAACTACGTATATGAATGAACTGTGACTTTTATATATGAAAAATTGGATGACATTTAAGTAAGCGTGATGATACGAGGAAATTGGCTAAAAAAAATTATAAAAAAAAAAAAACTCTAGGCAGAAATTGGCAAGGAGTACAAAATCATGGAACAAATTACTCTATATACAAAGTAACCAGGAGTTCGGTGAGGGAGATTCATCCTCAAATGAAGAGCGGGGAGTACATATGCTCTAATCAATACAACTACGTTCACGTATGCATATATGAAATTATAATTAGATTACGCCTTTTGAACTTACTTCAGCTATGAAAGGTTCTTGCTTGTCTTGGACCAGAATGGTGTTGGAGCAGCTAGGCTTTGATGCATTTTCTTGATCCATCTCAAGGCTCAGCTAAATTGTGAGAAGAGAAAAAGAAAAATTACAAGCTAGAGACTAAAAATCCAAAACTAAAAAGAAAAATATCTATTGAATTTCTTTCTGCTGACCTGTAACACCCTAATTTCAAGCATAGCTACTCGTTCCATGAGCGTGCCTTTGTGATTTACTTCTTCCATTGCAGATGACAGAGTCCTGCACTGATCTTTTGTCGGTTCCGAGATTTCGCGGGCCAGATTAGAAGATTGCTTGTGTTCCAAGAAATGCAGCTGCATAATGAAGATGATGAACAAGTCTTTGGAGAATTGTGAAATAAAAAAATAAAAAACTAAGCAAAATAAACACAAAACGTGCAAGAAAAAAAGAAAAGAGATAGCGCACAAGACAAGTTACCAAGCGATCGAGACGGTCCAATCTGTGGAGAATTGGCATGGATGAACTGAATTCTTGATTTTTATTCGCCTCCATTATTATTTTTTTCGAACGATTTGAAAAGGTTCTTTGTATCTTCAAGCAAAGCATGCATATTTTAATTCGCAGAGTTTAATAATAGAACAAAGCTTTAAATGGCAACCAGCACCTTGCCATGCTTAATATTTTATCCTTATCTCATCATCATATCTTATCTTTTTGCATGATTTTTCTTCCTTATCTCTCCCTCCCAAGTCCAAATCTCCCTCCCATGTTGGAAGCTTTGACATTAGTTGTCAATAAAAAAAATATATATCCAAAATCAGGGACCAATGTATGATTGAAACTAGGAGCGGGATAATCAAAAGTTTATTTTAGTTTGGTGAATTTATTTTACCACAAATTTGATGAAGATTCTTTGGTTTAATGAGAATTTCTTGACACGTCTAGTATACATATAAATATTACAAGGTGTTCTTACACTTAAAAGGTGGGTTTAATCCTTGGAAAGGTGCAGCTTGCCGCGGACTACAAAATGCTCAATATATACATTTAGTAAATACTAAAAGATGTCCTCACATCATAATCCTCACTCAGGCGACATTACTCTTGATCATAAAGTGTTTTCACACAGTTTCAAATTTTTACCAGTTAGGTACCAAAAAAATTTGTCATCTTGAGCTAACGTTTTGACAATTGCACCACACTTCATGGTTTCTAGTATAAATATTTTATTCTTAGCTACAAAATGCATAAATAAATTTTTTTAAAGTGATAAGAAACACCCAGACGTAATCTAAATATTTAAAATCTTAAATAAAAATAAAAATAAATACTCAAACTAATAACTGGGCTGCATGGGCAAGATGGCGACACCTAAGTTTTTGTTTATTTATTTCGTTCAAGTTCGGACAAAATTAAGTGGAAATCTCTTTGAATATGATGAAGAGAAATATTACGAAACCAATAACTAGTAGTGAAAAGCTAAAGCGTGTTATTAGTTTTCGGAGAACGAAACTTGTTGCACATTGCATGAGATGCGCCGCTAGGTATGTGAGAGTCTTGATGCAGAAAACTTCTAATTTCTCAGTCATGGAAATTCATATTTTGTAATTTAATAAGAAAAAGAAACAAGACCCTAAATTCATCCTTGCAAGTCACTTAAAACAGGCTGGTGGGTAATGATTGAGATCAAAGGCACAAGTGAGCCACCCAAAAAATGCCAAAGCTGATGCAGATGCTGCCTTTTGTGGGCTTGGCAATGCCTCGTCCACTTGATCATCATTTTGCTTGATCTCTATGGCTGTGATCTTCCTTGCCGTTGCCTTCTCCTCTGGCTGATCACATGGGATTGCTCTTGAAGGAGTCAACTCAATTGAAATGGTTAAGTTTGACCTCTCACCCACATCCAGCCTCTTGCCCTTCTCAGAATTGAAACTATTTCGTTGTCTCAAAGCAGTCTTTTCAATATCTCTCTGTGTTGAAACAGACACAAATTCCCCCACAGCCATGCTGCAAGCTCCTGCAATGGCACCGGCTATGCCGGACAAGATCATGGACCACCGGTCCTCCTTCACTGCTCCGACACCAAGCAGTAGCGATGCGGTTGATATGAACCAGTCACTGGTTCCCAGAATAGCGGCTCTGAGCCACTGAGCGCGCTGCACCTGCTCACTCCTTGGGTTGAAGCTTTCAGCAGAGGCTTCTTCAGGTGTTTGATTATTAGAAGAAGCCATGGAAAGATGAAGAAAGTGGTTTGAGGGAGTGTGGCTTCTTCATTTTGCCACAAGCTCAGCAGATACACGTGGTGTTATAAGAACAAACATCAAGACAAAAACTAGGAAGGGCGAAGCTCTCCCATGTATGATGAATGATGATTGAAAAGGAAACCAAAAAAATCTTGGATGTTACCGAGGAAGATGACACAAAACGGCAACGTTTAAACCTAGAATCTAATATTCAAATAGGTAAGCTCACTATTATTTGGAGATACAAAAAATAAGATACTTGTTTTTTAAGGTAAGATTCTTTACTATGTAGCTTAGCTTCTGTTTTTTATTTTAAAAGTAGTGTCCTTTTCCTTTTTCACCCTAAGGCACCAAGTAATTTAGTTTTTGTATCTTGTAAAGGATATTCCATGCAGATTGGTTAATCCAACCCTATAGCTCTATTTCTGATACAGAAAACAATTTATCACTAGAAACATTGACAAAGAGCCACATATATATATACCTGTCATACATGAAACTCATTTGTTTGCTGGTAATTACAACAACATATGACATGATTCGTCGGTGATTCTGTGTTTTCTATACAGTTATACTCCTTATGCTGGTGTTCCGGATTGCATATATGGAGCACATCAGCACACCAAGACATTCGATGCTGAAAGGCAAAAAAAATTGCATGAGGTTAAATCCCGAATTTATGACCCTTACATCTTCAAGGACTTAGGCAAAATGAGACATCTAGGACAGTAATATGTCATCTGCATAGTTTATCTCAAAGTGTCGAATATAACAAGAAGGATTAAAAAATCGGTAGACCATGTCAGATACATCTAATGGTTTATATTATGATAATAATGGGACAAGATCAACATAAATAATCATAAAGCATGTCTGTACGAAACGAACCAAGAAAGTATTTGGAGCATTATCGTTGTCATCTTCAATAAAATTTACCATTATGAAATGCTCTGGAATTTTATGGATGGTAAAAAATTTGATGTATCCCCACAAGCACAAAATTTTGAGATGGCCTGTAATTAATAATGCAGGGCCACTAGCTACTTATGTATTATTATATAACCAAATCAAATAACTAAGACCATGCCACGCAATTGAAAGAAAAATTACACAAATTTTTGCCGAGATCAAGTGTATTTGGAGGTATAAATGTGTATTAAAGGTGCATTTGTTACCTTATCGTCGATAGCCATCCCTCTTGTCTTGCTCCTCAGCTTCCTTGTTAGCAGCTTGAACAGATTTGAACCACAGGAATGCCTGCATTCAATATTTGTTTTACGAAGCCAATACGGAGATTGATTGAAGATCATCCAACAAATCCATGCATCCATAGATGAGACTATTGACGCATTAGTGTATGTGGATGGCTTTGGCATAGCCAGATATTAATCAGATTGCAGACAGTCAACTTATTTTATAGCCACAAAGTCATCAAAACTAAAAAGTTACTAATTTGATATAATCATGGTACATATTGATGTAGGACTCAAAAACAAATATATATATATATATCATAATTATAAAACTGAACAAATTGAACTGCCAAACAGAGAAACATTAATGAAATATAACAACTTACGGAAGAAGGAATGCCAGTAAATGCGAAAAATCCAAGCACTGGAACATAAAATATACTGTCCGAGTTTAAGATTCCAAACACTGGCTTTTGGTTCACGTACTCAAAAACAGAACCTATCTGCAGCCCAACATTATTTTCCGGTTATAAAACATGTCAAGAAGGGTACAATTTTTGCAAAAGGACCGGAAGAGGGAGCTTACTGCAGCAATTGCAGTAACGGCTGAGGCGAGTAGATAAACAAAAAAGGGAATCTCAAAATCCTCTTGTGAAGCATCATTCTTGCCTTCATTCTGGGCCCAAGGAGGGGGCTCATCTGCATCCGGCCTGGCCCAAGGGGGGATTTTTTCATCAGATTTGCTTGATTTTGCAGAACCTTTGGTGACAGCAGAAACAGAAAACTTATGAGATGATTTCTTTTGGGAGCTACAATGGCTTTGGTCTCTATTTGCAATGGCTTGATCCAGGATTCTTTGCCCAGAACCTAGGAATGATTTTGGAAATGAAGGATTATCATTTCTACAGACATATTTTACATTCGAATTGCACGAAAACAACAAGGTTGCAGCCATAGCTTCTTCCTCCCCCTTATTCTTCTCTATCCGATTCTGCAATATGTAGAAACACAAGAAAGTAAGCAGCTTTACATCACTAATTGGTTATCACAAGCTTGTGTATGACATGAGTAAATTTAAACCAATGCATTCAACTGTGAGCATACCAAAAGTTCAATCAAATCAGAATACACAGAGTATCTGAAAAGGCGGAACTTTGGTTCTTTTTCTGTGTGAAACACTCTCTACCTTACCAAAAGTCTAATATAGCTCATGAAAATGCCACTAAGAAAAGTATGTAAACCCAAATGAGACATTCAGATTCATCTCAGCCATTAAATCATGAGAAACGTATCCACAGAATGATGAGGCCAAAACTAAATTAGATAAACCCAATTTGCATAGTTTTTTTTCCATTTCATCATTTTTTTTTGGTTCATGGAATTAACAGAAGCAGCATTGTTTACAAAGGCAGGTCTTTTTCTATGAAGCTGCTAATTAGGAAATGAAAGTTCATCTTTTTATAGGAGGCTATTTAGGGATTTCATCCAATCTATTCAATATTATAAGTGATGTGGGTTTTTCACAAGACAATGCAATAAGAACTTTGCTATAACATGATTTGGGCAGATGAAATTCATAGCTTATATCAAGAACAATTAAGCTCACGTCAAATTAGGCAGCCAGAGCAGATGCAAAATCAAAATCAAAATCCAAACTAATCCAATTGAAATTAAATTGATTCTTAACAGAGATCAAAATGATTAAAATTAACATTACCGGAAAAGAAAAAAGGAAAAAGCGATAGAGAGAGAGAGTAGAGGAGAAATGGGAGGTAAGGAGCTGTTAGCTTACCTTCTTACTGGTCGTTCTTTTTTTGTTTTATCTGACCAGATGAGGGTTCCTCTCCTCCTTTATTTTTATTTCTTTTTTCTTTTCAACAACAAGAAGCCACATATCATGATCAAGTGCCTCCCCTCACTCTCTCTTTCTCTCTCCTCTTTTTGGCAATTAACTCATACATATAAATTTTTTTAAAATAAGTCAAAATTTTTAAATAAATTATAACTAATATCATCCAATTACATATTAGTTCATCAACAATCTAATAAATATTTACTAAAATCTATCAAATTTTTTATTTTTTTATTATAAAATTATATTGAGGATTATGAAAACATTACTCCTATTTATAATATTTTTTTCACTTATTCATTTTAAGAGCAATATGAGTATCTAATCCAACTTAAATAAGATAATTAAAAGCAATCATTCTTCAAAAATATTTTTAAATTTAAATTAAAAAATTATTTATCTTCTGATATTAAATAATTTGGTTAATTGTATATGGTTTAGAGTTTAATTATTGAATTTTGTATTCAAAAATTAAACCCATGTCGTACGATTTTCCACCACCATCTCACTCACTCCCAAAAACTTTATATATCCTACCATTGAACTCCAGACAATATGAACTTTATTTTTTATTTTATAAAAAAAATCAATTGTAACTATATATAATATATATTTGTATATATATATATATATTATATTTATTATATGTATAATATAATAAATGGCCGAAGAGACCAAACACTAAGGAGCACATGGGACAAAGAGGGTCAAAGAAGATAATGTTATTTTTAATTATTTAAATAATTTCTCAATAACTTACTCATCATCTTTATTGAGATATAAAAAAATATATATGAAATTTGTTACTTATAAATATTCTAGAGGGATTTTTGAATAAAAAAAAGCTTGAGAAAATGTTTTATTTTATTTAATATACAAGCATTAAAATTTTAAAATAAAACAAGACAATATAAAAAATTGTCTAATAATTTATCCACTCTTTTTTTGGGGTCAAAACTCCCGGCTCTTGCTTCAATTTTTTTTTTTTTTCCTATTTGGTGTCTATTTGTTCCACAATTTTTTTTTTCAACTTTACACTCCGGGTGTACATTTGAGTAGCCCTGGGCATGGTTCGGTATGGAGGTGATACCGGAACCGTACCAAATAATTTTAACTGATTCGGTACGGTATGATATTTCTAAATATAAAATTGATACCGTACCGTACCGTACCAATTATATTCGGTACGGTTTCGGTTTTGAAGCCAATTCATAATTTCATTTATTTATTACTTGATTCAATGTCTAAAAGCAACATTTTGATAAAATTCAGAAATTATGATTGTTATTGGGTAACAAGTATTGTTCAAAATATATAGAAAATTCATAACCCAATCAATTTCAATACATCAACTAAAATTAACAACATTAACTAAAAACTCTAACAAACAATTAAATCCATCAACTAAAAAACTCTTAAAATAAAATTAAATCTATAAACTAAATTAATATACAACTAAATCTATCAACTAAATTAATATACAATTAAATCCATTATTAGCTATTAGATTATTAGGGGTTTTTTATGGTTGAATTTAATTTAATTTTTAATTAATTTAAAAAGTAAAACCGGTTTGGTTTCGGTATGAGACGGTATTTCGTAACATCGAAACCGATTCCGTACCGATTTAAACCGGTACGGTATCGATACGGTACCGATCATCCTTTCAATTTTACTATTCGGTTTTTTTCCGTTTTGGTATGATACGGGACGAGATGGTTTCGGTATGTCGGGACAATATGTCCACCCCTACATTTGAGACCCTTTTATTTTTTTAAATTTAAGAACTCTGCCCACTTCAAAAATTCGACCCTTTAATATTTTTTCAGTTCTGTTTTGTTTTTGTTTTTCCTGCAGGTTTTTTGTTTTTTTTCTCCTAGTTAATCTTAGAAGCTTATTGGTTATGCCCTTTGTCCTTTTGTGGTGTTTTTCTGGTCCTTTCCATTGTGGAGGCTTTTCCTTCTCCTTCCATGGAGATTTCCGGAGTTTTCCTGGATATTTTTTCTCATCTCCATCTCATTTTCCTTCAACCATGCCTCAATCCTTTCATTTTCCCTCATCCAATGCCCTGGACGGCGATGGATCTTGAACACCTTACAAATGAAGTCCATCTATCAATCCTATTAGGACCCGTCCCAAATCCCCCGAGATTAACGTAGAACGCGCCTGATCCAGTCTGACACAAAGTGTCAGACCAGGGAAAATTCCGTCTCTAGCCCTCACAGGGGGTTCCAGAGTATGCCAGGATCGTAGGAGAAAGAGTGTGATGTCTCGATCTCTACTACAGCCCGCATCCGCGATCAACCTGAATGGCATTAAAACCACGAAAACTGTGAGTGGACAAAATAATAATTTTAATAAAAAAGTTTTCACAAAATATACTTTATGCCCTTCACTAAAAGCATATGCATGCATTCAAAAACCATTTTCCAAAACGTTCATAAAACCATTTGAAAACATTCTCAAAACCTTTCAAGGGTTCATGCCCGGTTCCCATAAACCGTCATGAAACTGTTAAAGGGTTCATGTCGATCCTCATAAATCGTCATGAAGCGGAAATCCATTTATGGGTCCCCGTCCCGAAATCACAAAAACTTGTAAATCAATACATGGGAACTCAGCCCAAATCAAACACAAGTGGGACTCTACCCAAATCCAGTAAACGTGGGTCTCAATCCAAAACTGTTCTCAGTGAAATACTAAAACATCGAATACGGGGTCTCCGCCCCAAACCATTTCCAAAATATCAAATACGGGGTCTCCGTCCCAAATCACTTTCCATAAATCTCTTACGTACGCATACGTATAACCCATCCGCGGCACTTCTGAGAAGATGTCAACTCGGGGCACAAAGCCCCTAGGGAACACATCCCCGATATATGTCACGATTCATCATATCTATACTAGTGTGCACACCACTCGGGATCTCACTCCGAGTCTTCCCCCAGGAATTCTCCATCTGGGAGGCTCTATCTTCGGACCTAGTCCGATCATCTTTCCGGAATCTGGTCCGGGACCACATCATAACTCATAACTCCCACTCCTAGAACGGGATCCCTATGGGGATACTCATTCTGGTATGTGGATCGTGACTCTCCAGCTTGACGTCTGGAGGAGACCATATAAATCATATGGAGGGTTCATACATTTCAAATACTTTCTTTCTCAAAACACATTTCAACTGGGTCTCATACCCGATTCATCTCAATAGGATTCCTCAAATCCGATTCAAATTCACTTTCACATGCCTCGACCTAAATCCACAGTTCAACAGGGTCTCATGCCCGACTTCTCATTTCACAAACTGAACTGGGACTCAAGCCCGATTTCACAATCAACTGGGCCTCTAGCCCGATATCACGACTAACGGGGCCTCAAGCCCGAAACCATAAATCAACGGGACCTCGAGCTCGATTTCACCACCAATAGGGCCTCAAGCCCGATACTACAGTCAAAGGGGCTTCCAGCCCGATATTACAACCAAATAGGCCTCAAGCCCGGATTCGCAAACCAACGGGGCCCTCGGCCCGATCGTATACTCAAATGGACCCTCGGTCCGATTCCTCGTCAAATCAAATGGACTCCAAGTCCGAGAGTTCGTAAATCAAATGGGTCTCGTGTCCGATTTCATATTTCCAAATCCAAAACCAATTCATTAAACCCTCATTAAAAACCTAGCACGTACAAACATCGTATAAAACTGGAAATCTTGAAATACGTGCAAATACGTAAATCCTAGGCTACCACAAACAAATGCACTCATGGAATCACAAAAAATATTCTAAAACAATTATAAAACATTTATGCATGCATCAATTTTGAAAGAAAGGTCCACTCACAACCGTCCGAAGCCGCGCCTCGATACACGCGCCATAAGCCTCTCCCGGGCCAATCATCGTCTCTAGGGTTCCCAAACCTGTCCAAATTAATTTAGAGGGTTACTAACTACTTAAATAACCCCTCAATGTTCGTTATGGCGCGCGTATTGACACAAAACCAGTCCCAAAATGTTCGTTACATCAAATAGATGATTTCATATATTGAAGTCATCCCCAAAATCCCTGCCACGTGCAGTCACGCGCCGCCCAAAGGGGCTACGTGTGTGGCTCACGCGCCCTTCTACAGTGTCACCAGCAACCTCGGTCAGACCGGTTCTGTAACACCCCGGAAATTTGAGGATTATAATAATGTAATTTAATGTATGAATTGACGTTTTTACCCTTGTGTATGGTATGGCCAAATTGTTGACTTTTTGATTTATGGGTCAGATGGACTTTGACCAATAACCGTGATGTAGTTCGGGACGTCACGAGTCCATAGACAGGTGGCACGTCCAATTCGGACGCTCAGGGAAAAAGTTATGACTATCGGAAGTTCAGGGGCATTATCGTAATTTGGACTTTAGAGGCGAAAATGTTGACTTTTCGTTTGGCAACTAATTTTCACATGACTCAAGGACCGTTAGATAGGTCTTGATGCCCTGAGTCCGTAGACAGGCGGCACGTCGAAATCGGACTTCGTATGGCTGAGTTACGGGTCTAGAAAGTGAAGGGCATTTTGGTAATTATTGAACCAGAGGCATTTTGGTCAATTTACCCCTGGTTACTGTAGCAACCGCGGGGGGGACCATGGGCGGCACCACCATGTGCGGTGATTCTGAGTCCCAATTGTTTAATCAATGTGTGGGTTGGAAAGCTGGGATTTGTTTAAGCCCTATAGGCATCAGCACATGGCTGGATTCATCCAACAAAGCCACCATTTTTAATTTGAAGATTCGAAGCTTTTCGTGGGACAAATCTCAGTGGACAGTTTGGACTTCCACGAGCAGCTGGGACGGCTCAGTTGGTTTAAACAGAATGGAATTTGAGTGAACTTCACTCTGCTGTTGAGGGAGCTGGAAATTGGAGAGAAAAACCAGAGATTGAGTTTCGGGAAAATTGGAGGGAATTTCGGATTTCAATTTATATGGTCTGTTGGACCAACCTAAGAACTGAGTGAGCTTTCTGGGAGTGTTTAGAACACCTCCATATCGAAATCGAGGGCAACCAGCCACGGTGGAGCTGGGACGGAGGCTACCGTTTTCAGAGAAATTTTAGAGGTTTGGACGGCTACTTCCAAGTAACGTTTTGTTCAATTGATCATTCCTTATAGTTCGTATTAGCCCTAGGATGCTCCCTGTTAAGTTAATTGGACAATGGTTGGGAAACCAGCAAGTTATGGTGATCGACCCGTTTGGTTGATCGCGGGTCGAATGGTCGATTGGGGACTTGTCGAGGTAAATTATTGACTCAGAACCTAAATTAGATGTTTATGGAAGATAATAGAATCAAAAACGAAGGAAATTGATTAAGGATTGGTGGTTAATTAACCGGGTCAAGCCGCGGGTGGCAGGCCCGTATTACAGACAAACGGGTGAAGGTGGTGACACTGTAGCAGCTACAGTGTCAGACGCGTGACTTTCAAGCGCAGCCACTTTGGGCGGCGCGTGAGGGCGCGTTGAGCCTTATCTCCAATCACGATCAACATGACTTTTGTTCCTCTCATCATTCTGAACATTTTTTTATGAATTAACCATGTTGATCTGAGATAGTTAGGAGGGTCAGTTTAGAGCCGGTTGTCTCAGGAAACGTGTTGGACGGTTCCCCGAGCCGGTTTCTATTTCGGACTTTTTGGATAAATGTTTAAGACTTGTAGTGACCCTTCCGTGTGATTTGGACTGACAGGAATTGTACGATAATCCCGGTACAAGTTCGTACGCGCAGGTTCACCGTGGGATCGTACTGTGAGTGAGCCCGATTTCATTAAACCTTGCATGCTTAAATGTTTTTCCGATTTACTTATATGTTCACATGCTAGAATCAAGAAATGGTTTAGATGATATTGAAATTATGGTTATGGAACGTTTCACGGTATTTGGGTTTGAAACCCGTCTGATGAAACTTAACGATCGGTTTGGATTTTATCTATGTATATATATGTGTTGCATGTGGATATCAATAAAATGTATTTGGTACTGCACTGTATAGATCCATTCTTATGATACTGTCTCATCCAGATGTGGTACCCCGGAGTGGTCATAGCGCATTTCCTGCGGGGGGTCATTCTACGGAGGAACCGGACCGTAAAATGACTCAGGAGCAGGATTGCTTATTTGACATCAGGGACGTCGAGCGTCTAGGACGCTAGGCATTTGAGATACCGTACCCGGACAGGGTTCGGGGATTGGACTCGGAATTGAGACCTGAGTGGCACGCGTAGCCTTGAGACTGTGACCTTATTGGACGTCAGGGATGTCAGGCATCTGGGATGTCAGGATCGAAGCGTATAGTGCAGTAGCTAAAATTTATCTTATGATTTTATTACATGCCTTATGATTCATACTATATGATTTATGGTTTTAAATTCTAATGCATGCATGTTTGGAAAACGGTGGGGTAAATTATATGTTTTACTTATTAAATGGTTTTATAAACTTGAGTTTCGGCCCACTCACCCTTATTGTTTTGGTAACCCCTCCAGGCGGTGCTACTGAGGTAGAGGAGGATCCTGAGGCTGAGGCATAGATCTACTTCTGCGTACCTGAACCCCTGTTGGGTGGTTTACCCGCAGGTTTATTTTAGAGTCGTGCTCGCAACTTGTAATTTTGGATTTCATCCCTTGTCTGACATCTGTTTAATTCGGATTTGATGTATAACTTTAATTTGGTTATTTATGCATTTGATTATTTGAGGTTAAAATTGGTATGTTGTTTTGGGTGTCAGACGGGAGCAGGGCACGTCCCCTTGTGGTCCCTGTGGGATCGGGACGGGTCCTGTCAGGTTCGAACCGGTCGGTCCGGTTTTTCCTGCAATTTCGGTTCTCCTGGACCGTCGTGACCAGTCCAGCCCTATTCCTTCCTTGTTTTTCGTCCGTTTTTCTCCTAATCAATTCCATTCTCTTTAATTTGATCCTAGAAACCTAAATATGGAATTAAAACAATGAAAAACTTCCTTAAACCCAACGGTTCGATTATGTCCTCACGGTTCAACATTTTCAATTCCTCTCCAGGGCTTCCTCAGTCTTTAGCCATTCCCAAAACCTTCTCTAAACTTCCTAAGCAACCTAATAAACCCATTACAATTGATTAAAACCATCCCCAACGTCAAGAATCGACAATAACATAAAAAGGGCCAAACCGATACCTTGCCCGTCTTGCCTTCGCCGTCCACGGCGGCGATGCTCCCGGCCTGCCAGCATCATCAACTTGCACTCCTCACACTCCCTTGGTCCCTCACACATGATCAGAAGGGTATGAGTTTGGATTGGGATGAAAGGGTGCTCGGGTTTGGGTTTGGTATGCACGAACAAGTAAAAGGGGTGATATGCATGAATGTAAAATGGTGTCCAGTGGATGAGTGACACTTGTCACTCATCCATTGGGCCCTGGGAAAATATCTGGGCCCCACTTAGGATAAAACCCAAGCAGTCTCGTAGAATGTGTAATAGTACGTTTGAATTTCCGTGAACCGTAACTTTTCCATCGAACGTCCGAATTCGACGTACCACCTGTCTACAGATTCGTATCGACGCGAGCTAAGTAACGGTTCTCAGCCCTCGGGCATCAGACCTCCCAGTCAAAATTCAACTATTTGCCTCTTTTTAACCAAATTATCAAAATTCCCCCGAACTTCAGAAAATCATAACTTATTCC
Source organism: Prinsepia uniflora (assembly GCA_032719365.1). Lineage (NCBI taxonomy): Eukaryota > Viridiplantae > Streptophyta > Magnoliopsida > Rosales > Rosaceae > Prinsepia > Prinsepia uniflora. The sequence continues at coordinate 68,080,061 of CM064864.1, forward strand.
TCGAACGTCGGAATCGGACGTGCCACGTGTCTATAAACTCGTGACGTCCCGAACTATGTCACGTCTCGAACTATGTCACAGTCATCGGCCAAAGTCCATTTGACCGCCTGAATGAAGAGTCAACGTTTCGCCCATTCTAGGGGCAAAATCGTCATTTCGCCCTGCTCGTCTGTTAATCCTCATCTAATCCCCGATTAGCGAGGCTAATCCATCATTAATTCTTAATTAATCCCGATAATTAGGGACGGGTCGTTACAAATCCACTATCTATTGTGGCACTGAGTTGCTTTCCAAATGTTTTTTGCACTTGCCGAATGGATTATGAAAGCGCTTATTGCGCGGATGACATGTAAACTCTCATTTTTCGTTGACTTCTTCGGTTTCACTTTCACTTTCTTTGCTTCTAGTAGGTTTGTTTTTGCTGGTTCACAACGGCTCGGGTGGCGGCTAAGGGCAGTGTGTTGTGTGATGACGGCTTTTCATATGTTAGATCTAGGGTTACTGTTGGGTTGTTTTAAGTTTATGTTATTAGACCTATATACACATGAATTTGGTGTTATATATTTGTGTGTATGTTTATATCTCATTTAAATCATTTTGTTTGTGAGTTTCTATTACTTTATAATGTTTACTTATTAATGAAATTCTTATTTGATTGACAAAAAAATGCAATTTTTTTGAAAATAAAAGATTTCAAGACAAACAATTTCTTTCAAAACAATCAAGGGCTCAACAATCAACTTTGTGGATCGAACTCAACTTCCTCGTAATAGTGAACCTCATGTTTTTTTATAACTCGAACTTATGCATAATGCACAGTAATAACAATACATATAGTCTTCTTTAGCACATAAGAAAAATCGATATGCTTGCATAATTGAGATTATGCATTAACGGTGGACAACTACCTATAGGTGATTGTCGTCAATGCCTCTCTTAAGGCCATTGCCAGCCTTATGATAACCGACTGTGATCCATGATTTCCGCACCTGAACAAAAGGCTAACAACCTACATTGAAAAGAGAAGAGAAAAAAAAAATTGCATAGTGTTCATAGTCAATCCCTCTTATCCTTTTCCTATCGCCATCAACCGTGATTGGGAGTATGGGTGCCTTCCAAGAGTACCTTATTAGCATCACAAGCAATCATTCTAGCTACGATAACTTCATCATTTGAAAATGATTCAGAATAACTGTATTGTATTTGTTTAAATGAGTTTTTAAATAAATTTATATTTATTTTGTTATTTTTATTTAAAAATCAATGTTGAATTCGATTCGATCACTTTTTATAAATTTCGATGACCGAGTAATAAAAATTTCACTCTTCATTTATTTTATAATATTTATGTGTAATCATTTCTTACTCACCATCATTACCAAATTTACGTGCTATGGATTATGGTGCGGCATTTTTTCCCGTTACAAATCAACTAGTTAGGTTAATGATGATGGTGGATTAGTAGTACGTTGACACTAAAACCCTCTGCCAAAAGCATGGGATTTCTTCTTTTATATTATATGCTTTATTTTTCTTGATTATTTTAGTTCATGATCAAGGACAGTAGGACCCCATAAAAATAATTCAACTTCAGCTTGTAATGTAAACTTCACATGGACGTTACACCAGAAAACCGAACCATTTTTTGAGTGTAAAATCAATCTACATGCAACAGTTGCTTCAACAGCTCAGCCGGTCATGTTTCTGGTCCCAAAGACTTAGCTGGTTGTACTTGGTAGATGAGCTTTTTAATAAGAAGCTGAAACCTGAAAGTGATGTGTTTATTACAAATTAAGAAGACAAAATACGAACAGTTCCTATCATATTAAAAATACGATAAATAGTTTTGGTGTGATTATATATGTATGTATGTATATGCATGTCTCATTGCCTACTCATCTCCACATCTCCAATCCACACCCACTGGTCTTGCTGGCTTCTGAAAAAAATTAAAGAATGAAATAATTCGGGAATATATAATTTCCTCCTTTTTGGTCTAATTATCTTTGTTTACTCTGACATTTATATTCCTTCAATCCCTTTCGTAGCAGAAAAAAAAAAAAGATTTAGTATTAGAGTATAAAGTTACAATAATTTTAATTAAACTTTGTAATTGAAATGCACTCAAAATTATAATTATAATTTCACTTTGCATTCAAAATACTAATTGTTTCTACTATGCAAAACTCACCATCCATATAAAAATTTGCACTAGCTCTATTAACTACGTCCAATAGCCATTAATATCATGTGCAATTTTGTCATATCAAACCATGGGGTTATAAATGAGGCACTGGATACACATAGTGTGTTAAATTAATTAAGATGAATTCTGCATGGTTTCAAATTTGTTCATGCACATCCCCATACTGTATCATGTGTATTTAATGTCTCATTCATAACCTCTTTGCATGAATTTTTCTTAATATTGATGATTGCTGGACGAAGTTGATGGATTCCATGGTGCAAATTTTTGTATAAATGGTGGGTTTTAGGTGGTAAACTTGATAAATGAACCTTTTTTTTTTGTTTTGTGAAAAGTGAAATAAAGAGTTGTATTTTTAATATATATAAATTCAAAAGCTTTTAAATTATTTTGAATTCTTACATACAAAAAGGGGAATCAAATTGGGATTCCTTGTCGAAAAATAATATAACTTAAAGTTGGCAAGCAAATCCAATAGTTGGGGTGGATATTTATTCATAATTGGTGTATAATTTATATGGTAAATGGTCACGGGGATGAAAATCTTGGAGATCAGATCATTATGGAACCCATAAAGAAGTTGTTTGTAATGATGATGAAATAGGCCTCAGTAATCATATTTGGTCACGACTCATTAGAATTGTGGATTTATTCTTTTTATTTTTTGCGCCTTGAAGTTTTAATTCAGAATATGTTCAATTGTTTATCGTATTTATTAATATATTGCTCGTGAAAATTTTATACAAAACAACTTATGGTAAATTGTGATCACATTCTGTGCAAAACAAGATATTTTTGTACATCCATTTATTGTGGTTGGGATCACAATTTGTGCAAAATGAGACCGTTTGCTTAAGTAAGTGAGCAATGTCTGGGAAAAGCTAAATGTGATCATGAATTAGGAGTAAGATGGTAACGAGTAAATATAGTACATGAGAAACACCAAAAGTAATTGGATGTGATTGGGAGATACCATACACGCTGCTATAAGAGAAATGATGAAGACAAGTGTTTGACTTGGTGACCCATAATTATTGTCTATAAGTATCGTTGTAATGTGAATTTTGATAGAACCCTTTTCGAAATACTACTTTCGTGTGACATAAAAATTTATAATTCTAAAAATACTTTCGACTTAAAAATAAATACGAAAAGCTAATTTCAGATAAGGAATAAAACTCAACTATTAAAAATACTACATGTGTAAACGATTGAGAGTCATCTATTGTTATGCTAGTACATGAGAAACGGTAAGAAAAGATGCTCAAACAAAGTGACCTCCAAGCTGTTTTGTGAACTTTTCATATATTAACGATTGAAAATAATTCATTTTACAAAAGAAATAACAATAACCATTGCTCCTCACAAACACCAAGTGACCGACAACTACTACCATAATGTATACGCCATATGCGTCAAGGATTCAAAATCATCCTTTTATCCAATTAACTCAAACACAAGTCTAAACTACAAATCTCCATTAAAATAATAAAGAGGGAATGTATGTGATGATTATGACTCCACTGGTAAATGTGCGGCTTATTGCGTATTTCAGTAAAAAGATCGCTTTTTTAACGGTCCGGCTTCTTATTGGGTGGAAAACTGGAGAGGCATTGTGGCTGTTTGGTTTGCTCCAAAAGCAATAAAAATCCCACCCCCTTCTCTCTCTCTCTCTCTCTCTCTCTCTCTCTCTCTCCCTCTCCTTTTCCCACCGCTCACCCACTCACTCCTCGCTCTGCCACCATTTCTTGTCTTCAAACATCACCGGCATTTGTGTCTCCTTTTGCTTCTTATCTGATTAATTTTGCAAAAGCAACACACACTAAAAAATACCCAACATTTCCCTCCACCTCTGTATAAATACCCATAATTTCTTCCTTCTTTTATCCAACTGTTTGGTTGTCTTCGTATTTATCTCGGTTTTGGGAAAGTAAAAAGTGGGACACTTGAAAAAATGGCTTCTTTTTGTTCTACTGTGAGAATCAGCAGCATTGTTTTGCTGTTCCTCTTTGTTCTTGTTGTTCAAATTTGCATTTGTCTATCGTCGAAGGTAAGATAGCTTGCATTTTTATGATTATGGGCATTTTTATTCTGAGATTTTTTGGTAGTTGAAATAGTTTCTTGTTTTTGGGTTTTGATCAGGTATATGTGGTTTATATGGGAACCAAAAATGGTGATGATCCAGATGAAATTTTGGCGCAAAATCATCAAATACTTGCTTCTGTGCATAACGGAAGGTGAGTATTTCAGCAAGTTCATGCCTTCATTACATCATTCAAATCAAAATCTTTTATTTTTCTATTTTGGGTTTGCTTTGCTCGTCTCTGATTGTACTGGTGATTTGCGTCAATGGTTTTGAACAGCATAGAGCAAGCCCGGGAATCTCATATTTACAGCTACAAACATGGGTTCAGGGGCTTTGCAGCCAAGCTAACCGACCTCCAAGCTTTTCATATTTCCAGTAAGTTCTCCAAACTCATTTCCAATAACTATAATGTGAAAAAAAATCATGGTCTTGTGAGAATAAATACATGGTCAATTGACAGAGATGCAGGTTGTGGTTTCGGTTTTTCCCAATTCTAAAAGAATTTTGCACACCACACATTCTTGGGATTTCATGGGTCTTTTGGGTGAAGAAACCATGGAGATTTCTGGCTTTAACACAAAGAACCAAGTCAATGTCGTTGTTGGTTTCATTGATACTGGTAAGCAATGAACACGTCTTTTTACCATTTTATTTTCCAACTTGCTTTTTCTTTTGTGCATCTGGATCTATTACCCATCCTGCATTATGTATTAAATGATTGTTTAGTCAACTATCAATACTCTTTTGTTGACTTACATTCCTTTGTTTAATTTTCTTATACTATTATGCATCTGATTCTCTCTCACATGTCTCATGTGACATGAACATGCCCAAAATACTTTTGCTTTCTGTATGCTTGAACACATGCTTGCCTCTGGTCTGATAGGAAACTATTTATTACATTTAATTGTTAAAGGGAAATAAATGGTTTCCTAAATATTAATCACCTTCTCGAGCAGGAATTTGGCCTGAATCTCCCAGCTTTATTGATGCTAACATGCCTCCAGTCCCACCTACATGGAAGGGGCATTGTCAATCAGGAGAAAAGTTCAATGCTTCAACTTGCAACAGGTTGTTGATCTACCATGGCTGTGCATTGATTGTTTAGTTTATTTCATGGACCCTTATTGATTGGTAATCACATCTGATTAAAATGATTCCCATAGAAAACTGATTGGGGCTAGATACTACAAGTCTGGCTATGAAGCCGAGGAAGATTCAACAAACATAGTGTCATTCATATCTCCAAGGGACAGCACTGGTCATGGCAGCCACACAGCCTCTATAGCTGCGGGTAGATATGTGCCAAACATGACTTACAAGGGATTGGCATCTGGAGGAGCTAGAGGAGGTGCACCAATGGCTAGGGTTGCAGTGTACAAGACATGCTGGGACACTGGTTGTTATGATGTTGACTTACTAAAGGCGTTTGATGATGCAATCAGAGATGGGGTTAACATCTTATCTCTGTCTCTGGGTCCTGATGCTCCTCAGGGAGACTATTTTAGTGATGCCATTTCTGTGGGGTCATTCCATGCTGCTAGGCATGGGATTCTCGTGGTTGCTTCAGCTGGAAACGAAGGAAACCCGGGTTCTGCTACAAATCTTGCCCCGTGGATGATCACTGTCGCTGCAAGTTCCACAGATAGGGATTTCACTTCTGACATCATACTAGAAAAGGGTGGTAATTTCACGGTAATGCTATTTAATTTTTATTGTTGGAGAGACTTGTACCATTAGTTTGGCTAAGTCTTATAAGTTCTTTAATTTATTAGGGTGCAAGTCTCACTCTCTTTGAAATGGAAGCCTCGACCAGAATCATTTCTGCCTCTGAAGCCAATGCAGGGTATTTCACTCCCTACCAATCCAGGTGAATCAAAAGGTACTTGGAAGTGAGTGATATTTAGATTGCAATGAAAAGGGAAAAAACTTAGTGACATTTTATTACGTTTTTGCATGTAGTTACTGTTTGGAGAGTTCCCTGAATAGAACCAAGGCCAGAGGGAAGGTTCTTGTCTGTAGACATGCTGAGAGTTCAACAGAATCAAAGCTTGCAAAAAGTGTGTTAGTGAAAGATGCTGGTGCTGTCGGTATGATTCTTATAGATGAGGCAGATAAGGATATTGCCGTCCCATTTGTCATCCCTTCAGCTATTGTTGGGCAGAGGACAGGAAATCACATTTTATCCTATATTAGACGCATCCGGTTAGTCTTAAAACCTGAAATGAAAGTTTGAGTTCTTCTGTTTTACTGATTTGGACCAATGTGCACAGCAAACCAATGTCTAGAATTTTACCTGCAAAGACTGTACTGGGATTGAAACCTGCACCTCGCGTTACAGCATTTTCTTCAAAAGGTCCCAATTCTTTGACACCAGAAATTTTGAAGGTGAACTTTTATTTAAGATTCAGAAATCAGTGTGCTTACAGATGTTGTAGTTTAGATCTATTAACCTTCTTAATCCTTTGCTTTGTAGCCTGATGTAACAGCTCCTGGATTGAACATACTCGCATCTTGGTCCCCCGCAGCAGCTAATATGGAGTTCAACATTATGTCTGGTACCTCCATGGCTTGCCCACATGTCACAGGAATCGCCGCGTTGATCAAAGCTGTCCATCCATCCTGGTCCCCCGCAGCTATTCGATCTGCAATCATGACCACTGGTAAAATTACATAGGCTGACACAACGTTAAACTGAACTTAGTTTTAAAAGATCCTTTATCTGTCCTCTCAACCTTAAACAAATTTTGTTCTAATATTATTGTGTTGAAGAATCTGACAAAAAAAATGGAACTGACAGCTACCCTTGTGGATAAGAGCCAAAAACCCCTCTTAGTGGACCCTGAAGGAAGAAGGGGCAATGCATTTGATTATGGCTCAGGCTTTGTGAACCCGAAAAGAGTCCTTAATCCTGGTCTTGTCTATGATGCGGAGCCTGCAGATTATGTGTCTTTCCTTTGTTCAGTTGGCTATGATGAGAAGTCGGTGCATCAAATCACACAAGACAACAGTACATGTCATTACGCATTCAGAACTGCATCGGACCTGAACTATCCGTCTATCACAGTGCCCTACCTTGAACACAACTTCTCAGTAACAAGAACAGTGACCAATGTTGGGAATCCAAAAAGTATCTACAAAGCCGTGGTGTCCCCACCCATCGGAATCAATGTTATTGTTATACCAAATCGATTAGTTTTCAACAGGTTTGGGCAGAAGATAAAGTTCACTGTAAACTTCAGGGTAGCTGCTCCTCCATCCAAGGGATATGCATTTGGTTTCTTTTCATGGATAAGTGGAAGATCAAGAGTCACTAGCCCCCTGGTTGTCCGAGTTGCACTTTCAAATTCGGGATTGATGACATAGCAATCTGCTGAAAATTTTAACTAGATTAGGACCTATTTTTATCCTCACAGAGAAGAACCTTATACCCCAAGAAGCCAATGCAGAATTAAGTTTAGATTAATATTATTGTGTGGCTGATATGAAATTATTTGTTAAACCAAGAAATTCCTATAAATTTTTGTTTTGTGGTTCTGTGAATAAAAAGAAACTCAATCTGGGAAATAGAGAACCTACATTTTGCTGGGACATTCTCGGACAGACGACAAAACTTTCATTTCGATACTTTCACAAGCCGAATCTAAACTTTCAGATCAGAAACATTAACAAGGGCACAAGGCAGGAGATAGTCAAATGCATATACTGAGAACTGCATAATTTAGCTATTAGATCACCAAAGTAAAATTAAAAAGTTGCATAATAGCCATCCATAATTTTGAGATCATACACCTAAACATAACAATTTACAAGAGTGCAATTAACCGCAAAACGAGCAACGAATATCGAGCCAAAAACTACGACAAATGCATCCCCTGGTTTTGGAGCTCTGAAGGATCAACTAGGCCTTCTAACACAACAAGCTGGTCCAAGAGTGCAAGCTTCTCATCCTCTAGGGTCTTGACCTCATCTTCAAACTCTTTTAGATCTCTTCCCAACGCAAAGCTCTCTTCCTCCAGCAGCAAATACTTGAGCCTTAGTGCACGGTACCCGCTTCCAGATGTGGAGGAGTCTGGCAAGGAATCAGAGTTTGATCTCTCCAGCTGCTGGAACGATGGAGAAGCTTCTTTCTTCAGGTTTCTTTTGGACCCTTTCTGCCCTGGTTTCAGAGGAAGTGGAGGAGTCCCATTGACATCATTAATCAGAAACGACGGGGCTTTCTGAGCTGAGGTTTTCTTTTTCCGTAGCTTTGCATTCGAAAATTCGTCAGCAAGTGACATCTTCGGATCCTGCATTTCTCACCAGACAACTCTGCAATGCACCAAATTGTGAAAGCATTAGATACCATAGAAATCTTTGGTTCTCGAAACGATTGCTTTATGAGCTAATTCTTGTCACTTCATGGTAGATTTCTTTATAATCCAAATTTGAAGCCTAAAGTTTTCGACTTTCAGCTCACAAGCTTAAGGTTTTAGCTATGTGCAATGACCAGAATAATAAATTATTTAAAAGAGAAATTACAATTAGTATGCAAATTATGCAAAAACCCTAGCCCTATTAATCAAACAAACGAAAATCAAGTCATTAATCTTTAGCGCAGACAAGAAATTTCACGAATGAATATGTGCAGAAAGCTTCAATCTTTCTTCCCCGGAAAAAAAATTGGAACCCATCTGAACTCTAGAAATTCAAAGACAAATTCAAAGACAAATTCAAAGGGCAAAGTAATCGATCGAAGAACAAAATCAAACGAAAAGATTATAAGATTTCAGCGGAGGGAGAGGAAGTACCTGAAGGCTGAAGGTGAGGCTGAATTTGGGGGTTTCGGCTGCGTCTGCGTTTTGGGTTTGCAGGGTTTGCGTTTGATTAATTTAGTGTTATCTGTGATCTGGCGATGACTGTTTGACTCGGCTTTGGGGGGACGCCATGATTTCGAAAGGCATGGGTGCTTTTAGCGGAATTGATTGCCTTTTCCTTTTCCCTTTCTTTTTCTTACTTTGATTGGATATTTGGATTTCCCTCCTTATTTTTCTTTTTTTTTATTTTCTAGACTTATTCGCTTAAATGCACTTGAATTCGCATTTTTGTGACACTTTACTTATTGAACTTGTTATTCGCTCACTTAACAACGTGAAATGATCGAGTAGGGTCACTTAGCTCATTTTTCGTCCAAGCTGTTATGTTTGCCGTGAAAAGCCAATGTGGCACCTATATGGACAAAAGTATATTAAATTGGAAAATGATATTTGTGGAACTTCACAATTGGCCCTTTCAATTTGAATCCCAAATTGAGAAATCCTAAATCACGATTAACCCCAAATTGCGAACCCAGACATTTGTTTGTAGAGCTTCACCAGGCGTCGATGCAAACCTAGACTTCGACGGAAGCCTAGCCTTCGACGGAAGCCCAACCTTCGATGAACTCAGGGTACGACAGAAACCCAGTCTTCGACGAACCTAGGCTTCGACGAAAACCCAGTCTTCGACGCGGCCCACCTTCCCCTATCGATGCGACCCACTAATTTCAACTCATCCACAAGACCGTCGAAGAAGAAGAGATGAAGGAGCATGAAGTTAGGCATTGCTATTGCGAGAAGAAATGTAAAATCCCGACTTCTTGGGCTGACAAACACCCCGAGAGGAGATTCCAAGTGTGTCCATGTTCTGGGGTATGACAAATCAAAAAAATTGTGTTTTAATTGAATGAAATTACGATGAATACGTAAGTATGTTGAAATTAGGTTTATTACTTTAACTTTTAGATGGAAAATACTTAAATTCCATTCAATTTCTGGGACTGTGTGTAAGTTATTGATAAGAGTATGTTTTGATGTAGGAAAACAAATGTGGGTATTGGGAATGGTTTGATCATGAAATGTGTCATCGGTGCAACGCAATCATATCTGGATTGTTGAGGAAAACTGGTAAATTGGAAGAGGATTTGAAAAGGTACAGAGCTAGGACAAGGAAGTTTTGAGTTGCCCTAATTGTAGCTTGTCTTGTGGCGATGTTTAAGAAGACTGAAGTTTAGGTTTAGGAATTGCCTAACAATCCAATTTTGTTTGTAATCGATGCTAAATGACAATATAATTTGGCAATGTAATTTATGGACTGTTTGAGCAATGTAACGATGTTAATTTAAGCCTTTTTGCAATGTAATTCTATGGATTTTTTCTGTCAAATTCAGTCTTTCTGCAATATGTTACAGGGTGCAAATTTGGTAGTTCAGGGTGTAAAGTGATACATGCATTAGTAGTCCATGGTGCAATGTAAAAAACAATTGGTAGCACAAGGTGCAAAGTGAGACACCCTTAGTAGTATAGGGTGCAAAGTGACACAAATTTAGTAGTACATGGTGTAAAGTGACACAACTTTAGATGAACATGATTCAACTAATCCTGCAATATTTGATACGACCCATCCCAAATCCCCCTCGGGATTAACGCGGGATGTGTCATACTCCCGTCTGATACGAAATGTCAGGCAAGGGATAACTCGAAACCTCAGCCCACTCAGGCTTCCAGATCGCGCCAGAATCGGTGGAGGAGTGTGATGTCTCGGTCTCAGCTGCAGCCCGCATCCGTGATCAACTTGAAGGGCATTAAAACCATTAAAAGCTGTGAGTGGACGAAAATAAATAGTTACATAAAAATACATTTCACGAAAAGACATTTATGCCCTTCACTAAAAAAGCATGCATGCATTCGAAAACCAATATCAAACCATTTACTTTAATTAAATCATTAGAGCCATAGCCTAAAACCATAAATCCAAGTATGTGGGAACTCAGCCCAAAACCACCAACACTGAAATACCATTTCATAAATCCCATAAATATGAAATTCACATATGTAATCCAGTAAAGCCATGAATCACAATCCAATCAACCACCGTTATATACCAATCCTCAACATCCCAGATGCCTGGCATCCCAGACGCCTGACGTCCCACATGTCATGTCACGGTCCAAGCTACACGTGCTACACGGGGTCTCAACTTGAGTCAATCTCTGACAACCCAGATGTCTGACGTCCCAGACGTCTAGCAATCCTACTCCTGAGTCACTATACGGTCCGGTCGCTTTGTGTAGTGACCCATCGCAGGCAATGCGCCGTGACTACTCCAGCGTCCCAAACGAATGGAGGAGACAATCCATAGATATAAGGATGGTATATGGAAAATATTTCATAAATCATCTCAAACCGTTCAAATGGGCCTATGCCCGGGATTTCCATAAAAAACATCATAATCCACAAATCCGATTTCTCAAATCCAAATCCATTTATGGGTCCCCAACCCAAAATCACATTCATAAAACACAATTGGGCCTCATGCCCGATTTCGTAAACCAACTGGGCCCCTGGCTTGATGCCTCATTCAATCAAATGGACTCCAAGTTCGATAATTCGTCAACCAAATAGGTCTCAAGCCCAATTCCATATTTCCAAATCCAAAATCATACCATTGAACCATTATTAAAACCATGATCACATAGAAATACAGTATACAACCATAAACTTCGATATACATGCAAATACATGAATCATCTCGAAATACGTGCAAATACAGGAATCATCTCGAAATACGTGCAAATATGTAAATCACCAATACCACAATCATCATCATAGAAATCACATATGTAAAACATATAAAACAGTTATGCATACATCACAGTTTAGAAAACAAGGTTCACTCACAGACCGTCCTACGATGTCGCCTCGATATGCATGCCATAAGCCTTCCCGGGCTAAATCATCATCATCGGAACTCCCGGACCTGTCCAAATCACATTCTAAGGTCACTAAAACTTCCAATAACCTTCCATTAAAGCCCCGTAATTTTCTTGGATTTTTAAACGTATTTAAACTCAATCCTAAACTTTCGGACATCCCGAACTATATCAAAACGAGGTCCGATCGACTCGAAACCAGTCCCAAAATGTTTGTTACATCGAAAACATCAAAACACATGTTGACCTCATCTCATAGAATTTCCCTATGCGCCCCCACGCGCCGCCCAAAGGCGCTGCGCGTGAAGCCCACTCGCTAGGGACTGTTCATCGTCTTCCTCGAGTGAACCCAGTTCACTGTAAATCCGGTCCATCCGAACCAATGAGACCGGTTCTCAGCCGTTCCTCAACCATTTTTGATCCTATTGAACCCTAACCTTCGTCTAAACCTCCCATATTGATGTACAGATTCAAAAACATAAAACCAGGTCTAGAAGGTACCTTCTCGATCTTCGATCAAACCAGCCAACCTTCTCCGTCGACTGCTCCCATCTTCGGCCGCCGTTCACCTCGATTCCAAGCCCATTCGATTCGTTTGGCCCTCAGAAACCATTTCCAGTTGTTAAAATCAATCAACCAGCACTAAAACTGAGTTCACCATTTTTTAAGTTTAAACAGAGTTTCAGGTTTCTACCTTTGAACTGGGCCACCGTGCCCGACGGTCAACCCTGTTAGTACCACCGTCATCGCCTCCCATCACTCTTCAACTTTCGTTCATAGTCCAGAGACGATATATTAGGATTTGGGGGTGTTTGTGAGGAATTTGGGTTCACGGTTTAGTAGAAATGGTGAGGTTGTTCGATGATGATGGATGAACGGTAAGGATGAGAGAGTGATTAGGGAATAAATAATTAAATTAACCAATGGGAGGAAAGATCCATATTTTAGGGAAAGTGACCAATGGGATGAGTGACACTTGTCACTCATCCAAGGGCCCCACATAAAAATATCTGCCCATCAGATTAAAGTAATATTTAATTCGAATCCCAAGATGTAGGTTCCTGATTTTGATTTCATGACCATAACGTTTTCGTTCGACGTCTGATTTCAACGTGCCGCCTATCTATGTACTTGTAATGTCCCGATCTACGTAACGGCCTTCGACCCTCGTATGTTTGACTCCCCGAGTCAAAAGTCAACATTTTGCCCAAGTCTAGGGGCAAAACGATCATTTTACACCGTCCGTCCGAATTCACTCGATTAATCCCCAATTAATCATACTAAATCCATAATTAATTAATATGTAATCCCGATATTCGGGACGGGTCATTATAATATTTAAGAAAGATAACTTGAAATTGAAAACATAATTCATTACACAACAATTATAGCAGATGAGATATAATATCATTGTCAAATAGTACAAAAGTAGGCCATTTTGTCTGTTACATGGTGCAATGAAACACAAAAGTTGTAGTCCATGATTGGGGCTGAATACAATAGGTATAGTCCAGGGTGCAAATTAACACATAAAACACCAAACAAAACATTCACCAATCAGCTTGCACCCACGAGCTTACACCCACCAGCCTATACCTTTCTATCTTGCACTTCATGTTAACCTAATACCGAACATAACACCTAACCTAACACACAAACCAGCCTATAAAACCTTATGCCTCATTGTTGATGCTACTTTTTCCTCCTTGCTGGAGATTTGAATACGAGTTTCTTACGAGAGTGTTCAGTCAATGGAAAAGGAATTTGTGTAGGTTGTGTTTGTGGTTGAGGTTGGGTGTAACAGCCCGTCCCGAATTTCAAGGTTAATTTATTAATTAATTAAGGATGTTCGTGACTAATCTCTGATTAGTCCGGAGATTTCAGACGACTAGTGTGAAATGACCGTTTTGTCCTTAAAATTGGGTAAAATGTTGACTTTTGACCCGGAGAGTCAAACATACGATGACCGATGACCGTGACGTAGATCGAGACATCACGAGTCCGTAGATAGGCTGTAATGACCCGAACATGATTTTATTGTAATTTTCTATAATTAATGCAAAATGACCATTTTGCCCTTATAGGGGAAAATTAACTTTTGAATCGGGATTATTTTTCGACCCTGACCTATGACCATGCCGTAGATCAGGATGTCACGAGTCCGTAGACAGGTAGCATGCCGAATTTGGACGTTACGGGTCACGAAGTTTGAGGGTTACTATTAAATTTTCCAAGGTTTCGGGGCAAGTGGCATTATTGGATTGGTCAACTAATTCTTTGGACCAATCAGATGAGTGAAACTTCTCATCTGACTGGCCCATTTACCCCAAAGATTGGATGCAGGTATCTGTTCTCTCTCTCTCTCTCTCTCTCTCTCTCTTTCAATGCTCATTCAACCGTGAACCCAAGTTTTTGTAAACACGCACACCAAGCCATCGACCACCTTCCCTAAATCTTCATCTTCTTTTAGTGAACTTGAGAAGTGACTGAAAGGGTGTTGAACGACGACTCAAGGGTGAGAGCGGCGGTGCATGGCGGAGAAGACACGTTCACAGGTAAAGCCCGAAACCCTCTTGATCGGGTCACGTTTGGGTTGGATTTTTGAGCCTTGTTAAGTGAGTCTATGTAATGACCCGTCCCGAATATCGGGATTGAATATTAATTAATTATGAATTAGAATGACTAATCGGGGATTAGTTGAGTGAAGTCGGACGAAACGTGCAAAATGACCGTTTTGTCCTTGGCGTGGGTAAAATGTTGACTTTTAGTTCGGGCTGTCAAACGGACTTTGGCCGATGACTGTGACGTAGTTCGGGACGTCACGAGTTCATAAACAGGTGGCACGTTCGATTCCGTCTTTCGAGGTGAAAGTTATGACGTTCGGAAGTTGAGGGGTATTTTGGTAATTTGGCATATTAGGGGCCAAATGTTGACTTTTTGATTGGGAGGTCGGATGGATGAGGGCCAAGGACCCTTACGTAGGTCTCGTCGATACGAATCCAACGACAGGCGGCATGCCGAAATCGGAGATTCGACGACGAAGTTATGGTCACGGAATCGGGCTCGATTAACCGAACGAACCGGGATTAAAATAATATTTTAATATGAACAGTGCCCGGTGACTGTGCACATCCGGATGAGTGACAAGTGTCACCCATCCCCTGAAATCTGATCCATGTTTCCCTCCCAACACCATCATCATCTCTAATCATCATGTTCTCCACCATTTTCCTTTTATTTTCTTTACATTTTCTTCCAACGGTGCACAATTGGGGGGAGGACTGAACTGGGAGAATTGGCTCCCTTCTTCTGCCGTTCTTGAGAGAAAAATGAGAGATTGAAGGACTGGAATAACAAGGGAAACACGAAGGGTTGTGAGTGTGCTGAATTTTGGGTTTCGAAAATTTAGAAAAATTGGGGGGAAATTCGAATACTGGGAATTGGGCCGTGAGGATCGAAATTGAGCTCATATTCAGCTTCCTGGGATCACAACGATCAGAAACGTCGAAAGAACGAAGGAAATTGGTGCTGTTTTGGCTCTGAACACACTTGGTGACAGAGGATGAAATTCGAAGTTGAGTCGAGGAAATTGAGGATTTGATTGACGAAATTGATGTGGGGATTGTGTTCCTGAGGATCCCACGATGCTTCTGGGTTCATCAATTGAAGGAAAACGTTGGAGATTGACGGACTTCCATGGTTGCACAGTGACGGCTATCGAGTTTGAGTCGTGGAGATTGAGCACTGGATTGAAGCAATTGAGTTAGGGGAAATGTTTACCTGAGTCCCTGGATGCTTCTGGTTGAATCAATTGAGAGGAATCGATTGAAACTAAGGGAATTCGAATGATGAACAATGGCCGGGTGTCCTTCGAATGATCGACTTTGATCGTGAGGATTGAGGTAATGTTTCACGTAATTGATGTTACAGAACTCTAATTGAACTTAAACCGAAACTAATTGAATGTTCAATTGTTGAATTGGGTGTCGAATTGGTAGGAAATTAACCGGGTTGCCTCACGGGTTAAATGGCCCATTTTACAGATAAACGGGTGAGGATGAGGGTACTGTAGCTGGCGCGTGGGTTTCACGCGCAGCCACTCACGGCGGCGCGTGGGGGCGCGTCCGGCCTAGCCTCTCATTGTAACGAACATTTTGAAACTGGTTTCGATGAAATCGGATATTGTTTCGATAATGTTTCGCGTATCCGAAGTTTTGTTTTACGTTAAAAATACGTATTTAAATTCCGGAAAAATTGGGGGAAATTATATGAAGTATTTTGAGATGTTAGTAACTCTCTATAATGATTTTGGACAGGAGTTGTGATTTCCAGATTTTACGGAAAAACGTGCAGCTCGGAAACGGACCGTTTTGGACGGTGTGTGTGAGTGGACTTTGTTTTCTAACCGTGTTGCATGCATATATGATTTTAAATGCCTTATTATGTGATTTTATATGCTTTGGCATGATTGATGTTTCAATCCGGTAATTTCTCGGTTTTATGATTATTATATTATTATTTTGGGCGATTTTCGAGAAATTACGAAATTTGGTAAAAATGATGTTTGGACTTGGTTTATGAGTCCGGGATTGAAATTGATTGAAAATAATGTTTGGACTCGGATTATTGAGTCATGGATTGAAAAAGGATGTGGTGACTCGGGAATGAGTCAATGGTCAATTTCGTGGATTTACGTGAAAATGGCAACGGAGGTTGCAACGCATGGATTTGCGTGATAATGTTATTTTGGGCATGAGAACCCAAGTGAATAGTGATTTTGACTCGGATTTGGAGTCACTTGTGAATTTGTGAAATTAATGATTTATTGGGATTTTATGATTATTTTAATCAGTCTTTCGGGCACGTTTTACGAGGAACGTGCAAATGATGTTTTGGGCTAGGCCCGGAGTCTAAATGATTTCTAAAATGATGTTTTGACTTAGTTGGTAAGTCAATGATGATTTCTGGATTATTTTATTGTTCTAAAAGGTGATTTTAAAGAAATACGTGTAAATGGTATTTTGGGCTTTGAGACCCAGTCAGGGATGATCTTGACTTTGTATGGAGTCAAGATTTGATTGAAATGTTTTGGGATGTAATTCCCGGGATGGTTTTCATTGTGATTGTGATATTCCCAGACGGTCGGTGCTTGGGGGGAATACCCAGACGACCGGAGCTTGGGGGATGTGATCGTAGGATCGGGAGTTGATCCTATGGTAGTCAGCTTCTCGGATGAGACTGAGCCTGGATGTACCACTCGGAGGTGTCTGAGCCTGGGGATGTGTTCGCCCAGAGGTGACTGAGCCCGAGGGGGTTGAGCCCAGAGGTGTCTGTTCCCGAGAGAGCGACTGGATATTGGCCTACGCGTAGTGCAGCACTTGTGAGTAGTGCAGATGTGATTTGTGATATTTTGTGCACTTGTGAATAGTGCGGATTGATTGGATTGATATATTTATTGTGCACTGGTGATTAGTGCTGATTGATGTTGTTGTGATGGCGTACTGGTATTGAGTACGGGTTTTTGGTCTTGGTGGCCAGGTGATTATGTTTTCACATGTTTTGGCCTGAGAGCCGGGATTTGATGTTTTATAACATGAACTGATTTGGTGAACATGAGTTTTGTGGACCATGGGAAAACGTGTTTTGATTTTATCGGTCCACTGTTCATACTTGAATGATTTCATACTATTACTCATGTTTTACGATATGCATGCAAGTTTGTGAAAACTGGAGGGTAAGATTATATTTTTGACAATGTTTTTATAAGAGTTCATTTTTGTCCACTCACACCTTTTCTGTTTTGTGACCCTCCAGGCCGTGGTACGACATTCGGGACTGATCGTGAGGCAGTGGCAGCAGCAGAAATCCGCGCAAACATCCCTTGTCTGGCAAGCACTGAAGGGTAGTTTCGGACCTTTAGTTGACTTGTCAGACGAGAGCAGGACCGGGCTCAGTTTTTGACGTCCAGTTGGGACGGGTCCTGTCAGTCTAAGGACCCAGATTACTCTGTAAGGCCAGTACGAGTCGATTCAAGCCCTGAACCAGGCACCGCGGTGTTAGGATCGACGGGGAACTGGACGGGAAAAATGCCTCTATTGTTGCTCGACTTAAGGTATGGATTTTCTGTGTTTTAGTTGAATTTGAACCTACAGATTCAACCTAGACATCTAGAAGATCCTAGGGGTAGCAACAGTTTTGAAAACGGGTCAAAAATGGGCGAGTTACAGTCGGGTCGGGTTGCAGGTCTGTGCGACCCGAATAGCAGACCCATCGAGAGGACATGGGCGATGACGTCATCCACCTTTCAGACTGTCAAACACATGGGCCAGTAGGGATGTGACACATGTCACATGTCAGTGACGTGGCCCAATTAGTGGTTGCCATGTGTCACTGACATGTTAGTGACGTGGACCAACCAGCAGTTGACATGTGGCATTGTCAGGACCTGACACATGGTAATGACATGGACCAATCCTGGAGTGACACGTGGCACCTGTCAGGGTCTAATATGTGTCTGTCTGAAATTGTCAGATGACGACATGCTGACGTCAGCAATGACATCATGATGAGCCAGTACAGTTTACCGTTGACTTTTTACCAGACATGTTGACTAGCGCGTGGACACGAGTTTCGAGGTGGAACTGGTACCATTTTCAAGATTTTGACATTTCGAATTCAATGGTCGTGGTTTCGTATCGATCGGAGATCGTTAGGTTGGTCAAATTGAGGTTTCTAACCTCGGGAAGCGTGTTAGGGACGCGTTCCTGGGTCGATTTTGTTCTAGGGTTTGATGTTAGACCAAGTAGGGTCACTTAGTGACCTTTGGATGTATTTGGACAGGTTTAGGCAGTTCGTTGAGCAGCAAGGACCGTGTGTGAGTGGAATTTTGATTTCGAAATGATTGCATGCATAAATGTTATCACTGTTTTACTTCACGATTGAGATTGGATGATTCTTAATACTATATGATGGTGTTTTATACGTATTATGATGTTTTGGGCATGAGACCTGTCGGGATATATGTATGATTTGGTTTTCGAAGTAAATCAGGGATTTCTATGGAGTGTAATACTATTGCACTATGTATACCTACCTTATGATTATTTTCTCCTCCAGACGTCTCGTAGCATCCTAGAGTAGTCACGAGCACTGCCTGAGAGGGGTTGACCCGAGGGGTAGCTCACGATCAGGAGTGCGGATATGGATGACACCCCTAGGGAGGGTCATTGATCTGTGGGTCATTGACCTAGGTGGACCGTGGGGAGACTTGGGATTGAGACCCCGGGTGGCATGCGTAGCCTTAGGAACGTGACATTATTAGGCATCGAGGATGCCAGACATCAAGGATGTCGGGGTTGGGTGGTACAGTGCACTATTATTATGATTGTTTTTCCTATTCGGTTATATATGAGTATATGATTTTATGATACAATTACGAGTACCTATGTTTTGACTCAATGCATGCAAGTTTGAAAATGGAGGGGTAAAACCTTATGATTATTATATTATTAAACTTATTATAGAAACATTGTTTATTTTCGGCCCACTCACTCTTTATTGTTTTATTGACCCCTCTGGGCCATGCATACGAGGTAGAAGAGGAGGACCCGGAGTCTGAGGCATAGATTCCTTGTTGCGCACCTGTACACCTATTTGGGTAGGTTGAGGACCATTTTGTAACCTGACATTGTGCTCGTATTTTGTATTTTTACTATCCCTGGTCTGACAATGTTGACTCTAAGGTTGCATGTTTAACCTGATTTATTTTAATTCGAAAAACATTAAGCCCGTTAAGGGTATTTTTAGTATTTTAGAGTTATTGTCAGACGGGAGCAGGGCACATCCCCGGGTGGTCCCAGGGGGACTTGGGATGAGTCCTATCACAGGTGGCACGTCGAAATCGGACATCGAATGAGGAAGTTGTGCTCACGGGATTGAAATTGGTTATTGTACGCCTCAGAATTTGAATTAAATAATACTTAAATCTGATTGGCGTAATAATGAATGTGGGCCCTTGGATGAGTGACAAGTGTCACTCATCCCATTGGTGGGTGTCCCTAAATTGTGGATCTAGGTCTAATTGTGATTGGGTGAGGGTTTAAATATATTATTTTCTCTCTTTCTCTCTCCCTCCCGTGTATCATCATCTTCTTGTTCCTTAAAACCCCTAAACCGTGAACAACCAAAACCCAAACCCCATCATCCTTCCCTATCATCATGTGCTCATCTGTGGGACTGAGAAACTGAGAACGAACGGAAAGGCTGGATAGACGGCTTGAGCCACGATAGAGACACGACGGAGATAAGCAAGTCAAAACCCGTGAAACCCAGTTTTTGTTAAAAATGGAAGATCGTGTTTTGATAGTTGTTAACCATTTTGGAGGATTGGAAGAGGTCCCAGAGGATGAGACGAGTCGATTGGGACCAGTTTCGAAGGCTGGATGATCTGAGTTGG
Source organism: Prinsepia uniflora (assembly GCA_032719365.1). Lineage (NCBI taxonomy): Eukaryota > Viridiplantae > Streptophyta > Magnoliopsida > Rosales > Rosaceae > Prinsepia > Prinsepia uniflora. The sequence continues at coordinate 68,100,537 of CM064864.1, forward strand.
TCGGAATCCATGTTTTTAGGTGGCCGGTTACTGTGCATCCTTGAACAGGTATGATCTAGCCCTTGTTTCTGGATTTTAGTTAGGGGGAGCGATTGGGAAGGTCTGGACAATCAATTAGAAAGAAACGAAATGTGATTTGGGTTAGAAATAGGGAAATGGTGACCGGCTCGGGTCGCGGGTCTGTGCGACCCGAATTACAGGACTCGTCGAAGGTAGGAGATAAGATAACGTCATCTAATGACGTGATCTGTCAGGTCTGACTTTTACCAGCGTTGACTTTTGCGTTGACCATTGACGTCAGAGTTGACTTTGCTGACGTCAGCAACGTTGACTTTTACCAGTATTGACTAGGCGTGTGGGGGCGTATTAGCTCGAATTTCAAGGTGGGCCCAATATTATTTTAAAGATTTCGATGATTCAGATCCAATGAAGGTGGTTTCGGGTTGATCAGAGATCGTTAGGTTGATCAAATCGAGGTTTTTAGTCTCACGAAGCGTACTCGAGATACGTTCCCAAGCTGCTACTGTTCATAGGTCTTAGGTATGACCTTATTGAGTCCGTTAGTGTAACGACCCGTCCCGGAAGTCGGGATTAGGGAATTGCTTAGTGACGGATTAGCTGAGTTAATCGGTGGTCAGTTGGTTACTTTTGGACTTTGGGCGCGGAATGACGGTTTTACCCATAACATGGGCAAACATGACGACTTTTAGTTTGGGTGGTCAATTGGGCATTGACCGATGACCGTGACGTAGTTTGGGATGTCACGAATCCATAGAAAGGTGGCACGTCCAATTTGGACAATCGGAGAAAAAGTTATGGTGTTCGGAAGGTTAAGGGCGTTACCGTAATTTTGGTTATATAGGGGAAAATGTTGACTTTTTGCTGGACGCTAGGTTTTCACATAAACCGAGGACCGTTAGACAGGTCTCGAGGTCCTAAGTACAACGACAGGTGGCACGCTGTCATCGGACGTCGGATGGTTAAGTTATGGGTCTAGCAAGTTGAAGGGCAAATTGGTAATTTTGGACTTAGGGCATTTTAGTCTTTTCACCATTGGGCCAATCAGATAAGACCACATGGGGGTGTGTGATAGGATATTTATTTTTGTTGTCCATGGAGAGTTGGACACGTGGGAGGAGCCTAGAGGATTCTAGGGAGTTTATGGTGTGCACGGGTACAAGTTGTACACGTTCAAAACCGTGCAAGTGTTCATTCTTCAAAAAACCGAGAGTAAGACGGTGAGGATTTTTCTGATTCGATTCTCAGTGTGTGAGGGTTTGAAGCTTGAGTGAGTGATCGAAGAGGGGTTGGTGAGTGTGAAAGAGTAGTATAGTGAGGTTGTGGACGGTGGTTGTGTGTGTGCCGTGACTGGAAACCAAAGAACAGGGCAGCAACACCGTGCATGGTTGTGCACCCCAGACGATCAAACCATCAAATTGGAGACGTGGTGGTGTTCAGGGACTCGAAAGGAGTCGTGTGGACTCATTAGGATACGGCGGCGAGCACGGCGGAAACCAGAGCAGGGGTAAGTTTCTCTGTCCCCTGTTATTCCCGTTTTGTTCAATTCGAAAGTCGTGGCTTTTGGGGCTGAGTCGAAGGATTCTGTGAGTTTTGTGAGACTCAGTAGGTTCCTAGGAGTCGTTTAAACTCGAAGCCGTGTAGGGGGATTGCTCGGCTGACCGGGAACCGAAACAGAGGTTTCGGTCAGTTTTGGTTCGAGCTTGAGGACGGCGGTATATGATAGGTCCTCAAATAAGCATTATTTTATATTATTTTATACCCTTTATACTTAGCTTTTAATATTAAAATAATAAATAAATAGATAAAATAATTTATTTTGTGTTATTTTTATTTAAATAAATAAAGTTTGTAATTTGGAGTATTTTAGCGAAAGAATCGTCTCGATCGGAATTATAACGAAGAAATTATGGACGAATTTCGGTGAAATATTACTAAATTAACTAATTAATTAAATTAAAACTGTGCAGCCCAATTGAACCCAAGCTGCAGCCCAACAGAAAAAAGAAAAAGAAAAATCCAGCCCATCCCCCAAGCCCAGGCCCGCGTCGCTGTGCAGCCCACTCTCCAGCCCGTCAGCCCAAAGCCCAGACCGCACGGCCCAAGCGGCCCAGCGTGCTTCTGCCTTGCCCCAGCGAGTTCGGCGCCGGTCACCGAACGTCAAGCCTACTCCTCAGCGCGCGCCAGCCGAGCTCCATGCCACCCATTCAGCACCGCCCAGCCGATCTCCAGCCCACTTTCCAGCATGGCACTGTCGGCCACACCTCCACTTTCCAGCTCCCTGTGACCGAATCTCCATCCTTTTTCCAGCTGATTTCTGCCATCCACCAAACAGCACTATTTAATATGCTTTCTTTGCTGTTTTTTAAGCTTTTCCCTTGTTTTTTTCTACATTTTTTCCCCACAAACACCACCCAATCTCATCATTTCACTTTTTATATTTTTATTGTAACTTTTATTTGTTTTTATTTATTTTTTAGAGTGTAATTAGCTTTTCCCCCCCTATAAATAGGGGTTCAATTCTTGTATTTGGGGAGTCCCCAATTAGTTTCATTCTTCCATTTCTTTCATTTTTCTTAGTTCTAGTTCTTAGTTAGTTCTTTTGTTTCTCTCTTTTGAGAGACATTTTTGGGGACCATTTTAACTTCTTGTAGATTTTCTTATTAATTAGCTTTCTTTTAATTCTTGTTCTTAATTTATGTTATTTTTATTTTTCTTAATTTCATTTCTTCTTTACTTTGCTCTTGTGATATTTCTCTGAGATCTCTTAAACACATTTTTATGTTTTCCTTAAGAAATACCTAGGCCAAGTAATTCTAAGGCAATTCAAGAGTTTTAAGACCAAATTCCTCGTATTTCTTCTTCCATCTTCACAAGTTTCCTGCCGCTGTTCGGTGATTCTTGTGAAAATCCATACTTCTCTACTTAAATTCTTGTCATTGTTATTGGTTTTACTTATAATTCAATATATGTGTTGGTATTTTCTTTCTAACATTTGTAAGTAAGAATGCAATCTCCATGTGTTATACTTTTTGAGTTTCTTTTACTTCATATGTTTTAGTACTTAAACTTCAATTCGAAACTAAATGTTGATCCGCTGTTCGGGGCATTTAGAATAGAGTTGAAGAGATTTAATGTTTGATCGTTGTTCGGCGCATTAAATCACTTACTTAAGGTGGATCATATTGTAAGTAATAATCCGATGTTCGGTGCATTTATAATATGAAAAATGTATGCATGTATTTGAGATGATTAAGGTAAGATTTCGTGATTGGTTCCATATAAGCATGATGTTAGAGTGTTGGTAAAAATATGTGTTTGAAGAAAGTTCACTAGTACAAAGGTTAAAGTAGAAGTAAAATTAAGTATTTAATTATTTTTACTTGTTTTCTTTATTTTATATTTACAACTCTTTTCAAAACCCCCCTTTTCAATTCTTTATTCTTTATTCTTTTATTCTTTTATTCTTTTATTCTTTTATTCTTTTATTCTTTTATATTCTTTATTCTTTTATTGTTTTATTCTTCTATCCTTTTTATTCTTTATTCTTTTATTCTTTTATTGTTTTATTCTTCTTTTATACTTTTAGTTTATTATTCTTTGATTCTTTCATCTCTTTATTCTTTTATTCTTTAATACTTTTAGTTTATTATTCTTTGATTAATTAATTCTTTAATTCTTTAATTCATTAATTCTTTAATTTGTTAATTCTTTAATTATTTAATTCATTAATTTATTCATTATTCATTTATTCATTACTCTTTCCCACTAACACATTATTAATGTTCCCTAATTTCCCCGGTTAAGAACGATCCCTATTTACCAATACTACATCTACACAAAAAGGGTTTAAATTGCACAACACTCAAATTACGTGTTTAATTTAATGCGTAGTTTGGGCGTAGTCAATTTTTGGCGCCGTTGCCGGGGAAATTGAAAATCATTTTAATTTGTTAGTGTATGTATATAAATTGTGCATATTATACTTGTTTATAAATTTTACTTTTGTTAATATTATATTTATCCATCTTATTATTGTTCTTATTATTTTTGTTTATAATGCTCATACTTTACTTATTCTTAATTTCTAATTTATACTTGTTCATAAATGTTCATAATTTTTTTTTTTGTATTTGTTCATATTAAAATTGATACTTGTTCATAATTTAATTTCATTTGTTTACTTTTACTTTTACTTGTTCATATTAAAATTGATACTTGTCATAAATGTATATTGTACATATTCACTTTTCCTTACTTTTAATTTTTTTTTCTTTACACTTTCTAACTTTTTCTTTAATCCATTAACTTTAATTTTATTCCATAAACTTTTCTTTATTCCTTTAACTTTAAATTTATTCATTAACTTTTTATTCCACTAACTTTTTATTCCATTAACTTTTTATTCCATTAACTTTTTATTCCATTAACTTTTATTCCATTAACTTTTTATTCCACTAACTTTTTATTCCATTAACTTTTTATTTCATTAACTTTTTATTCCATTAATTTTATTCCATTAACTTTTTATTCCATTAACTTTATTCCATTAACCTTTTATTCCACTAACTTTTTATTCCATTAACTTTTTATTCCATTAACTTTTTATTTCATTAACTTTTTATTCCATTAATTTTATTCCATTAACTTTTTATTCCACTAACTTTTTATTCCATTAACTTTATTTCATTAACTTTTTATTCCATTAACTTTTTTATTACACTTATTTTATTCTTATGTAATTATTTATTTGGTTATGTCTTGATAAAATTTAAATTTAAATTTAAAAAAAAAAATCAAAGTAAATAAAAAATTTAAAAAAAAAATATCTTATTTTAGCTTTATGTTAGTGCTAATTCATACTTGTAAATAAATATTGTATATATGTTACTTGTTACCTTTTATACTTGTTCATAAATTGTTCATAACTTTTATATTTCATAGTATACATGCATACTTGTTCATAATAGATTTTCATTTATGTTTGTTTATAATTCTCTTACTTGTTATATTATTCTTGTTCATACTTGTACATAATATTTACTCTTTTTAATTGTTCATAAATGCTTATGGTAAATATTCACTTTTCCTTATTTTTATTTTTATTTTTTTTATTATTATTTTTTAAAAAAAAAAACATAAAATTCGTAAAAAAAATAAAAAAAATAAAAAATTTCTTTTTCTTCATTTATTTAATTTTTAAATTCCGAAAAAAAAATTAATTAATTAAAAAAAAACTTTCTTATCTTCACTTTGTGTTAGTGTAAATCTCAATTGTTAAATAAATCTTATACTTATGTTAGTTTGTTAATGAGAAATTGTTTTGTAAATATCATTACTTGTAAATAAAACCATACTTGTAAATAAATTGTTCATACTTGTATAAATTGTTCATACGTAAATTGTCATGTTATATTTGTAAATTGTGCATAAAAAACATACTTGTAAATAGTTCTTGCATTCATGCATTAGTCTCAGCTATATGTAGATCACTTGTGTTTCAAAATTTAGATTTTGATCTTTATCGGCGAAGACTCTTTTGTTAACTCTCACCCACGGTGATTGTTAACACTTGAGTCATCTTAATTCCTCTGGAGTAAGAAATTTTCGAGGGTGATGTCTAGGACAAGAGACGGTACTCATAACGGGTTTTGGGTCTAAGAAATTAGCCCTGCCTCTTATGTGTATTCTTTCTAACCTGGTCACCTTTGAACTTGCCCAAACAGTTGAATTAATCCAAGATATTTACTTGGGCCGCACGGACGTATAAGTCTCCATTTAAACTTTGAGGCTATGTGAACCATATATCTTTGACTTCCCTCGACATATAAATATTGTTTATATCTTAATTTACATTATTTGTCATGACAAAGTTAACTTGCATCTTTCATTCTAACTTGCATTTCATCTTTCATTCTAACTTGCATTTCATCTTTCATTTAACTTGCATTTTCACTTAACTTGCATATTTAGTTTAACTTGCATTGCACTCTTCCTCTAATTGACATCTTTAACTCAAATTGCATCTTTAACTTCAATTTGCATATCTAACTTGCATTCTTGACTAACGTACATCTCTGACTAACTAACTTGCATCTCTGTCTAGGCTGGATGGACGTTAAACCTCAAGCGCTTGTTGGGAGGCAACCCAATGTGTTCCCGGGATGTGAAGGAGTCATCAATACAGATTTGCTATCCTTTTACCCTTCACTCTCTTTTATTTTGTTTATTTAGTGTTTTCCTATTATTTTCGTAAATCATCTTCCTTACTTTGATTCTATGTTTAATTACTTCGTATTTTCCTACATTGAGGACAATGTAGAATTTAAGTGTGGGGGAATGGTTTACAATTTTAATTGTCGAAAAAAAATTTAAAAAGAAAAATTTGTTTTAAAAAAAATATGAAAAAATTTTTTTTAAAGAAAATTTTGTTTTAAAAAGAAAAATTTGTTTTAAAAAAAAAATATTCAAAAAACAAAATGTGTGAAAAAAATAAACATAAAAAAAAAATTATTGTTTTCTTAAATATTTTTGTTTTAACTTAGTGTTTTTATGAGTCTTAAGTTGCCATTTAACTTGTCAATGACATAAATGAACGGAAATGAATATGTTATGGCCATAAAGATAATCATTACAACTTGAATTTGTTTGTTAATATTTTGTGATTAAGTGTTATAACTTGAAGATAATGCATGTAAATTGACACATAAACGAGCATGATAAGATAAGTATGAATCATATGAACCTTATGTGAGCTTTAGAACTTTATATACATCTTTGATGAGTGATTCATAAGTTCTTTGTTTAAATTGATATACATATACCTCATAACTGCTTGCCATAGCTTTTAATGAACCCTAGAGTACTAGAACTTATTCTATGTGATTTTCAAAGCTTTTAAGTCAATAAACTCTCTGATTTTGGAAATGATTAAGGCATTAGGGTTAACACCACAAATTCAAACATCCATGTTCCCTATTTTGTGCGCACGAGTTGCGACCCCCTTAGTTTTAACCCTTTTGAGCCCACATTAAGCCTTTCTTTCATCACCATGATTATCTAAACACTTGAGCTTAGTATAGACATCCTTTACCCTTGTTCCAAGAACTCGGTTGAAGACATAATGATTGTGTAAAGAGAAAATAATGATGTTGGAAAGACTTTTATGTGAATTATTTGGATTTACCGACTCAAGCTTTGTTGTATTGTTGACACATGTTATTACCTTGATATTAAAAAAAAAATCAAAAAATCAAAAAATCAAAAAGAAAAAAAAAAGAAGAAAAAAAAGAGAAAAAAAAAAGTTGAGTCTCGATCAAGGTAATAAGGTTTGGTTATGTAATGTTTGAGTTAAGTCCCTTACATTTGTAAATCCGACACAAAGAATGATTGTGAGGCCCAACATGATGGAATTAGGCCTATGTTCGAAGGGATGGATTACTGACATCATTGCACTAAGGTTGGGAAGCTATGATACGTTTTGGGAGTCTTTTGAGTCTTGGAACGAATTTGAGCACCACTTGTCCTATATTTTCCTTGCCTCTAAACTTAGCCCCATTACAACCTTCGTAAAGACCTTATGATCCTTAAGATGGTAAAATTTGATTAGTTGAGTTAATCACTTGAGTAAGCTTATGGTTTTGGTTCATTTGTGCAAGTATGTTTTGTTTTTATCTTGAGGTGTTTGTTTGAAATTTTGCAAAAGTACTTCATTTCGATTATGTGAGCATTTTTCTCACATATTTTGAGTGCAAACACAAACCCTCACAAATTGAGTGAATTTATGAGTGCATATCCTTGTGAGTTGATTCATACTCGTTTTATTCATGTTGAGATCCATTTCACCATATTTACTCATTATCATACTTGTTGAAGCATTTTGTTACAATGTATTAACTCTTGAATTCCATATGCTTAAACGCTTTAAGTGAAAATCTTTTGTGCCATGATTGTAATAATGAAATATTGAGACAAATGGTTAAAGGTTACTTGTTTTGATTTTGTAGTTTAATTTTAGTATTTGCTAGGGACTAGCAAAGTTTAAGTGTGGGGGTATTTGATAGGTCCTCAAATAAGCATTATTTTATATTATTTTATACCCTTTATACTTAGCTTTTAATATTAAAATAATAAATAAATAGATAAAATAATTTATTTTGTGTTATTTTTATTTAAATAAATAAAGTTTGTAATTTGGAGTATTTTAGCGAAAGAATCGTCTCGATCGGAATTATAACGAAGAAATTACGGACGAATTTCGGTGAAATATTACTAAATTAACTAATTAATTAAATTAAAACTGTGCAGCCCAATTGAACCCAAGCTGCAGCCCAACAGAAAAAAGAAAAAGAAAAATCCAGCCCATCCCGCAAGCCCAGGCCCGCGTCGCTGTGCAGCCCACTCTCCAGCCCGTCAGCCCAAAGCCCAGACCGCACGGCCCAAGCGGCCCAGCGTGCTTCTGCCTTGCCCCAGCGAGTTCGGCGCGCGGTCACCGAACGTCAAGCCTACTCCTCAGCGCGCGCCAGCCGAGCTCCATGCCACCCATTCAGCACCGCCCAGCCGATCTCCAGCCCACTTTCCAGCATGGCACTGTCGGCCACGCCTCCACTTTCCAGCTCCCTGTGACCGAATCTCCATCCTTTTTCCAGCTGATTTCTGCCATCCACCAAACAGCACTATTTAATATGCTTTCTTTGCTGTTTTTTAAGCTTTTCCCTTGTTTTTTTCTACATTTTTTCCCCACAAACACCACCCAATCTCATCATTTCACTTTTTATATTTTTATTGTAACTTTTATTTGTTTTTATTTATTTTTTAGAGTGTAATTAGCTTTTCCCCCCCTATAAATAGGGGTTCAATTCTTGTATTTGGGGAGTCCCCAATTAGTTTCATTCTTCCATTTCTTTCATTTTTCTTAGTTCTAGTTCTTAGTTAGTTCTTTTGTTTCTCTCTTTTGAGAGACATTTTTGGGGACCATTTTAACTTCTTGTAGATTTTCTTATTAATTAGCTTTCTTTTAATTCTTGTTCTTAATTTATGTTATTTTTATTTTTCTTAATTTCATTTCTTCTTTACTTTGCTCTTGTGATATTTCTCTGAGATCTCTTAAACACATTTTTATGCTTTCCTTAAGAAATACCTAGGCCAAGTAATTCTAAGGCAATTCAAGAGTTTTAAGACCGAATTCCTCGTATTTCTTCTTCCATCTTCACAAGTTTCCTGCCGCTGTTCGGTGATTCTTGTGAAAATCCATACTTCTCTACTTAAATTCTTGTTATTGTTATTGGTTTTACTTATAATTCAATATATGTGTTGGTATTTTCTTTCTAACATTTGTAAGTAAGAATGCAATCTCCATGTGTTATACTTTTTGAGTTTCTTTTACTTCATATGTTTTAGTACTTAAACTTCAATTCGAAACTAAATGTTGATCCGCTGTTCGGGGCATTTAGAATAGAGTTGAAGAGATTTAATGTTTGATCGTTGTTCGGCGCATTAAATCACTTACTTAAGGTGGATCATATTGTAAGTAATAATCCGATGTTCGGTGCATTTATAATATGAAAAATGTATGCATGTATTTGAGATGATTAAGGTAAGATTTCGTGATTGGTTCCATATAAGCATGATGTTAGAGTGTTGGTAAAAATATGTGTTTGAAGAAAGTTCACTAGTACAAAGGTTAAAGTAGAAGTAAAATTAAGTATTTAATTATTTTTACTTGTTTTCTTTATTTTATATTTACAACTCTTTTCAAAACCCCCCTTTTCAATTCTTTATTCTTTATTCTTTTATTCTTTTATTCTTTTATTCTTTTATTCTTTTATTCTTTTATATTCTTTATTCTTTTATTGTTTTATTCTTCTATCATTTTTATTCTTTATTCTTTTATTCTTTTATTGTTTTATTCTTCTTTTATACTTTTAGTTTATTATTCTTTGATTCTTTCATCTCTTTATTCTTTTATTCTTTAATACTTTTAGTTTATTATTCTTTGATTAATTAATTCTTTAATTCTTTAATTCATTAATTCTTTAATTTGTTAATTCTTTAATTATTTAATTCATTAATTTATTCATTATTCATTTATTCATTACTCTTTCCCACTAACACATTATTAATGTTCCCTAATTTCCCCGGTTAAGAACGATCCCTATTTACCAATACTACATCTACACAAAAAGGGTTTAAATTGCACAACACTCAAATTACGTGTTTAATTTAATGCGTAGTTTGGGCGTAGTCAGTATAGAGGCTGTAATGTTTAGATTTTAGGATTGGAAATGGTGGCTAGGAAGGGGAAGAATCTAATGGGATTGAAAGGACTGAAATCAAGTAGGAATTGAGAGAGAACTGGTCACGCCGGTTCGGTTGAGTTGAACCGGCTGGCCAGAGGTTGAAGATGACCCTGTAGTAGGCGCGTGAAACCCACGCGCAGCCCCTTGGGGCGGCGCGTGAGGGCGCGTGTGGAAGAATCTGGGGAACCTTCCAACATGGTTTTGAGTCTAATCGTTATAACGAATCTGTTGGGATAAGTTTCGGGACAATCAGATGTCGTCTCAGGTTAGTTCTAAGTGGTCCAGGGTTTAGGATTCCATTCAGTTACGTTTTAAGTTCGGGAAAAATTATGAGACTTGAGTAGGACTTTTGTGACGTAGTGAGTAACCTCGTTATGGGCTTTGGACAGGTTCGGGAAAGCCCAGGATAGCGGAATGGCCGGGGACGGCGTAAGTGCGCGCGTATCGAGACGACGTCGGAATGGTCTGTGAGTGGACTTTGCTTTCTAACTCTTGATGCATGCATATATGTTTTTATATGTTTTCTACCCTTGATTCTATGATTTGATTTATGACTGTGAAGGTTTACGATTTGTGCACGTTTTTCGAGGAAATGACGGTATTTCACGATTTACGAGATTTGAAGGATATTGTGATTTGAACCTGGTTTTAACGATTTGATTTCGCGATTTGAAATACGATTTGATTTCAAAGAAAGTAAAAGGATTTTGGAAAATGACTTCGGGCTTGAAGCCCAGTTCAGAAAAGTGGTTTTGAGAAATGTGATTTCGGATTTTGGAATCGGAATTCCGGATGACGATTCGGGATTCGATTCGGGACTTGAAAGTGGATTTCTGGGTTTGGGTTCGAATGGTTATTCTGGATGCCAGCTTACGGAATGGTTGTTGCAGACTCGAATATGGAAAGGAGATGGATATGTGTTCTGGGCTTGGATTCGGGATCCTGATGAGATTGCGGATTCTGATTCAGAAATGGAAAATGATTTTCAAACTGTTTTGGATTGGATTTGCTGGATCTGGTTATTGGGTTTAAAGACCCGGATTGAGTTTAAAGACTCGGGAGTTTAAAGACTCGGATATATTGATATTTCCCCCGTAGGCCTGTTGAGTTTAAATACTCGAGAGTTTAAAGACTCAGATAGATCCAGCAGGTTCGGTGAATGGAAATATGATATGGTTTTCAGCAAAGGTTTTCCGGTGTATTGGGCAGTGGCCCGGATGAAATGGTTTTTGGTGGTTTTGGGATGAGGCCCGGAATTGGGAAAAAGGAACCTGTGTTCGGTTTTTCTTATATAATTTGTTTAACCGGAATATTGAATGGTTTTATGACACGACATTGATATGCATGCATTGGTTTTTAAAACGGAGGGTATAAATGTCATTGTTTTCTGAAATGTTTTTGAACTTATTCTTTATTTTGTCCACTCACAGTCTTTTCGTGTTTTCGATACCCTCCAGGTTGTTGCGGTGCAGATTGTTGGTCGAGAGAGACGGAGACATCACACCCGCGATCCACAGTAGTTCGGAATACTCTGGGAAGACTGGTTACCTTTTGGATGGTTGGATCGAGACTCCCTTTTCCGACTTACGTGTTGCACGAGGGTTGGACGTTGGTTTAGCCTTCGTGTCATGCGTAAGTCAGACGGGAGCAGGGTTTAGTCCCTAATCCTGGGGGATTAGGGGTGGGCCCTGACAATTGGCATCAGAGCGAGGTTTCGGGTGTTCTGCGCGAGGTTTGGTTCCCAAAATCGTAGGTTAGTCGATTTGGGTGGTGTGATGCTACTGTGGATGTGATGTCTCGACGCGGAACAGCCAGACAACAACCTGGATACGATAGTGATAGTATGTTTGAGGTGTTTAGATAGCAGCATTTGAGGGTGCTAGTCGCTCGATACGCGGTGCGAGGTAAGATGTATGTCGGCTTAGGGCCGGAATGGTTGGTGCGTTGACGCTGGTATTGGTGTTACTTGATAGATGGACCAAAGGGTCGGAGATACACTAACAGAAGTAACCTAGAAGGTAGCCGGTGAGCTACGGATGAGTAGGTTGGTCGGCTTGAGGGGCCTGAGAGTAGCTTGTTGAGTTAGTGAGATACGTAGGCCGAGGAGGCCGATTGAGGGTGGCCAGTTAGGCTGGATCGCGTTTGGATGTTGATCAGATGAATTGGTGACCTTTTGTCAGTTGGGTTGAGTTTAGAATTGTGCGGCTACGCGTAGCCGGATGCGTTGATGGCAGGGTCTAGGAACTACGGTGAGACTCGAGGGATTTTTGCCCTAGTGATGGTCTTAGTCGGGTGTGATGACTCGAGTGATAAGTTTGTAGTGAACCCGTGGTAATTGCAGGTTTGGATAACCTGGACTATGGGGATGCTTTGAGGTAGCCCGTGGGATTACTGGATCATAGTCCTTGTGGTTTGGGCCGACTTACGGCCGGATTGGAAATGGTGTGACTAAGTGCAGCCGAGTTAGTGGGTGCCTAGTCAGGATGTCGTTGGCTGATTAGAGTAGAGCAGCTGACGCTCGATGAACCTAGGCTTCGTGTTGGATTGGGCTAGGCTGGTATGGACAGGTTTGACCATCTGTGGGATTGATTTCGTGGACTCATCCTTATGTGTTAGAACTGCTGAGGTTAGCTTTTGGTGCTTGGAAATCGGTTGAGAATCGGAGACTTGTCCACATAGGACGGAAGGGCTTGAGAAATGAGTGACTATAACTGGTCGATATGAGGTTATTGAAGAGAACCCACAATCTAGAAGTTCCTGTAGGACTTTGTTGATTTATTCCGACATGGTGGTCGAAGTAATTGAGAGACGTGAAGGTGTAGGTGGTTGTACGTGAGGACGTACTCTCTGAACTCTATTGGGTACTCTAAATGAGGTATTTTAAATATCTTTGTTTCTTTTCATAGAGTTTTCCCTGGCGTACACCATGAAGTTCTAGTGAGTAGTACCGGACGGCGGTACGTTCGACTTGAGAGTGTCAGAAGTGCCGAACGGTTAGTAGAGGTGTTGTGACGTACCCAAGGTGGAGATGATAGGTTGGGAACTAGCCGGCGTAGTTGTTGGGTAAGAGTTGACAACCGAGTAGGAGACCCCAGGTGTGAGGTACGAGGTGCGGAATTTCGGGGTCGAAATTATTTAAGGAGGGTATATTGTAACGACCCGTCCCGGAAGTCGGGATTAAGGAAGTGCTTAGTGACGGATTAGCTGAGTTAATCGGTGGTAAGTTGGTTACTTTTGGACTTTGGGTGCGGAATGACGGTTTTACCCCTAGAACAGGCAAACATGTTGACTTTTAGTTCGGGTGGTCAATTGGGCATTGACCGATGACCGTGACGTAGTTCGGGACGTCACGAATCCATAGACAAGTGGCACGTCCGATTTGGACAATCGGAGAAAAAGTCATGGTGTTCGGAAGGTTAAGGGCGTTATCGTAATTTTGGTTATATAGGGGAAAAGGTTGACTTTTTGCTGGACGCTTGGTTTTCACGTAGACCGAGGACCGTTAGATAGGTCTCGACGTCCTGAGTACAACGACAGGCGGCACGCTATCCTTGGACGTCGGATGGTTAAGTTATGGGTCTAGGAAGTTGAAGGGCAAATTGGTAATTTTGGACTTAGGGGCATTTTAGTCTTTTCACCATTGGGCCAATCAGATAAGACCACATGGGAGTGTGTGATAGGATATTTATTTTTGTTGTCCATGGAGAATTGGACCCGTGGGAGGAGCCTAGAGGATTCTAGGGAGTTTATGGTGTGCACGGGTACAACTTGTACACGTTCAAAACCGTGCAAGTGTTCATTCTTCAAAAAACAGAGAGTAAGACAGTGAGGATTTTTCTGATTCGATTCTCAGTGTGTGAGGGTTTGAAGCTTGAGTGAGTGATCGAAGAGGGGTTAGTGAGTGTGAAAGAGTAGTATAGTGAGGTTGTGGATGGTGGTTGTGCGTGTGCCGTGACTGGAAACCAGAGAACAGGGCAGCAACACCGTGCACGGTCGTGTACCCCAGACGATCAAACCATCAAATTGGAGAGGAGGTGGTGTTCAGGGACTCGAAAGGAGTCGTGTGGACTAAGTAGGATACGGCGGCGAGCACGGCGGAGACCAGAGTAGGGGTCAGTTTCTCTGTCCCCTGTTTTTCCCGTTTTGTTCAATTCGAAAGTCGTGGCTTTTGGGGCTGAGTCGAGGGATTCTGTGAGTTTTGTGAGACTCAGTAGGTTCCTAGGAGTCGTTTAAACTCGAAGCCGTGCAGGGGGATTGCTTGGCTGACCGGGAACCGAAACAGAGGTTTCGGTCAGTTTTGGTTCGAGCTTGAGGACGAAGGTATAGAGGCTGTAATGTTTAGATTTTAGGATTGGAAATGGTTGCTAGGAGGATGGAAGAAACTAATAGGATTGAAAGGACTGAAATCAAGTAGGAATTGAGAGTGAACCGGTCACGCCGGTTCGGTTCAGTTGAACTGGCTGGCCAGAGGTTGAAGATGACCATGTAGTAGGTGCGTGAAGCCCACGCGTAGCCCCTTCAGGCGGCGCGTGAGGGCGCGTGTGGAAGAATCTGGGGAACCTTCCAACATGGTTTTGAGTCTAATCGTTATAACGAATCTGTTGGGTTAAGTTTCGGGACAATCAGATGTCGTCTCTGGTTAGTTCTAAGTGGTCGAAGGTTTAGGGTTCCATTTAGTTACGTTTTAAGTTCGGGAAAAATTATGGGACTTGAGTAGGACTTTTGTGACGTAGTGAGTAACCTCATTATGGGCTTTGGACAGGTTCGGGAAAGCCGAGGATAGCAGAATGGCCGGGGATGACGTAAGTGCGCGCGTATCGAGACGACGTCGGAATGGTCTGTGAGTGGACTTTGCTTTCTAACTCTTGATGCATGCGTATATGTTTGTATATGTTTTCTACCCTTGATTCTATGATTTGATTTATGACTGTGATGGTTTACGATTTGTGCACGTTTTTTGAGGAAATGACGGTATTTCACGTTTTACGAGATTTTACGGATATTGTGATTTGAACCTGGTTTTGATGATTTGATTTCGGGATTTGAAATACGATTTGATTTCAAAGAAAGTAAAAGTATTTTGGAAAATGACTTCGGGTGTGAAGCCCAGTTCAGAAAAGTGGTTTTGAGAAATGTGATTTCGGGTTTTGGAATCGGAATTCCGGATGACGATTTGGGATTCGATTTAGGACTTGAAAGTGGATTTCCGAGTTTGGGTTCAGAATGGTTATTCCGGATGCCAGCTTACGGAATGATAGTTGCGGACTCGGATCTGGAAAGGAGATGGATATGAGTTATGGGTTTGGATTCGGGATCCTGATGAGATTGCAGATTCGGATTCGGAAATGGAAAATGGTTTTCAAACGGTTTTGGATTGGATTTGTTGGATCTGGTTATTGGGTTTAAAGACCCGGATTGAGTTTAAAGACTCGGGAGTTTAAAGACTCGGATAGATCCAACAGGTTCGGTGAATGGAAATATGATATGGTTTTCAACAATGGTTTTCCGGTGTTTTGGGTAGTGGCCCGGATGAAATGGTTTTTGATGGTTTTGGGCTGAGGCCCGGGATTGGGAAAAAGGAACCTGTGTTCGGTTTTTCTTACATGGTTTGTTTAACTGGAATATTGAATGGTTTTATGCCACGACTTTGATATGCATGCATTGGTTTTTAAAACGGAGGGTATAAATGTCATTGTTTCTGAAATGTTTTTGGACTTATTCTTTATTTTTGTCTGCTCACAGTCTTTTCGTGTTTTCGATACCCTCCAGGTTGTTGCGGTGCGGGCTGTTGGTCGAGAGAGACGGAGACATCACACCCGCGATCCACAGTAGGTCGGCATACTCTGGGAAGACTGGTTACCTTTTTGGATGGTTGGATCGAGACTCCCTTGTCCGACTTACGTGTCGCACGAAGGTTGGACGTTGGTTTAGCCTTCATGTCATGCGTAAGTCAGACTGGAGCAGTGTTTAGTCCCTAATCCTGGGGGATTAAGGGTGGGCCCTGAAAATTGGTATCAGAGCGAGGTTTCGAGTGTTCTGCGCGAGGTTTGGTTCCCAGAATCGTAGGTTAGTCGACTTGGGTGGTGTGATGCTACTGTGGATGTGATGTCTCGACGCGGAACAGCCCGACAACAACCTGGATACAATAGTGATAGTACATTTGAGGTGGTTAGATAGCAGCGTTTGAGGGTACTAGTCGCTCGATACGCGGTGCGAGGTAAGACGTATGTCGGCTTAGGGCCAGAATGGTTGGTGCGTTGACGCTGGTATTGGTGTTACTTGATAGATGGACCATAGGGTCGGAGATACACTAGCAGAAGTAACCTGGAAGGTAGCCGGTGAGCTACGGATTTGTAGGTTGGTCGGCCTGAGGGGCCTGAGAGTAGCTCGTTGAGTTAGTGAGATACGTAGGCCGAGGAGGCCGATTGAGGGTGGCCAGTTGGGCCGGATATCGTTTGGATGTTGATCGGATGAATTGGTGACCTTTGGTTAGTTGGGTTGAGTTTGGAATTATGCGGCTACGAGTAGCCGGATGCCTTGATGGCAGGGTCTAGGAACTACGGTGAGACTCAAGGGATTTTCCCCCAAGTGATGGTCTTAGTCGGGTGTGACGACCCGAGTGATAAGTCTGTAGTGAACCCGTGGTAATTGCAGGTTTGGATAACCTGGACGACGGGGATGATTTGAGGTACCCCGTGGGATTACTGGATCGTAGTCCTTGTGGTTTGGGCCGACTTACGGTCGGATTAGAGATGGTGCTGCTAGGTGCAGCCGAGGTAGTGGGTGCCTGGTCAGGATGTCGTTGGTTGATTAGAGTAGAGCAGCTGACGCTCGATGAACCTAGGCTTCGTGTTGGATTGGGCTAGGCTGGTATAGACAGGTTTGACCATCAGTGGGATTCATTTTGTGGACTCATCCTTTTGTGTCAGAACTGCTGAGGTTGGCTTTTGGTGCTTGGAAATCGGTTGAGAATCGGAGACTTGTCCACGTAGGACTGAAAGGCTTGAGAAATGAGTGACTATAACTGATCGATATGAGGTTATTGAAGAGAACCCACAATCTAGAAGTGCCTGTAGGACTTTGTTGATTTATTCCGACATGGTGGTCAAAGTAGTTGAGAGACGTGAATGTGTAGGTGGTTGTACGTGAGGACGTACTCTCTGAACTCTATTGGGTACTCTAAATGAGGTATTTTAAATGTCTTTGTTTCTTTTCATAGAGTTTTCCCTGATGTACACTATGAAGTTCTAATGAGTAGTACCGGACGACGATATGTTCGACTCGAGCGTGTCAGAAGTGCCGAACAGGTAGTAGAGGTGTTGTGACATACCCAAGGTGGAGACGATAGGTTGGGAACTAGCCGGCGTAGTTGTTGGGTAAGAGTTGACTACCGAGTAGGAGACCCCAAGTGTGAGGTACAAGGTGCGTAATTTCGGGGACGAAATTCTTTAAGGAGGGAAGATTGTAACGACCCATCCCGGAAGTCGGGATTAGGGAAGTGCTTAGTAACGGATTAGCTGAGTTAATCGGTGGTCAGTTGGTTACTTTTAGACGTTGGGCGCGGAATGACGGTTTTACCCCTAGAAAGGGAAAATATGTTGAGTTTTAGTTCGGGTGGTCATTTGGGCATTGACCGATGACCGTGACGTAGTTCGGGACGTCACGAATCCGTATGTAACACCCCGGAAATTCGAGAATTATAATAATGTAATTTAATGTATGAATTGACGTTTTTACCCTTGTGATTGGTATGGCCAAATTGTTGACCTTTTGATTTGAGGGTCAAATGGACTTTGACCAATGACCGTGACGTAGTTTGGGACGTCACGAGTCCATAGACAGGTGGCACGTTCAATTCGGACGATCAGGGTAAAAGTTATGACTATCGGAAGTTCAGGGGCGTTACCGTAATTTGGATGATAGGGGCGAAAATGTTGACTTTTCATTTGACAACTAATTTTCACATGACTCAAGGACCGTTAGGTAGGTCTCGACGCCCTGAGTCCGTAGACAGGCGGCACGCCGAAATCGGACTTCATATGGCTGAGTTACGGGTCTAGGAAGTGAGGGGCAGTTTGGTAATTATTGAACCAGGGGCATTTTGGTCATTTTACCCCTAGTTACTGTAGCAACCACGGGGGACCATGGACGGCACCACCATGTGCGGTGGTTCAGTGCGCAATTGTTTATGCAAGTGTGTGCTGGAAAGAAAGGTGTGTCTTATGCTTTAGAACGTGGCCTGAACCATCCACCCTGCACGGTCGATTTGATTAATGAAGATTCGAAGCTTTTTCGGGAACAAAATTCAATGGACAGTAAGGCTTCCACGAGCCTCTGGGACGGCTTGAATTGTTTAAAACTGATTGAGAAGTGAATGAGCTTCACTCTGCGGTTGAAAGAACTGAAAATTGGTGAGGAACCAGAGAGAAACCATTTCGGGAAAATTTGGAGGGAAATCGGGTTTTCAATTTTTGGTGATTGTTGGACCAAACCAAAGCCTGGTTTAGTCTTCTGGGAGTATTTGGAACTTATCCACATCGAAATCGAAGGCCATCAGCCACGGGTGAGCTGGGACGGTGACTGCAGTTTTCAGAGAAATCGCAGAGCTTGGGACGACAAACTTCAGGTACTTTCAGGCACAATTGATCATTCATTTTAGTTCGTTTTGATCCTATTATGCTTCCTGTAAAGTTAATTTGAGAATGGGTTTGAAACCAGGGAGTTCTTGTGATTGACCCGTTTGGTTGATCACGGGTCGATGAGTCGATTGGGGACTTGTCGAGGTTGATTAATGTCTCAGAACCTAAATTGGATAGTTAATGAACATGTTAGGATCAAATACGAGTGAAATTGAGTGGAGATTGGGGGTTAATTAACCGGGTCAAGCCGCGGGTGGCAGACCCGTATTACAGACAAACGGGTGAAGGTGGTGACACTGTAGCTACAGTGTCAGGCGCGTGACTTTCACGCGCAGCCACTTTGGGCGGCGCGTGAGGACGCGTTGGACCTTATCTCCGATCACGATCAACATGACTTTTGTTCCTCTCATCATTCTAAATATTTTTTATGAATTAACCATGTTGATCTGAGATAGTTTGGGAGGGTCAGTTTAGGGCCGGTTATCTCGGGAAATGTGTTGGACGGTTTCCCCGAGCCGGTTTCTGTTTCGGGCCTTTTGGATAAATGTGTAAGACTAATAGTGACCCTTACATGTGATTTGGACTGACAGGAATTGTACGATAATCCTGGTACAAGTTCGTACGCGCAGGTTCACCGCGGGATCGCACAGTGAGTGGGCCCGATTTCATTAAACCCTTGCATGCTTAAATGTTTTCCGATTTACTTATATGTTCACATGCTGGAATCAAGAAACGGTTTTGATGATATTAAAATTATGGTTATGGCACGTTTCACAGTATTTGGGCTTGAGACCCGTCTGATGAAACTTAAAAATCGGTTTGGATTTTATCTATGTATATATATGTTTTGCATGTGGATATCAATAAAATGTATTTGGTACTGCACTGTATAGATCCATTCTTATGATACTGTCTCCTCCGGATGTGGTACCCCGGAGTGGTCATAGCGCATTGCCTGCGATGGGTCATTCTACGGAGGAACCGGACCGTAAAATGGCTCAGGAGCAGGATTGCTTATTTGACGTCAGGGACGTCGAGCGTCTAGGACGCTAGGCATTTGAGATGCCGTACCAGGACAGGGTTCGGGGATTGGACTAGGAATTGAGACCCGAGTGGCACGCGTAGCCTTGAGACTGTGACCTTATTGGACGTCAGGGACGTCAGACATCTGAGATGTCAGGATCGGAGCGTATAGTGCAGTAGCTAAAATTATCTTATAATTTTATTACATGCCTTATGGTGCATACTATATGATTTATGGTTTTAAATTCTGATGCATGCATGTTTGGAAAACGGAGGGGTAAATTATATGTTTTACTTATTAAACTGTTTTATAAACTTGAGTTTCGGCCCACTCACCCTTAATGTTTTGGTAACCCCTCCAGGCTGTGCTATTGAGGTAGAGGAGGATCCTGAGGCCGAGGCATAGATCTACTTCTACGTACCTGAACCCCTGTTGGGTGGTCAACCTGCAGGTTTATTTTAGAGTCGTGCTCGCAACTTGTAATTTTGGATTTCATCCCTTGTCTGACATCTGTTTAATTCGGATTTGATGTATAACTTTAATTTGGTTATTTATACATTTGATTATTTGAGGTTAAAATTGGTATGTTTTTGGGTGTCAGACAGGAGCAGGGCACGTCCCCTTGTGGTCCCTGTGGGATCGGGACGGGTCCTGTCACCGTAGATAGGTGGCACGTTCGATTTGGACAATCAGAGAAGAGGTTATGGTGTTCGGAAGGTTAAGGGCGTTACCGTAATTTTGGTTATATAGGGGGAAATGTTGACTTTTTTCTGAACATTTGGTTTTCACGTAGACCGAGGACCGTTAGATAGGTCTCGACGTCCTGAGTACAACGACAGAGGTCTCGACGTCCTGAGTACAACGACAGGCGGCACGCTGTCATCGGACGTCAGATGGTTAAGTTATGGGTCTAGGAAATTGAAGGGCAAATTGGTAATTTTGGACTTAGGGGCATTTTAGTCTTTTCACCATTGGGCCAACCAGATAAGACCACATGGGAGTGTGTGATAGGATATTTATTTTTGTTGTCCATGGAGAGTTGGACACGTGGGAGGAGCCTAGAGGATTCTAGGGAGTTTATGGTGTGCACTGGTACAACTTGTACACTTTCAAAACCGTGCAAGCGTTCATTCTTCAAAAAACAGAGAGTAAGACAGTGAGGATTTTGCTGATTCGATTCTCAGTGTGTGAGGGTTTGAAGCTTGAGTGAGTGATCGAAGAGGGGTTGGTAAGTGTGAAAGAGTAGTATAGTGAGGTTGTGGACGGTGGTTGTACGTGTGCCGTGACTGGAAACCAGAGAACAAGGCAGCAACACCGTGCACGGTTGTTGTAACGACCCGTCCCGAATTCCGGGATTAGATTAGTGACTAATCTTGATTAGTGAGGTTGAACGGTGCTTAGTAGGGCGGAATCGGACAAATTGTGCAAAATGACCGTTTTGCCCCTGGTCGTGGGCAAAATGTTGACTTTTTGACCGGGAGGTCCGATGGACGAGGGCCAAGGACCGTTATGTAGGTCTCGTCAATACGAATCCAATGACAGGCGGCATGCCGAAATCGGAGATTCGACGACGAAGTTATGGTCAAGGAAACGAATTAACGAACCCAGGCTTCGATTAAAATAATAATATAATAATAAATAGTAACCGATGACTGTGCACATTCGGATGAGTGACAAGTGTCACCCATCCCTTGTTTCCAGCTCCATGTTTCCCTCCCAACACTATCATTACAACATCATCATTCCTTCTCCATCATTTCCTTTCATTTTCTTTGCATTTTCTTCCAACCGTGAGCAAAAACAGAGAGTGTGTGAGCTGGGAGAATTGGCTCCCTTCCTTAGCCGTTCCTGAGAGAAAATTGAAGGTTGAGAGAGACTGAATTGGCTGGGAAACACGAGAGGCAGAGAGGATGCTGGGAAATCGAAAATTGAATTTTAGAAAATTGGGGGGAAAATTCGAATACTGGGAATTGGGCCGTGAGGATCGAATCGGAGGTTACTTTCAGCTTCCTGGGATCCCCACGATCAGTTTCGTCGAAAGAACGAAGGGAATTGGCCACCAATTCACTCTGAACGGACTTGGTGACAGTAATGGAGTTTGAAGGTTGAGTCGTGATCTTGGAGCAATCAAACGGTGTAATTGATGTGGGGAAACTACTTCTCAGGATCCCACGATGCTTCTGGTTCATCAATTGGAAGAAACCGGTTGAGATTGACGGAATTCCATGGTTGTACAATGTACGGCTATCGAGTTTGTGTCGTGGAGTTTGAGGCTTCGATTGATGCAATTGAGATGGGGAAAGAGTTTACCTATGTCCTTTGATGCTTCTGGTTGCATCAATTGAAGGAAACCGTTTGATATCGACGACTTTCGAAGATGAACAGTGTTCGAGAGTTCTTCGATGTTCATCTTCGAGTCGTGTGATTTGAGGTAGGTTTTGGTGAAATTATTGTTACAGAACTTAAATTGAACTTAAAACGAAGCTAACTGAATGATCAATTGGAAGGTTTAAGGCTGAATTGATAGGATTGGAACCGGGTCATCTCGCGGGCTAATTGGACCCGTTTACCAGATATACGGGTTATGACGATGCACTGTAGCAGGCGCGTGGGTTTCATGCGCAGCCACTCACGGCGACGCGTGACGGTGCGTGGGCACGAATCTCGAGGCGAGGTCAACATGACTTCTGTCCTATTTAATGTAACAAACATTTTGGAATTGGTTTCGTGTCGATCGGACACCGTCTCGATATTGTTCGGGATGTCCGAAGGTTTTAAATCAAGTTTAAAAATAGCTAAAAATTCGAGAAAATTACGCGAATTTGATAAGATGTTAATGATGAGGTTAGTGACCCTCTAATGTAATTTGGACAGGATTGGGAGTCCCGGTGATAGTGGTGTGGCCCGGGAGGGCCGATGACACGCGTATCGAGGCATACCGTTAAAATGGTCTGTGAGTGGACTTTGGTTTTATAAATTCTATGCATGCCTAACTGTTTTATATGGATTATGATTGTGATTGTATGATGTTGATTTGATTGTTGGTAAATTGTACGATTTCACGTATTTCGAGGTGATTTACGTGCTTGCACGTAAATCGAGATTTTTCCGGTTTTGCACGGATTTTCCATGTTTATGGTCTTGGATATAATATGCTGAAATGGTTTTGAAATTGGAAATATGAACTCGGGCTTGAGGCCCACTTGTTTTGGAAATTTCGGACTTGGAGTCCATTTGAGTGCGTAATCGGCCCGGGGGCCCAGTTACTTTATGAAATCGGGCTAGGGGCCCAGTCGTTTACGAAATCGGGCTGAGACCCATTGGAGTTATGTTATCGGGCCAGGGGCCCAGTTGATTTACGAATTCGGGCCGTGGGCCCAGTGGGTTTATAAAGTTGGGATGCGGGCCCAGTTGGTTTACAAATCGGGCCGTGGGCCCAGTGGTTCATAAAATCGGGCATGAGGCCCAGTTGGATTATAATGGTAATTTCGGGTCAGGGACCCTATGTTTAATAATTGTGATTTCGGGTCAGGGACCCTAAATGGAATTATGTTGTTTTATGGAAATTTCGGGCAGGGCCCATTGTAATGATGTGATAAAAGGAATAAATAAAACTGTTTCCATATACCATCTGGATACGAGGATATATGATGGTCTCCTCCAGGTGTCTGGGACACTGGGGAAGTCACGGTGCATTGCCTGCGAGGGGTCATTATACGGAGCAGCCGGACCGTATGATGACTCAGGAGCAGGATTGCTATGATTGACATCAGGGACGTCAGACATCGGGGATGTCAGATATATGGACCCGGTGAGACCCCGAGCAGTACGCTTTGCTTAATACCGTGAGATATGACGTCAGGGACGTCAAGCGTCTGGGACGCTAAGCATCAGGGATGCTGGTGATGATAATGGTAAATATGGATTAATGAATCTATGAAATGGCTTATCGGTTGGATATGTGTTATATGGTAAAAATGGATTATTGGTTATGAAATGGTATGTCGGGTCGGGGACCCTAAATGGTTTTTGATTTATGGATTTATAATTATGGCTTTGGGCGGTGGCCCACATGGTTTTAATATGTCTGGTGGTGGTATTCCACAGTTTTGGGCTGAGTTCCCACACTTGGTTTTTGGTTAACGGTTTTTGGGCTAAGGCCCTAATGGCTCGGTTGAGCAAACGTTTTGGTTACTGGTTTTCGTGGCATGCATACGTTTTTATTGGAGGGCATAAATTTCTTATAAATGTGTTTAATAAACTTATTGGTTTTTGTCCACTCACAGCTTTTGGTTTTAATGCCCTTCAGGTTGATTACGAATGCGATTGCAGCAAAGACTAGGACATTGCACACTTCCTCCATCGATCCTTGCGCACTCTAGATGCCCCGTTGGGCAGTGACTCTTGGTTATCCCTTATCTGACACCCCTTGTTGGACGGGAGTAGGGCACATTCCACGGTAATCCCAGGGGGATTGGGATGGGTCTTGTCAGTTGTGCACCCCAGACGATCAAACCATCAGATTGGAGATGTGGTGGTGTTCAGGGGCTCGAAAGGAGTCGTGTGGACTTAGTAGGATACGGCGGCGAGCACGGCGGAGACCGGAGCAGGGGTAAGTTTCTCTGTCCACTGTTTTTCCCGTTTTGTTCAATTCGAAAGTCGTGGCTTTTGGGGCTGAGTCGAGGGATTCTGTGAGTTTTGTGAGACTCAGTAGGTCCCTAGGAGTCATTTAAACTCGATGCCGTGCAGGGGAATTGCTTTGCTGACCGGGAACCGAAACAGAGGTTTCAGGCAGTTTTTGTTCGAGCTTGAGGACGACGGTTTAGAGGCTGTAATGTTTAGATTTTAGGATGGGAAATGGTTGCTAGGAAGGGGACGAAACTAATGGGATTGAAAGGACTGAAATCAAGTAGGAATTGAGAGAGAACCGGTCACGCTGGTTCGGTTCAGTTGAACCGGCTGGCCAGAGGTTGAAGATGACCCTGTAGCAGGCGTGTGAAGCCCACGCGCAGCCCCTTTGGGCGGCGCGTGAGGGCGCGTGTGGAAGAATCTGGGGAACCTTCCTACATGGTTTTGAGTCTAATCGTTATAACGAATATGTTGGGATAAGTTTCGGGACAATCGGATGTCGTCTCGGGTTAGTTCTAAGTGGTCAAAGGTTTAGGGTTCCGTTTTGTTACGTTTTAAGTTCGGGAAAAATTATGGGACTTGAGTAGGACTTTTGTGACGTAGTGAGTAACGTCGTTATGGTCTTTGGATAGGTTCGGGAAAGCCGAGGATAGCGGAATGGTCGGGGACAGCGTAAGTGCGCGCGTATCGAGGCGACGTCTGAATGGTCTGTGAGTAAACTTTTCTTTCTAACTCTTAATGCATGCGTATATGTTTTTATATGTTTTCTACCCTTGATTCTATGATTTGATTTATGACTGTGATGGTTTACGATTTGTGCACGTTTTTCGAGGAAATGACGGTATTTCATGTTTTACGAGATTTGACGGATATTGTGATTTGAACCTGGTTTTAACGATTTTATTTCGGGATTTGAAATACGATTTGATTTCAAAGAAAGTAAAAGGATTTTGGAAAATGACTTCGGGCTTGAAGCCCAGTTCAGAAAAGTGGTTTTGAGAAATGTGATTTCGGGTTTTAGAATCGGAATTCCGGATGACGATTCGGGATTCGATTCGGGACTTGAAAGTGGATTTCCGGGTTTGCGTTCAGAATGGTTATTCCGGATGCCGGCTTACGGAATGATGGTTGCGGACTCGGATCTGGAAAGGAGATGGATATGAGTTCTGGGTTTGGATTCGGGATCCTGATGAGATTGCGGATTCAGATTTCGAAATGGAAAATGATTTTCAAACGGTTTTGGATTGGATTTGCTGGATCTGGTTATTGGGTTTAAAGACCCGGATTGAGTTTAAAGACTCGGGAGTTTAAAGACTCGGATATATTGATATTTCCCCCATAGGCCTGTTGAGTTTAAAGACTCGGGAGTTTAAAGACTCGGATAGATCCAGCAGGTTCGGTGAATGGAAATATGATATGGTTTTCAACAAAGGTTTTCCGGTGTTTTTGGCAGTGGCCCGGATGAAATGGTTTTTGATGGTTTTGGGCTGAGGCCCGGGATTGGGAAAAAGGAACCTGTGTTCGGTTTTTCTTATATGGTTTGTTTAACCGGAATATTGAATGGTTTTATGACACGACTTTGATATGCATGCATTGGTTTTTAAAACGGAGGGTATAAATGTCATTGTTTTCTGAAATTTTTTTGAGACTGGGAAGACTGGTTACCTTTTTTGATGGTTGGATCGAGACTCGCTTATCCGACTTACGTGTCGCACGAAGGTTAGACGTTGGTTTAGCCTTCGTGTCATGCTTAAGTCAGACGGGAGCAGGGTTTAGTCCCTAATCCTGAGGTATTAGGGGTGGGCCCTGACAGTTAGTGACCATTGCTGTGATTTGGACAAGTCCGGATGTTCCAGTGATGATGATTTAGCCCCGAAAGGCTTATGACACGTGTATCGAGGTGGCAGCTAGGACGGTCTATGAGTGGACATTGGTTTCTAAATATGATGCATGTGTAACTGTTTTATATGTTTTAAATATGTGATTTATGATGGATTTGATTATGGTATCAAGTATTCACGTATTTGCACGTATTTCAAGATTTATGGTTTTATACTGTGTTTCTACGTGATTTTGGTTTTAATAATGGTTCAATGGTATGATTTCGGATTTGGAAATATGGAATCGGGCTTGAGACCCATTTGATTTACTAACTATCGGACTTGGTGTCCATTTAATTTAATTAGGCATCGGGCTGGAGACCCATTTGTTTTGTACTATCGGGCTTGATGTCCAGTTGGTTTATGAAATGGAATTTCGGGTTGAGTCCCTTGAATTTGGAAATTGGAATTGTGGAAATGGTTTATGGAAGTTATACTTTGGGCACGAGACATATTTGTGGATTTACGATGGTTTTATGGAAATCCTGGGCATAACCCTTGGAAAGGTTTTGAGATGATTTACAAAATGATTTCCATGTACCATCCTTATGTATGGATTGTCTCCTCTGGACGTCTTGTAGTATCTTGGAGTAGTCACGACACACTACCTGAGAGGGACTGCCCCGAGGCGCAATTCATGATCAGGAGTGCAATTATGGATAATACTCAAGGAGGGTCATAGACTTGCGGGTCATTGACCTGGGTGGACTTTGGGGAGACTCGGGATTGAGACCTCGAGTGGTACACATAGCTTAGAGACCGTGACAATGATATTGATTAGGCATCTGGGATGCCGAGGATTGGTTAAACCATGTTTTACTGGATTTGCATTTCTATGTTGATGGTTTAGGCTGAGTTCCCACATGATTGGTTTTGGGCTGAGTTCCCATATACTTTAGTTTACGGTTTTGGGGTAAGGCCTTAATGATTTGATGAAGGAAATGGCTTTGGTTAAATAACTATTTTATTCAAACTGATCTGATTTGAGATAACTAGTTTTGAATGCATGCACACTTTTTAGTGAAGGGCATAAATGTCTTCTTATGAAATGTGTTTTTATTAAATTATTGATTTTTTATCCCACTCACAGCTTTTATGGTTTTTAATGCCCTTCAGGTTGATCGCGGATGCAGGCTGTAGCAGAGACTGAGACATCATACTCCTCCACTGATCCTGGAGCACTCTAGAAGCCCCGTTTGGGCTAAGGTTTGAGTTATCTCTTATCTGACACTTCGTTTCAGACGGGAGCATGGCACATCCCGCATTAATCCCGGGGGGATTGGGATGGGACATGTCATTGGGGGTCTAGATTAGGTTTTGGGATTAGGGTTCTGTTTGGGATTGAGTTTGGGGTTGGGTTTCTATTTGGGTTTGGGGCTGAGATTATGTTTGGGGCTAGGGCTGGGACTGGGTTTGGGGCTGGGGTTGGGACTGAGTTTGGGGCTGGGATTCTATTTATGGTTGGGTTTCTATTTGGGTTTGGGGCTGGGATTCTTTTTGGAGTTGGATTCTTGTTTGGGTTTGTGCTGGGAGTGGGTTTGGGGCTGGGATTAGGGCTGAGATTCTGTTTGGGGCTGGGACTGGGTTTGGGGCTGGGATTGGGGCTGAGATTAGAGCTCGGTTTGGGTTTGGGGCTAGGATTGGGTTTGGGGCTTGGATCCTTCTTGCTAACTAGATCCACTTGTCTTGGCTTGTTCCCTCCTTGCTTTAGCTTCAATTCTTTTTCTTCTCAAACTTTCATCCTTTTCTATAATAGGCTCTTGTAAAACAAATGTAACAACCCGTCCCGAGAGCGTAGAATGACGATTTTGCCCCTGGTTCGGGCAAAGATTTGAGTGTTGACCAGTGACCAGGACGTAGTTTAGGACGTCACGAATCTATAGGCAGGTGGCACGCCTGATTCCGACATCCGAGGAGGGAATTGTGATGTTCGGAAGGTTGAGGGCATGACCGTAATTTTTTGGCTTCTGGGGATTTGTGCAGAGAAAGCAAAATGGACGGCTGAGATTGGGCCACATGAGTGAGAGAGAGTGGGGGATGGTGACATGTGGCAAGTGTGTAGTGGGTTCTGGGGGATTCTAAGGTGTGTGCACGGTTCTATTTTTGGGGTGTACCCGTGCCCGTGTTCGTGTTTGTGCGCAGAAGGAAACAGAAAACAGAGGGAGATCGTGAAGGAAATTGAGGGTGGTGGTGTGTGTGTTGATGAATTGTGAGTGTGTGAGGGTGATCAGAGAGTGAGAGGGAAGCAGTGAGAGAGGTTGACGGTGTGGTGGCTGTGTGTGAGGGTGTCAAGAGCTGCGGGAAAACCAGGGGTAAATAGCAGGGAGGTCGTGAGGATCGTGGCGGTGGCGGCCGTGTACGGGGCAACTGAGACCGTGGTGGTGTCGTGCGGGTTGCGAGGAGTCAACCACTACCAGCAGAGCTCACGACGGCGACAGGTTGCAGGTAATTTCTATTGCCCCGTGTCTATGCTCTGTTTTGGCCGTGAACTTCAAACCGGAAGTTGTGGCCTGAGAGGTTGAATCGAAGAGTCTAGGGGAGTTTAGGGAGTTTAGTTGAGTCCAGGGCGTCATTTGGTTGAGCTGCCGTGACGGGAGGTGCACGGTGGAGGTTGGCACGACGGAGGGACTCTGTGTGCCCTGTTTTCCCGTTTTGGTTCAAACCAAGAGTCGTGATCCTAGAGACTGAGTCGAAGGTCTAGGAGAGTCGGGTTAGGTTCCTTGAGGTCCTAGGAACTGTCTGGTTTTGCCACCGTGAAGGGAGGTTACCTGGGCGACCGGAGAGGAAAATAGAGGAATTGGGCCGTCTGGTTTCGAGTCTGAGTCGACGGTGTAGGGGATGTGTCGAGGTGATTGGAGGATGGGGATGCTTAGAGTAAGGTTGGACGAAGCTATAGGAGAAGGAAGGAGGTGTTTTGGTGCAGGCACGGCGGAGAACCGTTGACGCCGGTTCAAGCTGCAGCCTACTGTGTTGAATCGGGTCGACGTGAGGTTGAAGGTGTACTGTAGCTGGCGCGTGAGGGCCACGCGCAGCCACTTTGGGCGGCGCGTGGAGGCGCGTGCGGCGGTTCTGGGAGAAACGGTCAACATGGGTTTTGGTCCAGGAGTTGTGGTGAGTTCAATGGAATTGGTTTCGAGTCAATCGGAAGTCGTTTGAGTGTAGTTCCGCGAGGGTGAGTGTTTAGGGTCCTGGGGTTTTAAGTCTTTGGTTCGGGGATTTTTGAGGGAATTTAGGTGAACCTTCGTAGACGTGTTAGTGACGTAATTTGACGGTGATTGACAGGATCGGGATTTCCCGAGGAAGCCGAGGAACGTGTTGGACGTTCGGGACGCGAGTAGGGCTCAGTACTGTGAGTGGACCCTTTCTTTAAACTCGAACATGCATAACTGTTTTCTATAATTGTTTTATGGTTTTGTTTATGGTTTCATGTTTCTCGAATATGTTTTGTTGGCTTTACATGTTTGCACGTTTTATGAGGAAGTACAGTTTTAGCACGTGTTACGAGGAAAGGATGATTTTGGAAAGATAAATGATTTCCATGATTTTAAGGGGTTTTTGGGACATGATTTCGATGATCAAGGTTTTCGATTTTAGAATCGGATTTCGAAAAGCGAGATCTGGTTTTAAAGTTGAAAAGTGGATTTCCGGATTTGGGTTCGGAATGCCGGTTCTGGAAGCCGGAAGGGCTTCAGACCGGGGATTTCAGATTCGAGTTTGGATATGGATTTCCAGTGGTTTTAAAATGGTTTTGGGATTGGATTTACTGGATCTGGTTATTGGGTTTAAAGACCCGGATATATGTGACGGGGGACCGGCCGGATTGGGTTTAAAGACCCGGATTGAGTTTAAAGACTCGGGAGTTTAAAGACTCGGATATATTGATTTTCCCCCGTAGGCCTTGAGTTTAAAGACTCGGATATGATTAAGGCCTGGATTGAGTTTAAAGACTCGGGAGTTTAAAGACTCGGATAGGTCCAGCAGGTTTGATCGGGAAATGATGATTTGATGTTTATGGTTTCTGATACGGTTTTATGATTTACATGCTGTGGTTTTTCTAACTGTTTTATAGTGTTTCTGTTTCTTATGATGCAGTTTATGGTAAATTGATTTATAACTGTGTTCATAACTATTGGTTGTGCATGTGGTTTTCAAACGGAGGGTTAAGAATCGGTTTTCTGATAACTGTTTTAGAACTTTTCTTTTATTATGGTCCACTCACACTTTTGTTTTAACTTGCCCTCTAGGTTGTGGAGCGAGCGCGGGGTCTTGACGTCGAGGCAATGTCCGAGGCATAGAAGTGACGTGAGGGATCCTAGAAGAGTTTAAAGACTTCTGTGTGCGTGTACCTTATCAGTTTTTATTTTCCTTGTAATTTAGTACTATGCTCTGTAAACAATAAGGTTGGGATATTTCGTAATTACTCCTGCGTCTGTCTAGGTTTGAGTGAGTTTTACTTGGGTGTTGTGTCGGGGAGTCAGACGGGAGCGGGATTTACCTCGGGTTTCGGGGTGAAACCGGGGTGGGTCCTGACAACAAACATCAAACCAGAAATCAACACAAGCATCCAAATCAAGTAAATAAGAATTCATAACTAAGGTGATTTATACCTTGCATTTCTTAAGCCTATGCCCCAATTGACCACAATTGCTGCATTTCATCTCAGTGTGAAACCTGCTAAGCTTGGTTTGATTTTGGGGTAGGTTTGCCTCACCAGTAGACTTCTTCCTACTTTTCCTTGGTCCGCCTGGTTTCCTGTTGTATGTTGGGTCCTTCAAAGGAGGCAAGCTCGAGGAAGACCATCGATCTTCACTTGTCATTGGCTCAATGATCTTTGCATAGCATCTCATGTAAGCCTCCTTGTTGTAGCATTCATGGAGATTAGCTTCTGGTATCCTATACAAAAAAAACTATTGATGCACAAGCATGGGGGCATGGGATACCATATAGGTCTCATTCTCTATATGAACATTTTTTCAATTTCAACTCCACTCTAAACTTCCTTTCAGTTTGATGAGTGACTTCGAAAACATCATCCCATGCATGCCTTGTAACATACCACTGTCCCTCTTTCTGTTTCTTCTACAAAATCTGACTTATCCTTGAACCAGTTTAGTGACACCCCCCGTCCCTCCAAAAAAAAAATTCACAACTGCCTCATTCCTTGTATTGTACAACATCATCAAATACGTCATGTGTAATGACTCGTCTCGAAAATTGGGATTAGATTAGTGGTTAATGACGGATTAGTGAAGTTAATTGGTGATTAGTTGGGTGATTACGGATGGACGGTGCGAAATGACGGTTTTGCCCCTAGAATTGGATGAACGGTTGACTTTTCGTACGGGCGGTCAAATGGACTCTAGCCGATGACTGTGACGTAGTTTGGGACGTCACGAGTTCATAGAAAAGTGGCACGTCCGATTCCGACATTCGAGGAAGAAGTTATGGTGTTCGGAAGTTCGAGGGTAGTTTGGTAATTTGGTTAAGAAGGGGAAAATGGTTGACTTTGTATACGACAAGTTATTTTCACGTAATTCAAGGATCGTTAGGTAGGTCTCCATCCCCTGAGTACAACGACAGGCGACACGTGGTCATTGGATTTCAAACGGCTTAGATTTTGGTCTAAACGTGCGAGGGGCAAAATGGTAAATTGTCCTTTAGGGGCATTTTGGCCATTTACTGCATTGGGATCTGTGCCCAATTAGAGATGGACACTTGGCTTGCTTTGGAAGTTGTGTCCACAAGATTTTGGAGACCTGGTCTGTCCTGGATGGTTGTAGAACCCTCTCACCGTCATCAATCCAAGTTTAAATCATCGTGCACGGCTTGGAAAAAAGAGAAACAAGGAGAAACAGAGTATGTTTTATGTGTGGCCGTGAAACCTAGTGATCATCCTACTTGTCTGCGAGAGATGTGTGAAGGCAAGAGAGATAACAGATGATGAGCTTGATAGTGGTGCTGTCACGACGGGCCGCCGTGGACGGTGGCCACGACACCTTGAACATAGGAACAGAGAAACCGTGAACCAACCCAGTCCAACTCCTTCAGTCCTCATCTTGTGGCCGTGAAGTGCGAAGGTGGATTGGATAAGGAACTGAGACGGCACTGGTGGCGACCATGACAAGGTTCGACGGTGAAGGTAATGTTAAAAACCCGTGGATGTGTGGTTTAGTTTAAAAATGGAAAATCACGAGTTGAGGACGGTCATTTAAATTGCTTGTTTGGATGACATTCCTAAAGGTCCTAGAAATCGTTTGGAATCAAAATCACGGCCTGAGATAGACGGTAAGGTCAAAAACCAGTAAAAGCTCCATCTGAATTCGATTATGGCAACTTGGACTTTAGTGGCTAACGCTTAAATTGGTGCTTTGGATGAGGTTTTGGAAGTCAAATGGAGTTGGATGGATTTGACTTCACGACAGGGGGTGGCCAGGATCGTGGTCACACGAAGGAGGAACTTTGAAGTCTTGATCACGGTTCGGGGAGGTAAGTTACTAGCCTTCTTTTCATTATTTAAGTATATGGATTGATAGGGAATCGGGTTAGGACTAATTAGAAGCAAAAACGGATCAAAATGAACAGAAAACATAGGAGAACTGCCCTCGTGGGTTCGGTTGGACCGGGCCGGTTCGAACCAGTCCAGCGAGAGGTTCAAGGAGATGAACAGTAAGGCGCGTGGCTCCTACGTGCAACCCCTTTGGACGGAGCGTGAGGGCGTGTGGTGCCTATGATGGGGAAGTATTCAACATGTGAAATGATGCAATCCATGCAACGAACATTTTTGCACTGGTTTCGAGTCAATCGGACATCGTCTTGATATGTTTCGGAATATCCGAAGGTTTTAAGGCTCGTTTACGGGGTTTTAGTAGAAACTTAATGAAGTAGTTAGTGACCTTCTTATGGGATTTGGATAGGTTTCAGAAAGCCGGTGATAGTGGATTAGCTAGGAACGGCATAGTGCACACGTATCGAGGCGACGACACTAATGGTCTGTGAGTGGACTTTGCTTTCTAACTTATGATGCATGCATAAATGTTTATATTTTTTTCATACGTGATTTCTATGGTTGTGATTATGATCTTGATGATTTACGGTTTTACACGATTTCGAGATATTTACGAAATTGCACATTTTACGAGATATGATTTTCTACTATGATTTGATGATGGTTTCAATATGGTGATTTGGAATTTGAGATACGATTGATTTTAATGTTTTAGAATGGATTTTGGAAAAGTGATTTCGTGCTTGAAGCCCAGTTTAGAAAAGGATTTCAATAAACGTGATTTCGGGTTTTGGGAACTGGATTTTGAAAATGATGATTCAGTTTTGGAGCTTGGAAGTGAAATTCTCGATTTGGGTTCGGAATGATGGCTCTGGATGCTAGATTACGGAATCATTATTGCAAATTCGGATGTGGATTTCTATGATTTTCACTTGGTTTTGGGTTTAAAGACCCAGATATGGAGGGATCTAGTTTTGAGTTTAAAAACTCGGTTGATTAACGAGGGAGGGCCCTGGATTGATATGTTTTGAGTTTAAAGACTCGGTTATTGTGATATCCCCCTGAGGCCTGTTGATTGCGTTTTGAGTTTAAAGACTTGTTGATATCCCGAGAATGCTTGATTTTGCGCATGTATTTTGAGTTTAAAAACTCGGGCGTACTTGAGATCCATCAACTTGATTGATTGATGTTTTTCACTCGTTTTTCACCGATTTTCAGATGTTTTGGGC
The DNA here is from genome assembly GCA_032719365.1 of Prinsepia uniflora. Taxonomy (NCBI): domain Eukaryota; kingdom Viridiplantae; phylum Streptophyta; class Magnoliopsida; order Rosales; family Rosaceae; genus Prinsepia; species Prinsepia uniflora. Next base: position 68,134,759 of record CM064864.1, read on the forward strand.
AATGGCCCGGATGATTTGGATTTAATGAGTTTTTGGCCGAGTTCCCGTACTTTGATGAGGATTTATGATTTTGGGCGGAGGCCTGGATTTGAATTTCGGATTTGAGAAAAGGAAATTATTCTGGTTTTCAATGATGGTTTTCTTATCTTGGATACGAATTGGTTTCATGAGAATAGTTTTCTATATGCATGCATTGGCTTTTTTCGTGGAGGGTATAAATATACTTTTCTATAACCTGTTTTCAGACCGTATTGTTTATTTTTGTCCACTCACAGTCTTTTATGTTTTCGATACCCTCTAGGTTTGATGAGGTGCGGGCTGTTGTTAGAAAGACGGAGACATCACACACGCGATCCACAATACATTCTGCATGCTCTGGGAAGTCCGGAAATTTTTGGACGGTTCACTTAGGAATCCCTTGTCTGGCTTACGTGTTACGTGGAGGTTGACCGTCGGTTTAGCCTTCATGTCGTACGTAAGTTAGACGGGAGCATGGCTTAGCCCTTAATCCCGGGGGATTGGGGTAGGCCGTGTCATCCCGATTCTCTCAAGTATTGTTATTATAGGCTTGTCCATTGCTGGTAGTATATGTAACATTCCGTCTCGAATTTCGGGGTTAGATTAGTGATTAATGGAAGATTAGTGGAGCTGATAGGTGATTAGTCGAGAGATTTTGGACAAACGGTGCAAAATGACCATTTTGCCTTGGGAATGGGCGAAATGATGACTTTTGATTCGAGCGGTCACATGGACTTTGATCGATGATCGTGACGTAGGTTGGGACGTCATGAGTTTATAGACAGGCGACACGTCCGATTCCGATGTTCGACGGGAAAGTTATGGGTCTCGGAAGTTTATGGCACTATTGCACGCAAACCGAGGAAGTGACACATGGCATGATTGGATTGGGGAGGAAGTGACACATGAGTGACAAGTGTCACCCATCTGAGTGGCCCAATTCCCCAAAATTGGGGGTCCTTATCTTCTATATGGTTCGATTGTTTTCTCTATTTTTTTTAAACTCCCACAAACCCGTGGAAGTTCTTGAACCCATATACCTAATTCCACACTAAAACCCTTCGATCTTCGTCTATTGGCTGAGATTTGTGAATCAAAGTTAGAAAAGAGACTAGGACGATCGTGGTGGTGGCCACGGAGAAGCAACGACGACACGGTAGGTGCTAAACCCAAAAGCCCTGTTTTGGGGTCAAAATGGGGACCTTGGATTTAGAGTGTAATTGAAGGAATTTAGGTGAGATTCTGCTTTCTGGGCTCTTACGGTTCGATCCAACTCGAAAACAGCAGGGTTCGAAGTCATTTGTGCCACGAACAGACCTGGCGGAATTCGGAAAAGCTTGAGCCTGGGTTCGTTTAATTAGAGGTAAGCAAAAGAGAAATTGATCTTGAAATCGTGTTCATATGAATCCTAGGATGCTTACAGGTTGATTAGAATTAGGAATTGGACTGAAATTGGATAAGGTTGGAGTTATGGCCGATCGGGAATCGAATTGGAAATGGATTGGTTTGGGTTGTAATTCGATTGAATTAGGTAGGAGGATTTAATGTTAGGCTATTAGAAGTAGTTAGTGACCTTTGGGTATGGTTTGGACAGGTCCGGAAGTTCCGGTGATGGTGGGCTGGTCGGAAAGGCATATGATGCACGTATCGAGGCGGCAACTAGGACGGTATGTGAGTGGACTTTATTTTCTAAATTACAATGCATGCATAACTATTTTATATGTTTTCTATATGTGATTTCTATGTTTATGATTGCGGTATTTATGATTTACGTATTTGCACGTATTTCGAGGTGATTTACCGTATTTGCACGTATTTCGAGGATATGGTTTCATGTTGTGCTTTGATATTGGTTTTGGTGGATGATTTTATTCTATTTATAAGTGCTGTGTTTCGATTGTAGTTTTGATGAAATGATATTGGATTTCGAAATATGAATTCGGGCATGAGTCCCATTTTGATTAAACCTGATTTCGGATTTAGATTTGGAATTGATAAAGTAGATTTATGGATTTGATTTTGATTTGATACATGAATGGTTTTAAATTGGATTTGCTGGATCCGGTGTTATGATTTGGTTTTAAAGACCCGTGAGTTTAAAGACTCGTTGATTGATTGACCGGGGTAGGTCCGATATGTTAGTTGAGTTTAAAGACTCGTTATTGATTACTCCCGGAGGCCTGTTATTGAGTTTAAAGACTCATGAGTTTAAAGACGTTTTACCCGGGAAGGCCTGATATGCTATTCGAGTTTAGTAACTCGATAATATGTGATCCATCAGGTTCGATTCATTGATATGTGTTTCAGATTTTCTGTGATATCGTGATTGTTTCATATGGTTTTCAGATGTTTTGGGTAGTGGCCCACGTGATATGGGTTTACGGTTTTTGGGGCTCTGTTCCCGCACGTGGTTTTGGTTTTTGGTTTTGGGCTAAGGCCCAGTGATTTGAGAAAGGAAAGTCTTTTGTCTTTATAAGCGTTTTTATTACATTGGAAATGAACTGGTTTTTGAATGCATGCATTGTTTTTACGTGAAAGACATAACTGGGTTTTCTTGTAAAATGTTTTAGGAACTTATTTATTTTCGTCCACTCACAGTCTTTTCTGATTTTTAATGTCCTTCAGGTTGATGGCGGATGCGGGTTGCTGACGAGACCGACACATCACACATTCCACACGATTGTTTTTGCGCGCGCTGGAGCCTTTTGGGTGGTCAGCCTGGGAATCACTTGTCTGGCCTCAGTGTTACATGGAGGTTAGACGATTGTCTAGTCTTCATATTGCACGTGAGTTAGACGGGTGCATGGTTCATCCTGAGTAATCCCAGGGGGAGGGGGGATTGGGATGGGTCGTGTCAGTATAACCCTATTAAATCCCTCATTGAGGTTATTGAGCAGAATATCACAATTGAAAGCTGTGTTGAAATGTGACATTGTCCATTGTCTTGGATCCATCCTGCTTAACCAATCATGAGCAGCAGGACTCAGAGCTGCCATTTTCTTCATCTCAGTGTTGTACCAGGCCACATTGGTGCATCTTGTGATCTTTTCAAACCGCTTCTTCAGTGCTAACCCCTTGTGAATGGCATTGAAATTTTCATACATGTGTCTGGTCCAATGCATATGCTCTGCTCTTGGAAATAACTCTCCCACAGCCTCAAGTAAACTCTTCTGCTTATCAGTGATGAAAAGGTACCCTTCACTGTTTTGAATCTTCAAGTCCAATGCCAACCGTTCAAGGAACCAATTCCAGGAAGAGTGTGGCTCAACCTCCACAATCGCATAAGCCACAGGGAACATGTCATTATTTGCTTCAACTGAGATAACACTCAATATTTTCCCACTATGGGGACGTTTAATATGAGCACCATCTAGCCCAATGAAAAGTCTACAACTAGTCAGCCAACATTCCTTGGAAGCACCCAAGTAGACATCCACCCTTTGGAATCTAAGCTGCCCATAACTTTCCATCTCAGCCTTGATTTTTACTATACTACCTTGGTTCACCTTAACAAGCTCCTCACAATAGTCCCCGAGTCTCTCATATTGGGACAAGTAGGCCCCCTCTAGAATTTGAAAGGCCATCCTTTTTGCCATATAACATGGAGTCCTACCAGGCGTATATCCAGTTTCCTAAACTACCAGCTCCTGAAATTCACCTACATCCCACTTATTGCTTGTAAGCTGCCTCATATACTTCTGCTTCAACCATTTCACTTTGGTATGATAATTGACAGTCCCTTTTCCACATAAATGCATAAATGCACACCATTATAAGTTTTGACTTACAGGTATTCCCTCATGTTTACTTTAGAGACATATATTAAAAAGGGACATCCTTCTGCCTCAACACACTTGGCCATAATCTGGTCTGTCTTGTTCACCTTGAACACAATCCTTTTTTGTGCATTGACAGAATATATCCTTACAGCTTCTCTGAAAACTGCACCACTTGAGAACTTCATCCCAAGAGAAAACTTTGGATTTTTCATATCCATATCATTGTTAAACTCCCTAAATGGCCCAACAGACTTCCTCCTCCTGGATAGTTTTTGAGGAGGTTGAATCAAATCCTCTCCCTCACCAGCAGCTGATTCTGACTCAAATGCATTGAGCCTTGGTGAATTAGGTGCTTCATCTTCTTCTTGGGCTACCTCACCATCCTCTTCAACATTTTCAATATCCACATATGTTGAAAACAAGCTATCATCATACTCATCCATGTTTACCTCAGCTTCTTGTCTAAAGTCATCATCAACCCACTCAGGATCTTCACTATCCTGATCATCTTCATCATCTTCCTCATCACCAGTCTTTGAATCAGATTTATTGGAAGAATACCGAATCCGTCTCTTTGTGATCTTTTCAAACCGTTTCTTCAGTGCTAACCCCTTGTGAATGGCATTGAAATTTTCATACATGTGTCTGGTCCAATTCCTATGCTCTGCTCTTGGAAATAACTCTCCCACAGCCTCAAGTAAACTCTTCTGCTTATCAGTGATGAAAAGGTACCCTTCACTGTTTTGAATCTTCAAGTCCAATGCCAACCGTTCAAGGAACCAATTCCAGGAAGAGTGTGGCTCAACCTCCACAATCGCATAAGCCACAGGGAACATGTCATTATTTGCTTCAACTGAGATAACACTCAATATTTTCCCACTATGGGGACGTTTAATATGAGCACCATCTAGCCCAATGAAAAGTCTACAACTAGTCAGCCAACATTCCTTGGAAGCACCCAAGTAGACATCCACCCTTTGGAATCTAAGCTGCCCATAACTTTCCATCTCAGCCTTGATTTTTACTATACTACCTTGGTTCACCTTAACAAGCTCCTCACAATAGTCCCCGAGTCTCTCATATTGGGACAAGTAGGCCCCCTCTAGAATTTGAAAGGCCATCCTTTTTGCCATATAACATGGAGTCCTACCAGGCGTATATCCAGTTTCCTAAACTACCAGCTCCTGAAATTCACCTACATCCCACTTATTGCTTGTAAGCTGCCTCATATACTTCTGCTTCAACCATTTCACTTTGGTATGATAATTGACAGTCCCTTTTCCACATAAATGCATAAATGCACACCATTATAAGTTTTGACTTACAGGTATTCCCTCATGTTTACTTTAGAGACATATATTAAAAAGGACATCCTTCTGCCTCAACACACTTGGCCATAATCTGGTCTGTCTTGTTCACCTTGAACACAATCCTTTTTTGTGCATTGACAGAATATATCCTTACAGCTTCTCTGAAAACTGCACCACTTGAGAACTTCATCCCAAGAGAAAACTTTGGATTTTTCATATCCATATCATTGTTAAACTCCCTAAATGGCCCAACAGACTTCCTCCTCCTGGATAGTTTTTGAGGAGGTTGAATCAAATCCTCTCCCTCACCAGCAGCTGATTCTGACTCAAATGCATTGAGCCTTGGTGAATTAGGTGCTTCATCTTCTTCTTGGGCTACCTCACCATCCTCTTCAACATTTTCAATATCCACATATGTTGAAAACAAGCTATCATCATACTCATCCATGTTTACCTCAGCTTCTTGTCTAAAGTCATCATCAACCCACTCAGGATCTTCACTATCCTGATCATCTTCATCATCTTCCTCATCACCAGTCTTTGAATCAGATTTATTGGAAGAATACCGAATCCGTCTCTTTGTGATCTTTTCAAACCGTTTCTTCAGTGCTAACCCCTTGTGAATGGCATTGAAATTTTCATACATGTGTCTGGTCCAATTCCTATGCTCTGCTCTTGGAAATAACTCTCCCACAGCCTCAAGTAAACTCTTCTGCTTATCAGTGATGAAAAGGTACCCTTCACTGTTTTGAATCTTCAAGTCCAATGCTAACAGTTCAAGGAACCAATTCCAGGAAGAGTGTGGCTCAACCTCCACAATCGCATAAGCCACAGGGAACATGTCATTATTTGCTTCAACTGAGATAACACTCAATATTTTCCCACTATGGGGACGTTTAATATGAGCACCATCTAGCCCAATGAAAAGTCTACAACTAGTCAGCCAACATTCCTTGGAAGCACCCAAGTAGACATACACCCTTTGGAATCTAAGCTGTCCATCACTTTCCATCTCAGCCTTGATTTTTACTATACTACCTTGGTTCACCTTAACAAGCTCCTCACAATAGTCCCCGAGTCTCTCATATTGGGACAAGTAGGTCCCCTCTAGAATTTGAAAGGCCATCCTTTTTGCCATATAACATGGAGTCCTACCAGGCCTATATCCAGTTTCCTGAACTACCAGCTCCTGAAATTCACCTACATCCCACTTATTGCTTGTAAGCTGCCTCATATACTTCTGCTTCAACCATTTCACATTGGCATGATAATTGACAGTCCTTTTTCCACATAAATGCACACCATTATAAGTTTTGACTTACAGGTATTCCCTCATGTTTACTTTAGAGACATATATTAAAAAGGGACATCCTTCTGCCTCAACACACTTGGCCATAATCTGGTCTGCCTTGTTCACCTTGAACACAATCCTTTTTTTTGCATTGACAGAATATATCCTTACAGCTTCTCTGAAAACTGCACCACTTGAGAACTTCATCCCAAGAGAAAACTTTGGATTTTTCATATCCATATCATTGTTAAACTCCCTAAATGGCCCAACAGACTTCCTCCTCCTGGATAGTTTTTGAGGAGGTTGAATCAAATCCTCTCCCTCACCAGCAGCTGATTCTGACTCAAATGCATTGAGCCTTGGTGAATTAGGTGCTTCATCTTCTTCTTGGGCTACCTCACCATCCTCTTCAACATTTTCAATATCCACATATGTTGAAAACAAGCTATCATCATACTCATCCATGTTTACCTCAGCTTCTTGTCTAAAGTCATCATCAACCCACTCAGGATCTTCACTATCCTGATCATCTTCATCATCTTCCTCATCACCAGTCTTTGAATCAGATTCAGTGGAAGAATACCGAATCCGTCTCTTTGTGATATTTTCAAACCGTTTCTTCAGTGCTAACCCCTTGTGAATGGCATTGAAATTTTCTTACATGTGTCTGGTCCAATGCCTATGCTCTGCTCTTGGAAATAACTCTCCCACAACCTCAAGTAAACTCTTCTTCTTATCAGTGATGAAAAGGTACCCTTCACTGTTTTGAATCTTCAAGTCCAATGCTAACAGTTCAAGGAACCAATTCTAGGAAGAGTGTGGCTCAACCTCCACAATCGCATAAGTCACAGGGAACATGTCATTATTTGCTTCAACTGAGATAACACTCAATATTTTCCCACTATGGGGACGTTTAATATAAGCACCATCTAGCCCAATGAAAAGTCTACAACTAGTCAGCCAACATTCCTTGGAAGCACCCAAGTAGACATACACCCTTTGGAATCTAAGCTGTCCATCACTTTCCATCTCAGCCTTGATTTTACTATACTACCTTGGTTCACCTTAACAAGCTCCTCACAATAGTCCCCGAGTCTCTCATATTGGGACAAGTAGGTCCCCTCTAGAATTTGAAAGGCCATCCTTTTTGCCATATAACATGGAGTCCTACCAGGCCTATATCCAGTTTCCTGAACTACCAGCTCCTGAAATTCACCTACATCCCACTTATTGCTTGTAAGCTGCCCCATATACTTCTGCTTCAACCATTTCACATTGGCATGATAATTGACAGTCCTTTTTCCACATAAATGCACACCATTATAAGTTTTGACTTACAGGTATTCCCTCATGTTTACTTTAGAGACATATATTAAAAAGGGACATCCTTCTGCCTCAACACACTTGGCCATAATCTGGTCTGTCTTGTTCACCTTGAACACAATCCTTTTTTGTGCATTGACAGAATATATCCTTACAGCTTCTCTGAAAACTGCACCACTTGAGAACTTCATCCCAAGAGAAAACTTTGGATTTTTCATATTCATATCATTGTTAAACTCCCTAAATGGCCCAACAGACTTCCTCCTCCTGGATATTTTTTGAGGAGGTTGAATCAAATCCTCTCCCTCACCAGCAGCTGATTCTGACTCAAATGCATTGAGCCTTGGTGAATTAGGTGCTTCATCTTCTTCTTGGGCTACCTCACCATCCTCTTCAACATTTTCAATATCCACATATGTTGAAAACAAGCTATCATCATACTCATCCATGTTTACCTCAGCTTCTTGTCTAAAGTCATCATCAACCCACTCAGGATCTTCACTATCCTGATCATCTTCATCATCTTCCTCATCACCAGTCTTTGAATCAGATTCAGTGGAAGAATACCGAATCCGTCTCTTTGTGATCTTTTCAAACCGTTTCTTCAGTGCTAACCCCTTGTGAATGGCATTGAAATTTTCATACATGTGTCTGGTCTAATGCCTATGCTCTGCTCTTGGAAATAACTCTCCCACAGCCTCAAGTAAACTCTTCTGCTTATCAGTGATGAAAAGGTACCCTTCACTATTTTGAATCTTCAAGTCCAATGCTAACAGTTCAAGGAACCAATTCCAGGAAGAGTGTGGCTCAACCTCCACAATCGCATAAGCCACAGAGAACATGTCATTATTTGCTTCAACTGAGATAACACTCAATATTTTCCCACTATGGGGACGTTTAATATGAGCACCATCTAGCCCAATGAAAAGTCTACAACTAGTCAGCCAACATTCCTTGGAAGCACCCAAGTAGACATACACCCTTTGGAATCTAAGCTGTCCATCACTTTCCATCTCAGCCTTGATTTTTACTATACTACCTTGGTTCACCTTAACAAGCTCCTCACAATAGTCCCCGAGTCTCTCATATTGGGACAAGTAGGTCCCCTCTAGAATTTGAAAGGCCATCCTTTTTGCCATATAACATGGAGTCCTACCAGGCCTATATCCAGTTTCCTGAACTACCAGCTCCTGAAATTCACCTACATCCCACTTATTGCTTGTAAGCTGCCTCATATACTTCTGCTTCAACCATTTCACATTGGCATGATAATTGACAGTCCTTTTTCCACATAAATGCACACCATTATAAGTTTTGACTTACAGGTATTCCCTCATGTTTACTTTAGAGACATATATTAAAATGGGACATCCTTCTGCCTCAACACACTTGGCCATAATCTGGTCTACCTTATTCACCTTGAACACAATCCTTTTTTTGTGCATTGACAAAATATATCCTTACAGCTTCTCTGAAAACTGCACCACTTGAGAACTTCATCCCAAGAGAAAACTTTGGATTTTTCATATCCATATCATTGTTAAACTCCCTAAATGGCCCAACAGACTTCCTCCTCCTGGATAGTTTTTGAGGAGGTTGAATCAAATCCTCTCCCTCACCAGCAGTTGATTCTGACTCAAATGCATTGAGCCTTGATGAATTAGGTGCTTCATCTTCTTCTTGGGCTACCTCACCATCCTCTTCAACATTTTTAATATCCACATATGTTGAAAACAAGCTATCATCATACTCATCCATGTTTACCTCAGCTTCTTGTCTAAAGTCATCATCAACCCACTCAGGATCTTCACTATCCTGATCATCTTCATCATCTTCCTCATCACCAGTCTTTGAATCAGATTCAGTGGAAGAATACCGAATCCGTCTCTTTGGGAAACTTCTTCATTTAGGCACCTCCCTTATATCCACAACCTCACTTCCAATCTCTATATGCCCTAAAGGTTGGATCCCATCACCCCCATCCTTTTGCATATACAGAAGACACAACCACTACTCTTTGCATACTTATCACAGAGTTTAAATAACTGACCATCAGAGGTTTTCTTCACCAATATTTTACTATCTATGTCATTAGAGTATATAGACAACTCAGAACGTAGATAGCCTAGTTTATTCTCTATGTACTTCAATTCCAAAAGGGAAATCCAATATACTGTAACAAAGTATACAACTTGACTTGTCCCCCTATGTAATTCCAACAATCCTCATCTTCTATTAGCAGTTCACCTTCATATTGAACTTTCATACTAAAGATATATTTGTCATCTGCATGTATATACCAAATAGTAACTAAGAAACTAACCAACTAACTACAAACTATGACTAATTCATGATCTTAAGGTACTAAAGTGTGACCAACAGTCCAAGTACATGGTGCAACATGTAATAAACATAATAAATACATGGTGCAAAGTGAAACCAAATCATCAAGTTCAAGATGCATAATGAACCAGAACATCGAGTACAGGGTGAGACATTCTTCAACACATGGTGAGTATAGGGTGTAAAGTGAAACCCGACCATCGAGTTCAGCATCCCCTTTCACCAGCAACAATACAAACCAACCAGTAATAACACAAACCAACCAGCAACAACACAAACAATACATCTCATATTTCAACAGATTTTCCAAAAACAACGACACAAACTAAGCCTAGATATCCAATTTCAACATGCACATCAATTTGAGCATACGATTCAGACTAATGATAAATTAGGCAAATAAAGACACAAGCTAACCTTAGAGGCATATTGAAACACAAAAGGAAGTAAAGACATAAACCCAACAAGCATATTCCATGGATAATAGAACAAGGGTGAAACCAGAAGCATGGAGGAAAGGAAAACTCACCGTAGACAGGCTGCTCCGCTCCAGGCTCGCGAGGAATCATTTTCCAAATCGTCTGCACCTACTTATTCGCACCTACGTGTCGATTACACTAAAACTTTTCAATCGATTCAACGCCTAGTTGTCGATTCAAGCCCCAATTTCGATCGCACTCAAATCCTAGAAATTTCCCCCAAATTCGACTTCGAATGCAAACCGGAAGGATGAGTCTTATTTGGCACTTTTGAGTCCCAAAATCGTCCCCACGTAGCGGCTGACATGTCAAAATAGTGTCAGCGTGTCAAAAATTCCCATTTTACCCTTAATTTTCACGGCAACATAATAGCTTGGACGAAAAAGGTACTGAGTGGCTCTATTCGGCTATTTCATATTGTTAAGTGAGCGAATAACGAGTACATGATGAAAAGTGTCACAAAGATGCGAGTTCATGGTGCATTTAAGCCAATAAACCTATTTTCTAAAACCTCTCTAACCAATTATATTGAACAAAACAATAGTATTTCTCTTTTTTGTTTTTCCTCAAAAAAAAAAAACTGATAAATGTCTGAATCCTATTGAGGAAAATGACAACTAAGAACTATTTTAGACTATTTTCAGTTCTTATTCTCGTTATAGCAGTTGGATTTTTAATTACAAAAATGTAAAACTTTCATACTTAGATAAAATAAAATAATTCTGATAAATATGTATAACTTACTTCGGTTGTAACTCGTAAGTCTCAGTTATAACTTAAATCATGGCAATTAATTACCACAACAACGAGCCATGTTACCACTTGAATGAATGTAACATGCAGAAAAGCCAAGCCCCGTAGGGTTCTAAGTCTGCTATTTAAGTAGTAATTTCACTCGTCCATATATAACTTATCAATTTACCTAATAGAGAGCAATTAACATGTTACTATTTATACTTTATTTATATTGATTTCCCTTATAAAATTATTCCGTAGTAAATGAATGCGAACACACCATTTTAAATCGTTTTGATTTCGATTATCATAATTTATTTAAATGGAGTAATTAAAGTGGTGGCTTTTAATAAAAGTGGCATTCATTTAACCAATTTAATAAAAATGACTTTGCAAACGATCTGGACTTGTGGATTTGGAATAGCATCCCAGCTTTTGACCAATCAGGAAAATAATTAACAAATGCTCAAAGGTTGATAAATAGAAAGGAAAAAGAAAGCAATTTGGTTTATTATGTAATAAATAAGAATCTATTTTACATGTTGTGACTGTGAAGCACTAGATTGGAATAAAGTTGTCTTCTTTAAATTTCTTTTCAATATTCTCAAACAACGCATGAATCATTTTTTTTTTATAAGTCAAAATAGTATTAAAGGACAAGCCTAAAAGGACAACTCAGCAGAGCTGAGCCGCAACAAACTGCCAGAGGCAGGGACAAGCACTAGGAAAAAACCTTGGGAACTACTAGGGTAGGTTCCAACACCTAGCCGCCTGACAGTTGTCTACATTCTTCTTTTGTAGCTAAAATTACACAATCTAAGTCTAATCATATCAATTATACAATATAAAACAACATAGTGGGTAGATCGAGCGTTGTCAAACATCCTGTTATTACGTTCCCTCCAAATGCAATAAACAGTCACAACAAGAACCAACTTTTTAATGCACTTAGCAAGAGAATTCTCCATCCAAAGCACCGCAATAGCATCAATAAAGTCATGCCAAGGAGGAATAAGCCAATGCTCCCCACACTTAGATAGAACTCTACTCCAAATACACACACTTAGATAGAACACATGAATCATTAAATAACTCCACATACAATACAATTATTATGTATGGAGAATGTAGATATTTATCAGATATATATGAATGATTATGCCCAGGACCAGCCAAAAGGGAGGGCAAGAGGAGCATAGGCCTTGGGCCCAAAGATGTTGGAGGGCCCAAAAAATAATTTTTTTATGTTGAAAAAAAATAGGAAAATGAATGATAATTTAAACGGGGGATACGAGCGAGCGAGGGACGAAAGGAGAATCTCCTTCAAATTTCCAAGAAGAAGGTGCATGGTTTCAATGTTCCAAGATTAAATATCAATCTCATTCAATCTCAAATTCTCAATTGTTTTTAATTTTTAATTTCTTGGAATCTCATTATCACTCTCAAAGTCTAATCTCAAGTTCTCAACAATTGGCTTTTCCAATCGAAGACATCCAGACATTTTTATCTCCCCTTCTGAAAACCCTAGTCGAGATTTTCCTAAATTAAAAACTTCAAAAAGTGGTAATTTAATTTAATAGAATTTCTATTACAGTTTCCTTGATTGAACACTTCCATTTGACAACTTTCCCTTATGGATATTGTAGTTATTGACAACGGGAAGACCCCTTCATATAATCAAATGACCAATGTTATAGGTCTAAGCCACGAATCTAACATTACAAATGACAGGTCAGTTCTTTCTTTTTGTTAAAAATTAGAAATTGTGTCTCTTTAGTTTTTTTAGTGCCTTTAAATCTTTAATTACATATTTTTCGCATGCTAGGAGAACTTTAAGGAACTCACCTAAACTGATAAGGCCACTGCTACAAAGGTTCGTAGTTTAACAATCTTTAATTACATTCTTGTATTTAATATGGAAGTTTGTATAGAGTTGCAAATTACTAGGTTCACAAAAAAAAAGTATTAAAATTTGTTTAAAAAAAAATAAATGTAATGTTTTGAATATGAGGTATTCCTTTTTCATTTTTGTCCCAATGAGTTTTCTTCTAACAAAAATGTTAACGATGTCTCTTAATATAAATAAAATATAATCAATTTATAAAATTTATATTTTTAATAATTAAGTATGCGAATTGAGAGTCAATTTTTTTTTTATTTTTGTCATAGTCCTCTAAATATTTGAACCGACTCTTATTATGCCCCAACAATCACGCACGTGGCTATTATGAAGAGCCCACGTGACTATTATGAAAGTGATTAATAATATAATTAGCAAGTGCGATCCGAATTATGATAATTAATTTCGTATAAATGAAAAGTGGTCTTCATTTCACATGAATTTAATGAAGTGGAGATCGAGACAAGTTTCTGTTATAAAACGTGATGTTTTAAATATTAATTTGAGAATTACAAAATTGTGAAATTTCACGCAATGCAAGACAATAGACATTATACAGACATTCACTAATTAATTAACCCATTATACAGTCATTCACTAATTAATTAACCCACCATTAAAGGCTTTACAGCACATGCAGTGCAAGATATGCATACCACGAGTGAGAAAAATAAATTATAAATATACTAAGGAGTGAGATTATATATATATATACACTATTATTATTAGGAGTGGGTACGGTGCGATTTTATACGCTTTAGAATTTCTAAAATTAGAATTAAAACCGTTTCAACTTAAACCGTTACTAACCGTTCGGTTTGAATCGAAACGGTTTAAAACCGTTAAGGAATAAAAAAAAATAAGGATATAAAAAAATAAGAATACCAAAAAAAAAATCAATACTCAATATTCAAAATTTTATATATTAAACTTACTAAATATTGAATTACAAATATTATCACTATACTAAAATTTATAAAATACACAAATTATTTAATAATTTTTTATTATACTCTTATATGAATGTATGTATATATATATATACTTATATGAGTATATCTAAGAATCCTTTTATTTTTATTATTTTTACGTTGTATTAATAATAGATTTAAACATTAATAAATATTAATATATTCCTTAATGGTTCGGTTTGAATTTAACGAATTTTCAAAATGAAAATTCAATTCCAAACCGTTACTAACAGAACGGTTTGGATTCTCAAACCGTTTAAATTTTATCCGATCAAACATAAACCGTTAGATAAATAATAACTTGAAGTAGATAAATTAGCGATTTTGAAAATTCAATTCCAAACCGTTACTAACAGAACGGTTTGGATTCTCAAACCGTTTAACTTTTATCCGATCAAACATAAACCGTTAGATAAATAATAACTTGAAGTAGATAAATTAGCGATTTTAACGAATTCGTACCTATCTCTAATTATTACGTGATTTTGAATGTATGGTAATTAGATAATTATATATATATATACACTATTATTATAGTAGCAATGCAGTAGCCAAAGCTCTCAGGTTAAAGTCAAAAAAAGGTTTGATCTGTAAATCTAATCTTCTTCTTTTTCTTTTAAAATATTCAAAGTTGATCAATAATTAATCAGGAAATTTCCTAGTTCCACCACCGAGAGAGGGGCAACGAAACTATTTCAAATAAAGACACAAAAATCGAAATAAACAAATGAGTTCGACGTCGATCGATGCATTTGCAAATTAGCTGGCCACCATTCATCAACAACTCTAGCTCCATTTTCGGATACCTGGCCTGTGACAGTTTACAACTGCAAACGGCGTCGTTTATCTGGCACATGAAGCTGAAGCAGCTGATAATCAATTCGGGCATGGTGGCTCTGCTTCTTCTTCTACTGCTGTTGCCGGCGGCAGCTTTCTCCGACGCCCAGACCCTCGAATTATCTTACAACGAGTTCGGCCCCTTCGACCAATCATATTACAACACGTTTGCAGTGCTTAAACCGGCGACGATCAGCAACGAGGCGCTTCAGGTCACCCCCGACTCCGTCGGAAACTTTACACTTGCCAATCGGTCAGGTAGAGTCTTCTTCAACCGATCTTACACGCTCTGGACCGACTCTGATTCTGCCAAAAAGGGACAAGGCTACGTGGCATCTTTCAATTCGTCGTTCCTTGTTAACGTCTTTCGTGTCAACAGCTCCGCCAACAGCTCCATCCCCGGAGAGGGCCTGGCCTTCCTCATCGCCCCGGATTTGACTCTCCCCTCCGGCAGCAGCGGTCAATACATCGGTTTGACCAACGCCACCACCGACGGCAGCCCCAACAACCACCTCCTCGCAATCGAGCTCGACACTTTTAAGCAGGATTTCGACCCGGATGACAACCACATGGGCCTCGACATCAACTCAATACGATCCAACAAGACCGTTTCGCTTTCGGATCTTGGTATCCAGATCGCCCCAACGGGCACCAAGTTTTACATGGTCTGGGTCCAGTATGACGGCGTTTCCCATGACTTAGAAGTGTTCATGGCAGAGCAGAAACGGGACCCACAAACCAGCGGGTTCGTCATCAGGCCCAGGCCCAGCAGCCCAATTCTAACTGCCAATGTCAACCTCAAGGACATTGTGAAACAGAAGTCGTATTTCGGTTTCGCCGCGTCGACGGGCAGTGCGATCCAGCTCAATTGCTTGTTGAGATGGAATCTGACGGTTCAAATACTGCCAGGTGTCGGGGGTGGAGATGGTAGTAAGGCGCTGAAGATTGCGTTGGGAGTGGGTGTGCCAGTGGTGGTGTTGCTGGTATTGGGCATGGCAGGGTTGGGCTACTACGTGTACAAGAGGCGGAGGGCGGCGGCTCCTGACCCGAATATTTTAGGGGCGCTGAAGAGTCTTCCGGGCACTCCGAGGGAGTTCGAATTCAAGGAATTGAGGAAGGCGACAAACAACTTTGACGAGAAGCATAAGTTAGGTGAGGGCGGATTTGGAGTGGTGTATAGAGGCGTGCTGCCCAAAGAGAATTTGGAAGTGGCGGTGAAGAAATTCTCGAGGGATAATCTCAAGGGCAAAGACGACTTTTTAGCTGAGCTCACCATTATCAACCGTCTCCGCCACAGGCATCTCGTCCGATTACTCGGTAATTAGCCATTCCTCTTAAATTGTTCCCTACCTTATCTTAATCATTTAATCCTCCACTTGCATGTTGTTACGTAATTTGAATGTGAAAAATGGTAATCAACTTAAACAAACAAAGTAATGCATGATTTTATATATATATATATATAATTAAAATGATAAGTGTCAGTGATTTCACACTTATTTTAACAAATTCCGTTGATATTAAATGTTTTGAATTTGGCCTCTATCATTATTCATTCTGAGTATGAGAATATATCAACTTGATTATGAAGCCTAGCATGAGGAATCATAATGATCTAAGCTTAGGATTTATCTCTCTCCATTAAACAACAGTAGATTTTGTATTATACTAACCACTAATTATTAGCATGTCAGATATAAATAAATAGCAGTGGGGTGGGCCCAAAAGCGAATCCGACCATGACCCATAATGGTAGTGTAATTCTGATTAGCCCAAATGGAAAGAGGTGGGGTATAATTCTAACCGAACTTAGAAGCGGGTCCGTGGTCGTAGGCGCACGCCATGTCGTTTTCAGGTGTCTTACGTCTTACTGGGGCGGCAGCCACCAACGAACGACTGTTTGGCTTTATTAAGCAATAAGGACTTGTTTTTTTAGCATATGCACGCCGATTGTCAAAGTCCACGGTCATACTCATAGAGGCCTACCGGGTGTTGTTGTAGAGATATGGAACGGTCTACCATTGTTGTTCTTATCATTCCACAAATAGCTAAACAATTGAAAAGACAATTAGAACAATCTTACCTACTAGAGGAGTTAGGTAAGGTCAATGTGTACAATTCAGCTAGTCATGGAATTGGTACAAAATCTTGGACCTAATCTAGTATCACAATAATTTCATTCAAAATTAGATTATTTAAATTTGTTCCTCATAACAAAATCTCTCATTGTAAGAAATGTGAGTTTTATATAGAAATTATAAAATCCAGTTTTTTTTTCTTTGATGTGACTTCTTTTTTGTTTTTTTTACGTTTCTTTAAATATGACCCAGTCATCTAAGTAGAGGAATATATTACTTTCACCGATAAAAAAAAACAATACTTATACTAAACCTAGTTGTATATATCCAAACATTTTATACTTCTATGTGATCAAAATTTCGTTACTGTTCTATTACTTGTTTATTTTGGTAGACATACAAATTAACAAACGCATTGCAAACATGCAGGATGGTGCCACAAAAATGGGATGCTACTGATAGTGTACGAGTACATGCCCAACGGCAGCTTGGACAACCACCTCTTCGGCGGGCCGGAGAAGGCAACCCTAGGGTGGAGCCAGAGGTACAAAATCGTCTCCGGCGTGGCCTCTGCCCTTCACTATCTTCACAATGAGTACGATCAAAGAGTCGTCCATAGAGACCTCAAAGCCAGCAACATAATGCTAGACTCCAACTTTAACTCCCGCCTTGGCGATTTCGGACTCGCACGTGCGTTGGACAACGAGAAAACCTCGTACGCCGAGCTCGAGGGTGTCCCCGGCACAATGGGGTACATTGCCCCCGAGTGCTTCCACACGGGAAAAGCCACGTGTGAGTCCGACGTCTACGGGTTCGGGGCGGTGCTTCTAGAAGTCGCGTGCGGTCAACGACCGTGGACCAAAATGGGCGGGTTTCAGCTTGTGGTGGATTGGGTTTGGTCGTTGCATAGAGAAGGGCGGGTGTTGGAGGCAGTGGACGAGCGTTTGGGGAATGATTACGTGGCGGAGGAAGCTGAGAGGCTTTTGCTTCTTGGGCTAGCCTGCTCTCACCCAATTGCCAGTGAGAGGCCCAAGACACAGGCCATTGTTCAGATCATATCCGGGTCGGTTCCGGTGCCCCGCGTTCCGCCTTTTAAACCCGCTTTTGTTTGGCCCTCCATGCACGAAGGAGTGGTGAATAGCAGCATTGCCAATACTGTTAACACTACGTCGTCCTGGCCTTTTGAAGTATCTGTTTCGGATACTTCTGACTGGACCCCACGCTACGACAGCGATAGCCGCGGCGGAAGAAAAGGATATAGTGACAGCTCGTCCCTTGTGTAAGGTTCTTGTTCATCTCAGATGTTCACAGTCCCATGATTTTCGATTTTTCAAAATTCCATTTCTTAAAATAATAAGAAATTTCCTAGTTTCAATTGTTTTTTTCTTTTCACCGAAGGTACATTTCCAAGTGTAAGTTTGTACATTCTCTCGATATGAATATGCAAATTTTTTATATTTAGATTTTTTAGATTTCCTGTCTATGGAGTGTAAACAATGCATCTTTGTCGATCACCACACAACCCTATGTACGAACTTCAAAAGAAGTTATCCATTGAAAATTGAAAAGGCATAAAATTTCATAAACTAAAAAAACCGACTTACTAGAGAAAAAGTAGAGCAATAAAAAATGCATAATAAATTAATAAAATCAATTTTTTATTACTGAATGAAAATATTAGAGAAATTAATATATTTATAAATTACGTATTAATACAGATGACGGATCTTAATAAACGGAGCTCATGAATATCTTTTAATTCATAAATAGAATTGTTGAGACAATAGAATGAATCAGACACATTTTTACGTCTTGGAGGTTGACTCTGCAATGTATGTGGCAGCCCACTTGCTAACACGGTTAGGAGCTACTGTCACCTGCAGATACGTCGATATTGACAGACAAGTCCTTAAGTTTCTCATTTAGCAGAAAAATACCACAAACAAAATAATTAATTACATGTTTATCCCAATTGGTTTTGCATACGAGTACGACTAGACTTTGCACAAATGTTCCAAACTACACTCCAATCCAAACACCCTACACAAGATCGACGTACGATGAAATTAGTTATCTAAACTTAATTCTAATGCCATTAAATATTGTTTCCTATGAGCATCGAAACTGACGATGCTAATTTTGTAATGCCGGTATTTAATATACTAACAGAAATATTTAACTAAAAATTCCGACTCGCATGCACTTGAAAGTTTAAAAAATAACCGAGAAAAACTCCAACAGGAATTCCTACAAGGTAATAGCAAGGTAATAGCAAATTAAGTTGACATACGCCACAATACCCTGCCATTCTGCGCCGAGAGAAACTCCTGACAATAAAATTTGAACACGTTGCAAAATTTCGTCGAAAATTATAAGTAATGGCGAAATAATAAACATTAATGATGAGCATAAGTACCAAATAACACAGGCTGAATGCTGTTCAACAATATAGAGATGGCCAACATAGGTGACCGTTATTAAATTTTACGAGTTATTAAATTCAATTTGTTGAAACTGAATTCGTCCTCTAAACTCAAAAAATTCAAGAATTTCTGCAAACAAGCAAATAGTAAGCTAACAAGCAAATAGTAAGCTATCGCTCGTTTAATGATCGAGACCCGGAGGGTGTTCGAACAAGAACGCTCCAATGCTTAAATCAGCTTCGAAAGAGAAATCTCAAGAGCTTAAGTAGCGTTGAACAGAATTACCTGAAAAGTGAAATGTGATCCGCTATTTATAGGAAATCCTTGGGAGACTCGGAGCGTTCTGATTGTTCGGTTGAATTTGTAATTAATAAATAATTTATTTATTATTAAATATATTATTTAATAATTATAATAATGGCTCATTATGATAATAATGATAATTATTGTGATTTAATATCAATATTTAATTGTCCGTTATTAAGAATAAAGATAATTAACTCTCGGAGAGAATATTAATATTACAGAGACTTTTTACCCGATTAAATAATATATTTAGCTAGTAAATAGATTATTTGATGTGAGGGTGTTTGCAAGCCATTAATATTGTTGCCAGGGGCAATTTGGTCATTTTGGTAATTTATGAGTCACGTGGCAGTTCCACAATTTTCAAGTGATTTCGGGTTCCACAAATGCCCCCACTTTTCTTAGGAATTCAGTGAATCCTAAAAGAAGTAGGTTTTTTGATAGTCCCAGCAAATCTGTTTAGAGTAGCACTCCATCTTCTCTTGTTCCATTCTTGAGATGGATTAATTCCATTGTGTTGTTGTTCTTGCGTAGGATATATTCCACTGAGTTCGGAATGCCTCATATAATTAGGCATATATGTTCTGTGATAAGATTGAATTCTGAGCTTCCTCAATTGAATTTGATTGATGGGCCATTAAAATTAATTCATTATGTATGAATTAAGTTTCATTAATTTCATTTTAATGGGCCTTATCAAAACTCCTCTGGCTTTTGTTGAGGAAGAAAAAATGCTTGTGGCTGATTTAATAATAATTAATTTCCCATTAATAATTTGGGTAAAAAATTAATTATTTAAAGGGAGCAATGGCTGAGCTTGTGATGAAAGGATCTGATCTGGTTGCTCTTCCTCATCGCCAAAGTCGAGGGAACAGTACAATT
Source organism: Prinsepia uniflora (assembly GCA_032719365.1). Lineage (NCBI taxonomy): Eukaryota > Viridiplantae > Streptophyta > Magnoliopsida > Rosales > Rosaceae > Prinsepia > Prinsepia uniflora. The sequence continues at coordinate 68,155,434 of CM064864.1, forward strand.
TTCTTCTTTTATCTTTCTATTGATACGACCATAAGGAATCGAGATGAACATGCTTTGTCCTTTCTGAGGGGGAGAAAATTTGACATCTTCTTTGCAGTGCTGGCGCAAAGAGGTGTGCCACCCATGAGTCGATTGGCCTGAAAACCGTTGTGGGCGTCTATGTCGGGTAAGGCCGTAGCTTTTTCAATTTCTAAGACAATTTTTTTTTTTGGCTGCTAATTTTGCTGGTTGAGGGATGAAGACTAGGAGGCCTTTTTCTCTTTTTGAAGTTTTCAGAGGAAATTGCGGGGTTGTCACCATGGGTGATGCACCAAAGCTACGGTTAGTGTAACTTCGATGGTGGGCAACTGCTCCATCCATGGAAGGCAGATCCAGAGACGACGCTTGGGAGCTGATGGTTGGAGGTTTTGACATGGGCCTTGAGCAAGTTGCTCAGCGCGAACCGACCGGAGGCACGCCTACTGGCATCTAGTGCTTGGGGACAATAGACACGAAGCATTTGATGGAGACAGTGGAGAGGCGGCGCTGCGTCATTGTTGGAGCGGGATAGTCCAGTCCTTCGAATGAGTGATGATGGCAATGGCGAGACCTGCTGATAGCGAGGAAGAAGGTGGCTCTCGACGCAGTTTCTATCACGTGGTGTTGCTATGAGAAGGTGGAGGAAAGCAGCGAGCGTCCCAGGAACATTACATGAGTTCTTCGCGCAGGGAAGAAGAAGGGAAATTTCCGCGTACGACATGTCGTTTTTTACCTGCTGCTGTTGAAAGAAACGACATGTCGTTTTTGCGATGTCGTTGGTGAGAAAACGCATGTCGTTTTTTTTGATGTCGTTGGTGAGAAAATGACATGTCGTGTTTTTCAATGTCGTTGGTGAGAAAACGACATGTCGTTTTTTCAATGGCGGGTGAGAAAACGACATGTCGTTTTTTACAATGTCGTTGGTGAGAAAAACGACATGTCATTTTTAGGCACTTCCCATGCAACTATAGTTTCGGTCTTTTGCAGATTCTAAGAGCTCCGAATGTTCAATTGCCACAATTCAAGTGGCGGTGTACTCTACTCTCCGAGACGATCATTTCGAGATGCTTGAAATGACAATAATTATCTAAGTGACGAAGCATGGAACAACCACAAGACGAGGCATACTGCAAGCGCGACGCGAGGTGTTCTTTATCCAAGACTTGAAGTGCCACAACGCGAGGCAAGGTTGGAGCTGGAGGTGATGCGTCGTACAACATGAAGTGTTCTTCCCAGTGACCATTTACTTGATGCTTGGTGGATATGTAACGACCCGTTCCGGAAACTGAGATTAGTTTAGTGGTTAATGACGGGTTAGTGAAGTTAATCGGAGGTTAGTTGGATACTTTTGGACGGACGGTGCGAAATGACGATTTTGCCCTTGGAATGGGTAAAAATATTGACTTTTAGTTCGGGGGGTCAATTGGACTTTAACCAATGACCGTGACTTAGTTCGGGACGTCACGAGTTCATAGACAGGTGGCACGTCTGATTCCGACGTCCGAGGAAGAAGTTACGACGATCGGAAGTCTAAGGGTATTTTGGTAATTTCGGTAAAAATGAGCGAATGGTTGACTTTTGGACGACAAGTCATTTTCACGAAATTTGAGGATCGTTAGGAAGGTCTCGACTTCCTGATTACAACGACAGGCGGCATTGGAGGTCGGACGGTTAAGAGACGGGTCTAGGAACTCGAGGGACAAAATGGTAATTTGTGCAGCAAGGGGCATTCTGGACATTTCCTGCATTGGGATTTGTGCCCAATTAACAATGGACACTTGGCTTGCTTGGGAGGTGTGCCCACCAAGATTTGGACACCTGGCAGGGTCTGAATGGTTGTAGAACCGTCTTACAATTGGCTTTCAAATTGTTTAAATGGTTGCCCGGGTATGAGAAAACAGAGAGAAAATAGGGAAGACCGTGAGCCCCTTCCATGTACTTCATTCGATATTCATCAATTGGTCATGGGGTGTGAATGAGAGTGAGAAAGGAGAGGGAACTGGTGAAGTTGATGGTCACGGCGGCACCTACGATGGCGCTGTGAGAAAGAAACCCGAGAAGCTCTGAAGTCTGGGAATTGAATGGCAATCGTGGTTCTTGACTGTTTGATCGATTATAAGGGATGAGAAAGACTACTGGAGGTCTGGAGAATGGAATAGGCTCATTTTCAAAGCTTGGGACGGACGGTAAGTCGAATTTCATGAAAATCGGGTTTTAAATTGAAAATGGTAAATTGAGTTTCAGTGGTTGATAACTGATTTTAATTAGTGGATGCTGTTCTGGAAGTGACCAGAGGATGAATGGAATTAAAATCATGGCTGAGAGCGGTCTGTGATGGCTGGACAGAGGAGGGAAAATTTGGAGACGTCATCTTCGTTTGGAAGGTAAAATTCAGGGCTTGATTTAATGTTTTTGGATAAGGGATCGATTATAGAGCTCAGGACGAAACTACTAGGCTAATTAGAACTGAAAACCAATTAAAATTGAGTAAAAACCGTGCTCGCCGGTTCGAGTAGACCGGCCTGAACTGTACCGGTCTGGACCAGGTTCGGCATAGGTTGAAGATGATCAGTGCTGTGCACTTGGCTCCCACGCGCAGCCCCTTTGGGCGGTGCATGTGGGCGTGTGACATGGATTTCGAGGAAGGTTCCAACACGACTTTTAAAGTATTCGATGTAACGAACATTTTGGCGTTGGTTTCGAGTCAATCGGACATTGTCTCGATAGTTTTCGGGATGTCCGAATGTTTTAGGGCTCAGTTAAAAATAGTTAAAAATTTGGGAAAATTACGGGACTTTAGTATAAGCTTAATGAAGTAGTTAGTGACCTCGTTATGGGATTTGGATAGGTTCGGGAAAGCCGAGGATAGCGGAATGGCCGGGAACAGCATAAGTGCGCGCGTATCGAGGCGACGTCGGAATGGTCTGTGAGTGGACTTTGCTTTCTAACTCTTGATGCATGCATATATGTTTTAATATGTTTTCTATACGTGATTCTATGATTTGATTGATGGTCTTGATAGTTTACAATTTTGCACATTTTTCAAGGTATTTACGATTTTGCACGTTTTACGAGATTCCGAATAATGTTGTGTTTTGAACCTGATTTTAATGATTTGATCTCGGGATTTGAAATATGATTTAATATCAATGATTTAAAAATGGATTTCAGAAAAGTGAATTCGGGCTTGAAGCCTAGTTCAGAAAAATGGTGTTGATTAACGAGATTTCGGGTTTTAGAATTGGATTTCCGGATGACGATTCAGAATTCGGTTTGGAACTTGAAAATGGATTTCCGGGTTTGGGTTTGGAATGGTTATTCCGGATGCTAGCTTACGGAATGATGGTTTCGACCTCATATTTGGAAATAGAAATAGATATGAATTCTGGGTTTGGATTCGGGATCCTGATGAGATTGCGGATTCGGATTTGGACTCGGACATGGAAAACAGTTTTGAAATGGATTTGCTGGATCTGGTTATTGGGTTTAAAAACCCGGATTATGATTATGACGGGGGCGGGCCCGAATTGGGTTTAAAGACCTGGATTGAGTTTAAAGACCCGGATTGAGTTTAAAGACTAGGGAGTTTAAAGACTCGGATATTGATATTTCCCCCATAGGCCTATTGAGTTTAAAGACTGGATTATATTGAGGCCTGGATTGAGTTTAAAGACTCTGATAGATCCAGCAGGTTCGATAAAGGGAAATATGGTTTCAAATGTGTTTTAGTTTTCACTGATACTCGATGATGATGGTTTTTAATAACGGTTTTCCGATGTCTTGGGTAATGGCCCGGATGAAATGGTTTTCGATGGTTTTGGGCTGGGGCCCGGGGTTTGAGAAAAGGAAACTGTGTTTGGTTTTTCTTGGTTTTATGTCATGAATTTGATATGCATGCATTGGTTTTTAATTGGAGGGTATAAATGTACTTGTTTTATGAACTGTTTTTAAAACTTATATTTTATTTTTGTCCACTCACAGTCTTTTGTGTTTTTGATACCCTCCAGGTTGTTGCGGTGCGGGCTGTTGGTCGAGAGAGACGGAGACATCACACCCGCGATCCACAGTAGTTCGGTACACTCTGGGAAGTCCGGTTACATTTCGGATGGTTGGATCGAGAATCCCTTGTCCAACTTACGTGTCACATGAAGGTTGGACGTTAGTTTAGCCTTCCTGTCATGCGTAAGTTAGATGGAAGTAGGACTTAGCCCTTAATCCCGGGGGATTGGGGGTGGGTCCTGTCAGGATAGAAGATTTTGACACATGAGGAACAATGTGCAACAAAATGTAAGGCAAGACTTGGTTGGAGCTCAAAGTGTTGCACGAGGCGAACTTCCAATGACCATGTATGTGGAGCCTAGCAGATAGAAGAGCTCGATGCATTTACAGTCTTGTCATCTTCAAGTGCATGTGGAGCCAACATCGAAGCTTTTAGCAAGGGACACGAGGAGTCTCATCAGTTGATGTGAGGCGTGTCACAACCCAGCAGGAGACATGTTTCCAACTGTGCGGACGTTTGCACGATTCCGAAGAGAAAGTCAAACAATTGGATGTTGAATCCCAAAATTTGAGAGCTGGCTGCTTGCTGTCGTCACATGCCCCCACAACTTTGTGCTTTAAGGAAGATGAAGCGCAAAAGTTGGATACAGAGAGTCGGAAAGGGATTACCACCAAAGAGCTGAAGCTTTAACTAGACATGGAGCTTGAGCCTGAACTTGAGCCTGATGGGAAGGCTAAGAAAGCTGACTGCTCGCTGAAGATTGAAGTTTCAACAAACTCAAAGCGATGTTCTAGAAGCCTAATCCGACGTTGAAGTTGAAAGCTGACTGCTCGCTATCACCATATGCCCCCACAACTTTGTGGTTTAAGGAAAACAAAGTACAAAAGTTTGGGCACGGAGAGCCGGAGCGGGATCGCCACCAAAGAGTTGGAGCTTGTACTGGAGATAGAGTCTGAGCCTTCAGCAGAAGAGTGTGCTGAGTTTCAAAAAACGATGAGTTGTGAAGACGTGCATTCTTAGTTGCTTTTGCTTTGTTATGCCAATGATTGTATTTGCATTTCTTGTAGTCAATAATTGGTTTGAGAAATCGATATGTGATTAGCCAACCATTCTTCAAATAAATGAAAATAGTACTTATGAAGAATTTTGAGATCTCATCGTCTAGTCTCTTTGCAAAATTCTTCTATTTGATTCCAAACTAACACATGCATTAGATTCCCCCGTTGTAACCATGGGCGTCCAACTTTGGGTTTCAGCTAACTTGGCGTTCGTTTTGGTGTTGCCTTCAAGGAAGGACTTTTGCTTCTTATTAGAAGGCTTGAAGTGCTCCCAAGAGGAAGACTTTGAGTGCTTCCCGGTGGAAGGTTTTGAGTGCTTCCTAGTGGAAGGTTTTGAGTGCTTCCTGGTGGAAGGCTTTGAGCGCTTCCAGGTGGAAGGCTTTGAATGCGTAGGTTGAGATGCATTGCATGGCGAAAGCATGGATCCTTTGCAGGGCAAAGTCTTGGTCGCTTCAAATGACGAAGTCTTGGTTGCTTCATATGGCGAAGGCTTGGACGCTTCATAGGGCGAAGGCTTGGGTGCTTCGCAAGGCTAACGCTTAGATGCTTCGCATGGAGAAGCCGTAGGTTCTTCGCATGTCGAAGGCTTAGATGCTTCGTAAAACGAAGGTTTGAATGCTTCGCAAGGCGAAGACTTGGATGCTTCACAAGGTTAAGGCTTGGGTGCTTCGCAAGGTGAACGCTTAGATGCTTCGCAGGGCGAAGGCTTTGGATGCTTCGATGAAGAAGGCTTGGATGCTTCGCAAGGCGAAGACTTGGGTGCTTCGCAGGGTGAACGCTTAGGTGCTTCGTATGGCGAAGACGTAGGTTCTTCGCATGTCAAAGGCTTAGATGCTTGGCAAGACGTAGGTTTGAATGCTTCGCAAGATGAAGGCTTAGATGCTTCAAAAGGCGAATGCTTAGATGCTTCGCATGACAAAGTGACAGGACCCGTCCCAATCCCACTGGGACCACCCGGGGACGTTCCCCGCTCCTGTTTGATAACGACTCCAAACATACCAAAATTACCCTTAATTAAAACTAAATATTCAAATAGATAAATAACATGCAACAACATTGTTCAGAGCGATAGCTGTCAGACAAGGGATAGTAAAATAACAAAACGTGAGCACAATAGTCAGAGTACATTATTCTGGTGCTCAACCTACCCACAAGGGGGTGTACATGTGCACAGCTAACAAACTAAGCCTCTTCCTCCTCCTCCTCTATTTATGTGCCACGGTCTGGAGGGGTCAGTAAAACAAGTAAAGAGTGAGTGGGCCAAAAATAACAGTTTATAAATCAATTTCATAATAAAGTAAATCATAAGATTTTACCCCTCCGTTTTCCAAATCTTGCATGCAGTGAAAACATAGTATTATAATGAAATCGTAATCACAGAATCAGCATAATAATAATCGAAAGGAGAAACTAACATATCAGTGCACTGTAAAACCCAACCCAAATGATGTCACGGTTCTAAGGCTACGCGTTGCCACTCAAGGTCTTACACCCAAGACTTTCTAGGTACATCAGTGCCCGGTATCCCGGTCACTGCCCGAGGTATACGAACATGCCTTCCTGAGAGTAAGCAGCCCAACGGGGGTCAACTCCACTCAGTCAGGGCCCCGTGACTACTCTAGGGTCCACCCGGGCCAATGACCCTCCCTGGAGGAGACAAGATAGACAGGTAGGAAAGTACAGTACAATAACAGTATAGTTTACCCTATGTCCCCCAGGACATCCCAGAACAAAATCCACATATAATCCAGACGGGTTTCATGCCCAAAACATTGTAGTAACAGATATAAAAAGTTCATATAAGACTCATCGAAATCATAAGTGGAAATAGTAAAACAGTTTATGCATGCAAGCCTTTTATAAATCGAACAGCCCACTCACGCTCGGTCCTCGCTGCTCAATGTCCGCTAAAATCTGTATTAACATATCTGAGAGTCACTAAAGGACCCTATAACTCCAATACTAAGACCCTAGAAAAGATCCGCCTCGAATACGCAACCCGGACACTATTCCTGAGGTTTCAAATCCCATTTTGACTATCTTAACGATCTCCGATCGACACGAAACAACCACCATTGGATCCGTATCGTCGAAACCTTGAAAATGGTACCGGTCCCACCAAAAATACTGTTCACACGCGCCCCCACGCGCCTGGTCAACACGTGGGTCAACGCTGCTATAGTGTTGCTGACGTCAGCAGTGATGTCATGCTGACGTCAGCATGATGTCATCATTGACACTTGTCAGGTGACACATGGCACGCTCTGGTTGGCCCCTAGTCTGACAATTTCTGACATGATGACGTCATCATGAAGTCAGAGGTGACGTCAACATGATGACATCATCACTGCTACAGTATCGGGTCAACCCGTTTACTGGAACCGGGTCGCCGTTGACCCACGGCTTGACCCGATTCCACAGTCCATTTTCGGCCACCATTTTCGACGGGGCTCATTCCTATAGAGTCGTCTAGGTCTGTTCTATGGTTCTATAACCTTAGAATTAAAAGAAAACTGGTAGAAACTCACCTAGGCTTCGATGAAGATCACGGCCAAAGTCCGGTCGTCTTCTCCGGCTATCCACTCCATCTCAGCCGTCCAAATCGGTCCCTATCAGTTCGTCTCTGACCCTAGAGCATGTCCATAACCAAAGAATCGATTCCTAAACCTTAAAATGGGTTGGTTTGAAACAGGGAACACAAATGGGTCTCTCGGGTTTTGGGCCTTACCTCTGCCATGTCGCTGTCGTAGCCTTCGCCGTCAGTTCAGTCGTGCTCCTGGGGTCCTCAAAGTGTCAACTGGAGCTCCGTTCAAGTCGAGATGGTGAGGATGTGGAGTTTTGCTCCCTAGATCCGATTCCTCTGTGTTTCGGGTCTGGGGGTTGTTCGGGTCTGTGCAGGCCGGGGGAAGGGTTGTGGCTGCTGGTGGTGCACGGTGGGGTTCTGGGGATGATGGTGGTGCTGTGGGTGGTCGCCTGGTGGTGTGAAGGTTGCTAGTTAGGGTGTTTGGGTCGAGAGAAAATCGAAGGGAATATGGGTGCACGGGTTAGGGAAAATGTGGGTGTGTGTTTTGTGTTTCCCAGAGAGATGATCGTGCAAGGATGGAGAAAAACCAAAAGAAAATTGAGGGTTAGGATTAGTTTGGGCAGAGAGATCAATGGCTAGGGTTGATTGAGAGGAAATAAAGTATTAAATATTGGACCTATAGGAGTAGACCCAACTTTATGGGAATATTGTTTACTTGGATGAATGACACTTGTCACTCATCCGCTGGTTTGATTTAAATCTGAGTTTGGCACGGATTCCCATAATTAATTAATATTTTATTCAGTTGTTCTCGGTTCGTAAATTCCGCTAAAACGCTTCCGTGACCATAACTTCTTCATACGAACTCCGATTTCGGCGTGCCGCCTATCTACGGATTCGTGACGTCCCGATCTACGTCATAGTCATGGGTCAAAGTCCAAATTATTTCCCGGGTCAAAAGTCAAAGTTTTCCCCCCTTAGGGGCAAAATAGTCATTTTACATTAAAATATTAATAAATCCGGTTCGGGTCGTTACACAAAGACTTTGGTGCTTCGATGACGAAGGCTTTGATGCTAGAGGGTATAAGTTTTGAAAATTGTACAAACATGTTGGTATGAATTCAAAACAATTTTTCAATCTTTTTGATAATTCAAATGCACGATACTTGAATTTAGAAGACAACTTGAAAAGAAAAATTAAAAGCTCCATAGACTTCTATGTCTCTCTAATTTTGACATGCAGCTAGTTGATGCGGATTACTTTTGAAGTTGGCTCATTAGGCTCTTTGTTCTCCATGTGATTTGCAGTCTTCTTTTTTATGTAGTCCGTGCAATGCCCCTCCTTCATGAGATTTTGGAGATATCTTTCGAAAGATATACATGTGCTGATATTATGCCCATAACATTCATAATAGGCGCACCATTTGGTTTTATCAGCTTTCTCATGATCTCCCTTGACGGGTCCTGGTTTTTTGAACCAAGTTTTGTCCTTGATCTCATTATGAATCTGGTGGACTGGTATTGAAAATCGCATTTTAGGCTTCTTGATGGTTGAGTCATTAGGAGTTTGGTTCGCCTTGCGCTTGTTGAACCCCCTATGTGAAAATTTGCCACTAACGTCCTCTTTGCATTGTGGTGACGGTCTAAAGGCTTTCTCTCTGGTCGCGGCATAATCTGGCGCCCTTCTCATCCTCCCAACATGCATGTCGCTCAGCTAAAGAGAGCATCTTGGGGAGACTTCGTGCATTGCCCATGACAATGTCTCCGTAGAGCTGGCTGTCATGGGGAAGCCCTTATTTGAACGCCATTGCAACAACAAGGTCGCTGCAGCCAACAATTCGAGACTTTTCCTCGTAGTACCTTCGAATGTACTGTCAGAGGCTCTCTTTTGCTCGCTTCCGGATGGAGAAGAGATGGTCTTCCTTTACCTCGACCGTACGAAGCTGCGAGTACTCTTTGGTGAATGCCAGAGCCAACTCTTCAAAAGAAACGATCGACCTCCGGGGGAGATGATTGAACCACGTCATGGCTTGACCTTGAAGAGAGGCTTGAAACACCTTGCACATAAGCGCATCATTGTGTCTGTGGGGGACCATGACTCCCCGGTAGTAGTTTATGTGTTTCACCGGGTCAGAATTTCCTTTGAACGGAATGAAGTTTGGCGTCGCTAACCTTTGAGGGAATGGCTCCTCCTCAATATCCATCATGAAGGGTATGGACAGCTGAATCTGACGACGCAGATCATCCTCTAGATCGCCATCTCGTTGAATATGAAGGTGCCGGTCCAAAATCTTTTGGACATCATTAGCTTGCAACGCACCTCGCTGAAGTGAAGAGTCATTACGAGTCGATCGTCGGGAACCTCCTTGAGCCTCTCCCCTTGACCTCTGGGGTCGCGCAGGGGAGTAAGCTTCATCCTCCCCATCACTCCCATGGGCAGATTATCTTGGAATTTTTTGCAGAGTCTGATGTTGCCCCCTGCTCCCATGTGAGCGCTCCACCCGTGAAGTTTCCCCGATCCTACTTCCGAGCCACTCATGTGCCGATGGTCTTGGGCGTTGCAGACTCTTTGCTCGGCGAGTGTGACTTTCTTCCCCAGAGTCGCTTAGTGAAGTGTCATGTGACATTGTTTGGCATCGGATCTTTTCCTTCCCCAGACGTCTTGGAACACTTTCTTACCCTCCACGCGAAGTGGGATGTCTCTCTGGTTTTCGGGCTGGTCGTTCAGCCAGAAGTCGCTACAAGAGCTCTGACTGGAGTTGAACTTGACTGCTCAACCTTTCAACTTGCTGTGCCAAGTTGTCTTGGGGAGGTCGGTGGTGAATCCTTCCTTAGACGTCGTGGCGCCCATCCAAGTAGTCCCGCAAATCCATGCTTGTTGTGGGCTAATCTGGCCTTGATGTTCCTCCCATCAACCGTTCGCCTGCTTGCTGCAAGGTTGAAGTTCCTTCCCCTAGCTCGAGCACTTGGGTTATTGGAGAAGGAAATGCTCCGAAGCTGAAGGTCGGCATCCTTCCTTGCGTCTCCATGGGCGCTTTTATGGACACTCGACGGGGTCGAGTTGGGCGTTCCTCTGGAGTCTCAATGCGTGCTTCATCCCTCGTCTGGGCAGTTGATGCAGAAACGCCTTCTCCAGCTGAGCGAACGGAAATTTGCTAATCTTGAATGGAAATTTGTCGAACGATGAACACGTTCAAGATCTTTGAATCAACGTTAAAAACGATGAACGAAGTAGGTTGAACGATGAACAATTGTGAGAGCTCTCAATGAAAACATCAATTGTTGAAACTGAATTCGTCCTTTAAACTCAAAAGACTCAAGGATCCCTGCAAACAAGCAAACAGTAAGCTATCGTTCGTTCAATGATCGAGACCCGGAGGGTGTTCGACCAAGAACGCTCTAATGCTTAAGTCAGTTTCGAAAGAGAAATCTCAAGTGCTTAAGTAGCATTGAACAGAATTACCTAGAAAGTGAAATGTGATCCGCTATTTATAGGAAATCCTTGGGAGGCTCGGAGCATTCTGATTGGTCGGTTGAATTTGTAATTAATAAATAATTTATTTATTATTAAATATATTATTTAATAATTATAATAATGGCTCATTATGATTATAATGATAATTATTGTGATTTAATATCAATATTTAATTGTCTGTTATTAAGAATAAAGATAATTAACTCTCGGGAAGAATATTAATATTACATAGACTTTTTACTAGATTAAATAACGTATTTAGCTGGTAAATAGATTATTTGATGTGCGGGTGTTTGCAAGCCATTAATATTGTTGCCAGGGGCAATTTGGTCATTTTGGTAATTTATGGGCCACGTGGCAGCTCCACAATTTTCAGGTGATTTCGGGTTCCACACAATTCAATTTCGATCACCAACCAAACATGGCATTATATATAAATTCCGAAACATGAGTCCTAATATTTTTGGCGCAAAAAATATTACAAATATGAAAATGAACAAGATTAGACATACCAAGATGCCATTGGCAAACCTGACGAGGACGATGAGTACGAGTGAGAACGCAGCTAGTTCACTTGAGCCGATGTGACCAACGGCGGCTTGACTGACGGCGTTTGTTCCAAAAGTGGAAACTCTAGTGAAAATGGAAGGGCCAGCCACGACCTACATCTTCTTGGCTTCACTCCATGCTCTGTGTTTAAGTGGAATTTCCTCGCCATCGGCGATAATATTACTACTCTCTTCTTCTGCTGCACTTGTCTCTTCTATTAGAAGATTTTCTTGAATGTCTTCTTCAATGTGACCAAGTGTCTAGTTACTTCTCTAAGGAGCCGGATTTTCTGAAGTAACGATTCGATTAATTAGCTACCTTTTAGTCTAGTTATATAATATTTCCTTTAAGTTGGAGAGAGAAAGAGACTCTCACTGGGGGAGACTCCGATGGCGAAGAATGCATGAGTATTCCAGAGTTAGTGGTAGTGTTAATGGTCTTAATGTTGTAGTGAGTAACCATTCACTGCTTTTGTTAGGATTAGCGGTGGATATGGTTTGAACCAGTTCGCTACACGTACATCTAGAATCTTCCGTGATAGATCAGTAGACCAGACTGTTTAAAATTTAAATTTTGATGTACAATTCATAGCAATAATCAGGCTTTTGTTGTAAATAAATAGATATTTAGTCACTATTTATGTAAAAGATACTAGAGATGGTTTAGTCTTTTTTACATTTATGAATTTCTATTATATATAAGGGAATACACTTACTATTTGGATATAATACAAAATAACAGACAAAATGTTCGTTCATCTCACTATCTCTTCCAAACTTTTCCTTCTCCAAAAATCTTCTTCTCAAATCGTTCGCAACACGTTATCAGAATGATCGTCTCAAATTTGAGGATTACTCAAAAGAAAGATTAATGCTCTCCAATCAAGTAGGTTTTTCGATTCTCAAAATCCATTTATTTATTTATTAAATCAAAACCCTAGAAACATTTTTTTTTCTCGGGATTATTGATTCTTGATGAATTGTTTGATTGATATTTAGATTAGACTATATGAATTATTGATAATTGATATGTTATGATAATTTATGAATTAATAATTGGAAATTGAAAAAAAATATTTTTATGTTTTGTACGGCCATGTTGATATTTGTATTTTGACAATTGCTTATGTGTTTGGCATCTCTGTTTGATGTTGGAATTCAAAAAAAAAAAAAATTGATTATTATTAGATTTCTTTTTAACCGATGAAATATGATGTTGTTGAATTGAGAAAAACAATGTTCAAACATTGCAACGTGCAATGCCACCAATGTTCAAACTCGAGACCTCCTATTCCTTTCCACACTCAAGACCTCACTGCCTCTCTCTGTCCTCCTTTTTTGACTTATGAGCACTGCTGCAAAGTTATCCCACGTTCACCATCAATGGAGATAAAATGGCGAAGGGCATTGCAATAATTCAATGTGCTTCAGCTGAGTTCGAGCTGGAGGATGGAGTACTACAGTGAAGAGAAGTAGCTAAGTGGATGTTTGGCTATTTCTTTTCTCTATTTATACTTGGGTGTAATGACCCAGAAATTTAGAAAAAAAAAAAAGAAGAAGTAATTTTGGGAGTTTAAGAAAGGAATTGACGATTTTACCTTTATATGTCAAAAATTGAAATTTTTTTCCCCGGGTACTTTTTGGACTTTTCGTGAGGACATATATGTAGACTTTGGAGTCTTGAGTCCGTAGACAGGTGGTATGTCGAAATCAAAGATCGGATAGGGTGGTTACTGAGGATTGGTTGGTTGATTTACTGACATTGGTTGGTTGATTTACTGATATTGGTTGGTTGATTTCCTGATATTTGTGTCCAAGTGATTTATGTCTGGGTTTTTAGGAAAACGTGGGTCACATGTAGCTTAATGTGTTTCATGATTGTTGTGGTCCCATGATTTATAGTTTGTTATAATATTTGTCTGATATGCATGCATGTTTTAAAAAATTGGAGGGTAAATGTTTATTTTTCATGGAAAATTCATTTTTTTTAATGGTTTACCTTCGTCCACTCACACTTTTTAATGTTTTGATGATCCTATAGGTCGTTGCATGGAAATCGGAGCTAATCGAGAAGCGGAGGCATGAGTGGTAAACTAATACGAGTAGCCCTGTGCATGGTTCAATATGGAGGTGATACCGGAACCGTACCAAATAATTTTAACTGGTTCAATACGGTACAATATTTCTAAATATAAAATTGATACCGTACCGTACCGTACTAATTATGTTTGGTACGGTTTCGGTTTTGAAGTCAAATTCATCATTTCATTTATTTACTACTTGATTCAATGTCTAAAAGCAACATTTTGATAAAATTGAGAAATTAGGACTCTTGTTGGGTAACAAATATTGCTCAAAATGTATAGAAAATTCATAACCCAATCAATCTCAATATATCAACTAAAATTAACAACATTAACTAAAAAATCCTAACAAACAATTAAATCCATCAACTAAAAAACTCTTAAAATACAATTAAATTTATCAACTAAATTAATATACAATTAAATCTATCAACTAAATTAATATAAAATTAAATCCATCATTAGCTATTAGATTATTAGGGATTTTTTACTAATGAATTTAATTTAATTTTTGATTAATTAAAATTTTAAAACCGGTTCGGTTTCGGTATGGGACGATATTTCATAACATCGAAACCGATCCTGTACCGATTTAAACCGGTACGGTACCGATCATCCTTTCGGTTTTACTATTTTTTTTTTCCCGGTTTGGTATGATACGGGACAGGTTGGTTTCAATATTTCGGGACAATATGCCCACTCCTAAATACGAGTATTCATTATCTGACAAGTGTTGATAGTAGTTTCAGAATTCTAGATTGTTTATCATACGGGAGCAGGACCGAGTACAAATATCAAAATGCTTTTAGAGCGGGTCCTGTCATTGAGCCAATTTTGTAAATACCCAATTTATTTTTCCTCCTTCTGCAAAACATTTCGGAACTGGGTAAGGAAGAATAAATGTTTTGGTAACTAGTCATCTAGGAAAAACCGTTAAAATCTACTATACCTAAGAAACCTAAAAAAAAAGAATAGATTTGTGGTTATAATTCTGGAAAATTTAAAGCAAATGGGGTAAAATACATTACCTTTGAAAAAAGAAGTTTTGGCTATTAAACTTTCCATAAACTACTATTAAACTTTCCATAAAAAAGTTTCATATTTATTTAGCACTATACGTTTTTATCCTTAGAGCTGATATTCGTTCGAGATTTTTTTATCGATAAAAGAGTCATAACTAATGGTCATAGATTAAAATGGTATCACATTACTTCTCAATATACATTTGATGTTGAACATCTCAAAGATACTAACAATATCTTAATAGGGAAGATTACTATAATAAGTTTTTTTTTTTCTTCAGGAAATGGATAAAGGAAAAATCCCTTGGAATATAGTTGTAAGGAAAAAAAACTTCTTCACAACATAAAGTCTATTGTGTGTACTAGGGATTCCAACCACATATCTATAACAACTGGTATGTTTTCCACACTCACGTAAATAAATACCGTGGAGCCTATTATGAAAGTTTTCACAGCTATAAGGAGGCAACAAATTGCATTCAACAATTTCTTGAATGTCAAACAAATGGCAGAAGGATCCAATTCAGAAGTAAAAGAGTTTTTCAACCCTGCATTAGAAGAAATTCTCTATGAGAAAATCAATGGTATATGGAAAACTCATATCCAAAAAGAAAATAAAGGGTTCGAAAACACATGACCCAACTCTCATTCAAAATAGTTTTAAAAAAAACTACTTATGAAATATCTTAAAAGAAAAGGAAAAAATCATCTTCTGTAAAACAAGAAAATGTTTTGCTTGTAAACCTATGTTTCCAAATTATTAAACAAATGAATTGAGACGAGAATTTTAATTTCGAAAAAGATAAATAATTTTCTTCACGTGACATACATTCTTAAAAATGATTATTTAAATCCTATCTTTGAAAAAATAAAAAGAATTTGTCTTTTTGGAAAAAAAACAAAATTTTATCTCTTGATGTGTTAAATAATATTCAAAGAAAAATATTAGATCATCGGGAGTAAATTATAGATATATATATTTTTTTGAAACCATGAAAATATAAATCTAGTTAATAATATTCCAAGATTATCATTTGCTCTAGCAAATGAACATTGGGATGTGAATACAGTGGATTGGGGATTGAATTACTAACAAATTAGTTTTCCAAAGTTTTAATTGTGATTATCTTAAAGATTTCCCAGGATTGATCAAAGCAATGGTGTATGATGTAGTTAAAAATCTTAAATGAAGAAAATATTTAACTTTCTCTATTTTCAACACACTTAGATGGAGATAAAGAGAAATATTTTTCCGATCATATAAATTTGGTTATTAACTGAAATCATCGATAGGGATATTCCAGAAGAAACCCTTCCAGAACCAAAATAAATTGCATTGTACATTAATCTCAGAACACAATGAGTTGATAATGTAATTCATACATCAAAAGTTGCAAGAAAATTTGTGGATTCTTATAATTTGATAAAAGCAAGAGATAAAAGTGAATATTTGTAACAAATCTACCTTTCAGCATAACTTTTTTTTTTCTAGAACAAAGAAAAGTGAAGCAATGAAGTAAAAACCTAGCCAACAATGAAAGCTCACTAGATATCCCAATGAAATTAGAAATTGTTGCAAAAGAAGGGGAAGTACATAGACAGCAGGACAACCTGATGATAATAAGTTCAAATTATAAAGATGGAATTAAATATGTTAATTTGAATAACACAATGAAAGCATAAGATATCTCTAAAAGATATTTTTCACTCGAAAAAAAGGAGATAAATGGTACCATGAAAGGTAGCAACTGAATCCACAACTGTGAGGAGAATCTGAGCTTTATATACTATTCATAAAAAACGGGGCATATAGACGAGCTAGGGTGCTTCGAATCCACAAATTCCGGTATGGCGGAGCTTCCACCGCCTTCTCCTTGGGTCCTAACAGAAAGGTGGCAATTGAAATTCGAATAGTTCCCTCCCTACATTCCACTCTACGTTTCACATTGCTCAGTCACCTATTGCTAGCTCCATGCCTACACATAAAAATATGAAACTTAAAAATATTAAAGACATTATAGAGGTCGACCATTACAACTTTTTTAACTAGAAATGTAACGACCCGTCCCAAATTCCATGATTAGATTATTGACTAATCACAATTAGTGAGGCTAATCCGTGATTAGTAGAGAGAAATCGGACGAACGATGCGAAATGACCGTTTTGCCCCTAGGCGTGGCAAAATGTTGACTTTTCAATCGGGTGGTCAAATGGACTTTGACCGATGACCGTGATGTAGTTCGTGATGTCACGAATTCATAGACATGTGGCACGTTCAATTCCGACGTTCGAGGAGGAAGTTATGACGTTCGGAAGTTTATGGGCATTTTGGTAATTTTGGTTAAAGAGGAGTCAAAGGTTGACTTTTTGACCGAGAGGTCCGATGGCCGAGGGCCAAAGACTGTTACGTAGATAAGGACGATACGAATCCGTAGACAGGCGGCACGTCGAATTCGGACGTTCGACGGCGAAGTTACGGTTCACGGAAGTTCGAGAGCACTATTGCACGAATTACGAGACGAACTAACTTTTGGACTCTAGTGGGGCCCAGATATTTTAGGGAGGCCCAATGGATGAGTGACAAGTGTCACCCATCCACAGGCCACCTATATTGATTCATGCACCGTGCAAACCATTCCATTTTCTCCATTTCAAACACACACAAAACACAACCCGATCTCACCCATTTTCCTCCCATCCGTGCAACCCAAAACCCATCCACTCTTCACCCATGACCAGGCAGAGGACCAGGGAGACTGAGGAGGTTGCTGGGCGGCCAGAACCGCCGTCCACGGCGGCGAGAGGAGGAGGAACCCGTGAGGTTCACGGTTAGTCCATTTTGACCCATTTTTCCATTTTTGTTGTTATGGTTGGTTTTTAATGGTTTTAATGAGTCCATTAGGTTGCTAGGGACATGTTAGGAAGGTTTAAGGAAGCTTGGGATGGCTGGGCAGCCATGGGTGCAGTTTTGGAAACTTGAACTGTTTGGTTCAAAATCGAACCATAGGATTTAGACGTTTTCGGTTGCGTTTAAGGATTGGAATGGATAGAAAACATCAAAATAGGATGAAAGGAACCAAAAAGGAAGAACTAGGATGAAAAATAGGGTGTCTAGGGCTTTGAACCGGTCACGCCGGTCCAGTTGGACCGGCCAAACTAGGTGAACCGGCCATGAACAGTAAAACCGGTCTGCTGGAGGTTAGTGCCGATGAACAGTGTTTTCGACTTTCTAGGGGCTCGTGAGGACGCGTGGGCCATAATTTGGGAAAATGTTCAACACGGGAAATCTTCTATTCGATGTAACGAAGATTTTGGGACTGGTCTCGCGTCAATCAGACATCATTTCGATAGTTTTCGGGGTGTTGGAAGGTTTAGGGTCGGCTTAAAAATAGTTAAAAGTTCGGGAAAATTACGGGGCTTTGATGGGAGGTTAATTAAGTAGATATTAACCTTCTATTAAAATTTGGACAGGTTTGGGAGTCCCGGTAATGGTGATCGGCTCGGGGAGCCGAATGACACGCAAATCGAGGCGGCAGCTCGGACGGTCTGTGAGTGGACCTTGTTTTCTAAATTGGTGCATGCATAAATGTTTATTATATGTTTTAAATACTTGTTTGTGATTCCATGAGTGCATTTGGATGTGTGATTACTTATAGGCACGTATTTCGAGGTTTCGGCCCTATACGGTGCCTATACGGGGCTGTATGTCTTTATTGGTCTAAATGAAATGGTTTTGGATTTCCAAATGGATTATGAATATGATTTTATGATGTTGATTTGGATGATTGTGAATTATATGGTTTCACGCTTTACGAGGCGATTTACGTGCTTGCACGTAAATCGAGATTTTCTGGTTTTACTCTGATTTTCCGTACTTGTGGTTTTGGATATGATTTAATGAAATGGTTTTGGAATTGAAAAGGTAAACTCGGGTTCGAAACCCATTTGATCTACGAAATCGGGCACGAGGCCCTGTTGGTTTACGAATCGGACTTGAGGTCCAGTTTGTATGTGGTTTCGGGCTTAGGGCCCAGCTATGTGTTACAAATGGTTTTTATGGTTCATGACGGTTTATGGGGACCGGCATGAACCCTTGAAATGGATTTACGGGTCATGACGGTTTATGGGAACCGCATGAACCCTTGAAAAGGATTTTATGGTTCATGACGGCTTATGGGGGCCCGGGCATGAATCCTTGAAAGATTTAAAGAATGATTTCAAACGGTTTTTCATATTCCATCCTTTATATATGATTGTCTCCTCTAGGGAGGGTCGTTGGCCTGGGTGGACCTCGGAGTAGTCACGGAGCACTGACTGAGTGGAGTCGCCCCCCAGTTGGGTTCCTTACTCTCAGGATGGGCATGGTTCGTTACCTTCAGGGAGGGTCATTGATCTACGGACATTGACCTGGGTGGACCCTGGAGAGACTTGGGTTTGAGACCCCGGTTAGCACACTGTAGCTTTATCTTGCCGTGACAGGTTCTGGATATGAAATATAATGGATAAACATGATTTCAATTGGTTTTGGGAAATTGTGTTTATAATGATAAATGGATTTGGGCTGAGATCCCACATATGTTTAATGTGTTATGGTTTTCTGTAAATGGTTTTGGGCAGGAGCTCGTGTGACTTGTATTTACGAAATTTGGGGCTGTGACCCTATTTCTGGTTGTTTAAACATATGTGTTTGAATAAATGGTTTTACTATGCATGCATGCTTTTTAGTGGAGGGTATAAAGGTCTTGATGAAATGTTTTTATAAATTCTTTATTTTTGTCCACTCACAGTCTTTCTGTTTTTAATACCCTTCAGGTTGGATACGGTGTGGACTGTAGCAGAGATCGAGATATCACATACCTCCTCCGGATCATGGCGTACTCTGATAGCCCGGGAGGGCAAAGGTCGGAAATATCCCTTGTCTGACACTTCGTGTCAGACGGGAGCAGGGGTCATCCCGCACTAATCCCGGGGGGATTGGGATGGGTCCTGTCAAGAAACATATAAAATCCATTATTTGTACATGGGCAAGGTCCTCGATATTGACAAGGAGAGTGCCCGGGCAAGGATCAACGGCTATGAATTCACCACACTTGTTCATCACTTCTAGATCACCCACATTTTCATTACCTTGAAGAATGGCTAGAAATCCCGAGTCTCTGTGTATTTGTACACCAGAAGATCCCACTGACACCTCAGTAGTGAAGTTGTATTTGTTTATTCTAAAGCTTCAAGAGTGAAGTTGTATTTGTTTATTCTAAGCTTGAAAGGCCACCCTTTGGGCCTCTGAGAAAATCACCCTCTGCTAACCCAAGACCTCTGCAACTTGTGCCAATATCTATGATTTGCCGTACAATTTACCAACAACCAAATCAACATCACACAATCACAACCATAATCCATATAAAACATTTAAGCATGCATAGAATTTATAAAACCAAAGTCCACTCACAGACCGTTTTAACGGTATGCCTCGATACGCGTGCCACCGGCCCTCCCGGGCCACACCACTATCACCGGACTCCCAATCCTGTCCGAATCACATTAGAGGGTTACTAACCTCATCATTAACATCCTATCAAAGTCCGTAATTTTCCCGAATTTTTATTTATTTTTAAAACTTAATTTAAAACCTTCGGATATCCCCGAACAATATCGAGACGGTGTCCGATCGACACGAAACCAATTCCAAAATGTCCGTTACATTAAATAGGACAGAAGTCGTGTTGACCTCACCTCGAGATTCGTGCCCACGCGCCGTCACGCGCCGCCGTGAGTGGCTGCGCGTGAAACTCACGCGCCTGCTACAGTGTCACCAGCCCAACCCGTTTCTCTGGTAAACGGGTCCAACTCACCCGCGATACAACCCGGTTCCAATCCTGTCAATTCGATCTTAATTCCTTCAATTGATCAATCAGTTAGTTTCGTTCTTAGTTCAATTACAAGTCTGTAACCTCAATTACACAAATCCTTACCCAGAATCCCACGATTCAATGATGAACACCAAGAACACTCCGAACACTGTTCATTCATGGAATCGCCTCAATTGCTGCAGGTTTCATCCAATTGATGCATCCAGAAGCATCAATGGACCATGAGGAACAATTCCCCCACATCAATTGCATCAAACCTGTGCTCAATCGTCACGACTCAAGCTCGAGCACCGTCACTGTTCAACAATGGAGTTCCATCGATCTCGATCGGTTTCCTTCAATTGATGAACCCAGAAGCATCGTGGGATCATGGGAAGCAGTTTCCCCACCTCAATTTCATCCAACGAAGCCTCCAATTCCACGACTCAACTTCGAAATTCCTCCTCTGTCACCAAGTGTGATCAGAGCCAATTGGTGGCCAAATCCCTTCGTTCCTTCGACAAACTGATCTTTGTGATCCCAGAAAGCTCGAAGTAATCACCAATTCGATCCTCACAGCCTAATTTCTCCAATTCGAATTTTCCCCCCAATTTTCCCGAAATCCAAAATCCAAAATTCAACACCCTCACAACCCCTCGTGTTTCCCCGTTAATTCAATCATCATAGTCTCCCAGTTTCTCTCAGGAACGGCAGAGAGAGGGAGCCAATTCTCCCAGTTCATACTCTCCCCAAATCGAGCACGGTTTGAAAGAAAAACAAAGGAAAAGGAAGGAAAATGATGGATAAGGAATGATGATGTTGTAATGATGGTGTTGGGAGGAAACATGGAGTTGGAAACAAGGGATGGGTGACACTTGTCACTCATCCGGATGTGCACAGTCAACAGTCACTATTCATTATTATATTATTATTTTAATCTGAGCCTCGGTTCGTTAGTTCGTTTCCTTGACCATAACGTTGTCGTCGAATCTCCGATTTCGGCATGCCGCCTGTCGTTGGATTCGTATCGACGATACCTACGTAACGGTCCTTGGCCCTCGCCCATCGGACCTCCCGGTCAAAAAGTCAACATTTGACCACTAGTATGCCAAATTACCAAAATACCCCTCAACTTCCGCACACCATAACTTTCTCTACGAATGTCGGAATCGAACGTGCCCACCTGTCTATGAACTCGTGACGTCCCGAACTACGTCACGGTCATCAGTCAAAGTCCATTTGACCGCCCGATCAAAAGTCAACATTTTGCCCACGACTAGGGGCAAAACGGTCATTTTACACAATTTGTCCGATTCCGCCCTACTAACCACCGTTCAACCTCACTAAACGAGATTAGTGACTAATCTAATCCCGGAATTCGGGACGGGTCGTTACAATCTTCCCTCCTTAATAAATTTCGTCCTCGAAATTCCAACCGATCTAAACTCAAACGTACTTCCCTCCTTAATAAGTTTCGCTCTCGAAACTCGACTACCCTGATTCCACAAACACCCCGTGGAAGTGGAATCGACCACACAACACGTGTACACCTGTACACCAACTAACCAGGCAAAACTTGTGTGCACCCAAACGTACCACTAGTACTCAAAACGCAACGACTACATTCGACCCCGTCGAATGACTGAAACTACTTGTTTCGAATTTGACACCACTTGTCAAATCGACCCTCTCGTTGACGCAACAACTCGACGGTTCCTGTCCCACTCCCACTAGGAGTCAGCTGACCCCACTCAACGATCTATGTTGACACATCCTGACAAACTGACACTAGACTCACTCGTGGCTACACATGCCACCAACGTACTCGACTCACCAATACTCTTCCGACATTTCACACGACCTGTGTGTAATTAAACACATCGGAATTACCATGACCCATTGCATAGTAATGTCTGGTCCACAACCAATCCCATGGTATCGGAACCAATCCGACTACCAACACGTTCACCGACACACCTCGGGTATATCCCGTATACCGTAACTAGACATCACAAGTCTACAAGGTATTGTACCTCGAACCATGTACGAAGTACACACATCTACCTAATAACCAGACTACAACCACCTAGGTCATAGCCGAACGCGTTCCAATAATGGAGTACGTTTGCCCAATCCAGCATGAGACAAATCGAAACTTCACCCAACATCTAGTTCCACTTCCGAATCTGAATCCGCAACTTCGTAAGAAATCCCGGATCCAAACCCAGATATCCCATTTTAATTCATATCCAAATCCGAATCCGAAATCATTATTCCGTAAGCTAGCATTTGGAATAATCATTCCGTACCCAAATCCAGAAATATACTTTCAAGTTCCAAAATCGAATCCTGAATCGTCACCCAGAAATTCGATTCCAAATCCCGAAATCTCGTTCACATTTACCAAGACACACCAAAACAAACCGAACCTATCGGTTACCCCGTTTGATACCTCCAATTGACTTCATAGGGAAGCCAATCCAACCTCCACACGTCTAAGGTTGACAAAATTCAACTACCTTGATAACCTACTCACCCGAGTAGAATACCCTACGGGCCCCACTTCGAAAAGAAGTTCAATCCCGTCATTTCGACTCACACACCCAAGTTCGTATCAATCCTTGTCATTCCACCTAGGAAAAACCAAGGATGATCCAACACAATGACGCCAAAACTCATCCTGCGTGGATGCAACCAAAACTCGATGCACTCACCACGCCATGTACCACAACATTGTCTGCCACCAAGCAGAAAATGGGAAATCTCGTTTACCTAATTTCGAATACGTAACTCCTCCTAATGACCTAAAAACACACATGGGCCCACCAACCAATACACGCTCAACGTACTGGTAACTACACTCAACGTCTGCCAGGGCAGAAAACAAGAAGTCAACCCCTATGACTTCGGAATACCAATCACCAAAAACGAGCACCACTCTCGTTCCCCAATCACAACTTTCCTCAAAACTAAGGTTCCAACCACCAGACTTCCTACCTCCTCAATTCACTTGGACAACCACGTGTCCACAATCGATCCGTTATAGTTCCGTTCGCAAATCCCAACCTTTACAGGTTCAGCACTCGGTTTTCTAAGTTCTCACTTACAAATTTCCACATCTATACCACTAATAGTTTTCCTTGTCTTTTCCAGTTTTAATCCTTTCCATGTACATTTTAGGGATATTTAAAAACATAAAATCGCACAAATTTTGGAGTTGCCAACAACTCCCCCAAATCCACCAATTATCATGACGTAGGGGACGTCATCCCAAGATTACTCAAGTCTCAAGTATACCTTATTTTTAATCAACTCACCACTGGTTATCTCACCACTATTGGGACTTATCCCAACACATCACAATCTTAACTGGATCCCATCCAGTCCATCACTCAACCACTACCGAATCTCAAAGACCGAACATATGTTCATCATGATGGAGTCACACCCCGACTTGTGGCTCATCGTCAACACCATCACCGACACTAGCACCAGCGCTAGTACCAGCACCAACACACTATCAACAACACTAGTATCAGCACACAGGCATCCATACAAGCATCAGCACCAAAAGTACCAACCCGCAAACATTCATACTTGCACACCGTGTGCAAATACAACAACCCTGGATCTCCGTTCATACCAAACGACGATCCCGTACCTCACGACTATGGGTACCACCACTCTGACAATCCACATCAGGAAAATGAACGTTCCCTGAACGTCCCCTGATCCCCAAGTATCAGAACCACACTAATTACCCTCGATAGCCAGTCATCTCCATATGACTACCGACCAACTGTCATTACTATCGAGATCCGTATCCACACATCACACCAATACCCGATCCAACACGGGATTCCATAATTTATCTCAGAACCGTATCCGTAAATCGAATCCCATAGTTCTGACTAGACTCACCAGAGCCATCCACATGGTCATCCATGACCTCAACCGCTCGTCGCAGCACAAGTTCTCATCCACTAGCCACAATTAAGGTTTACCTTTTTAATACTAGGGTCCCACAATCACATCCTATGGTTCAACCGAACCAAACAGCTCTCCGTAATATAAAAGCCACAACCTGACCGACCCCGCGGTCCTGACATCGAATAGACGTCAAATCCAATCCTACCATCAACTCAATGTGGGTTCCACCACTAAGGTCACCGGCCAACTCCGATGAACCAACATCTCTCACACCAACAACCACCACAAGGGTTCACATTTTAAACCATTACTCACATGAGGTTCCCCGAACCTGGCTGCATCTAGCAGCACAACAATCCAATATCACATGACCGAACCGACGGTCCCACAATACCAGTTCACCACAATCAACCCCACTTGGGTCGAATCACATTAATGCACGGCGTATCGGGCCAATCACACTCCATCCACTATCCAAACCCAAAAACTATCTATCAGGTTGATAACGAATTGCAGCCCAAAGAGACATCACACCCTCGACCTGCGCACACAAAAGAGCAACCGTGCTCTGATACCAAGTTGACAGGACCCATCCCAATCCCCCCGGGATTACTGTGGAATGTGCCCTGCTCCCGTCCAACAAGGGGTGTCAGACAAGGGATAACCAAGAGCCACTGCCCAACGGGGCATCCAGAGTGCGCAAGGATCGATGGAGGAGGTGTGCAATGTCCCGGTCCCTGCTACAATCGCATCCGTGATCAACCTGAAGGGCATTAAAACCAAAAGCTGTGAGTGGACAAAAACCAATAAGTTTACCAAATACATTTATAAGACATTTATGCCCTCCAATAAAAACGTATGCATGCCACAAAAACCAGTAACCAAAACGTTTGCTCAACCAAGCCCTTAGGGCCTTAGCCCAAAAACCGTTAACCAGAAACCAAGTGTGGGAACTCAGCCCAAAACTGTGGAATACCACCACCATACATATTAAAACCATGTGGGTCACCACCCACGACCATAAATGAACATCAATTCAAAAATCCAAAACCATTTAGGGTCCCCGACCCTACATACCATTTCATAACCAATAATCCATTTTTACCACATAACACATATCCAACCAATAAGCCATTTTATTCATTAATCCATATTTTACCATTACCATCACCAGCATCCCAGATGCTTAGCGTCCCAGACGCTTGACGTCCCTGACGTCATATCTCACGGTTTCATAAGCTACGCGTGCTGCCCGGGGTCTCTCCGGGTCCATATATCTGACATCCCTGATGTCTGACGTCCCTGACGTCAATCATAGCAATCCTGCTCCTGAGTCATCATACAGTCCGGCTGCTCCGTATAATGACCCCTCGCAGGCAATGCACCGTGACTTCCCCAGTGTGCCAGAAATCTGGAGGAGACCATCATATATCCTTGTATCCAGATGGTATATGGAAAGCAGTTTTATTAAATCCTTTTATCACATTATTACCATTGGGCCCTGCCCGAAATTTCCATAAAACCATGTAATTCCATTTAGGGTCCTTGACCCAAAATCACAATTATTAAATATAGGGTCCCTGACCCGAAATCACCATTATAATCCAATTGGGCCTCATGCCCGATTTTATGAACCACTGGGCCCACGGCCCGATTTGTAAACCAACTGGGCCCGCAGCCCGACTTTATTAACCCACTGGGCCCACGGCCCGAATTCGTAAATCAACTGGGCCCCTGGCCCGATAACATAACTCAAATGGGTCTCAGCCCGATTTCATATCAACTGGGCCCCTGGCCCGATTTCATTAACCAACTGGGCCCCCGGCCCGATTTTCAAATGGACTCCAAGTTTGAAATTTCCAACATAATTGGGCCTCAAGCCCGAGTTTATATTTCCAATTTCAAAACCATTTCATCACATTATATCCAAGTCATAAATATGGAAAATCCATGTAAAACCGGAAAACCTCGATTTACGTGCAAGCACGTAAATCGCCTCGAAATACGTGAAACCGTACAATTTACCAACAACCAAATCAACATCACACAATCACAACCATAATCCATATAAAACATTTAAGCATGCATAGAATTTATAAAACCAAAGTCCACTCACAGACCGTTTTAACGGTATGCCTCGATACGCGTGCCACCGGCCCTCCCGGGCCACACCACTATCACCGGGACTCCCAATCCTGTCCGAATCACATTAGAGGGTTACTAACCTCATCATTAACATCCTATCAAAGTCCCGTAATTTTCCCGAATTTTTATTTATTTTTAAACTTAATTTAAAACCTTCGGATATCCCCGAACAATATCGAGACGGTGTCCGATCGACACGAAACCAATTCCAAAATGTCCGTTACATTAAATAGGACAGAAGTCGTGTTGACCTCACCTCGAGATTCGTGCCCACGCGCCGTCACGCGCCGCCGTGAGTGGCTGCGCGTGAAACTCACGCGCCTGCTACAGTGTCACCAGCCCAACCCGTTTCTCTGGTAAACGGGTCCAACTCACCCGCGATACAACCCGGTTCCAATCCTGTCAATTCGATCTTAATTCCTTCAATTGATCAATCAGTTAGTTTCGTTCTTAGTTCAATTACAAGTCTGTAACCTCAATTACACAAATCCTTACCCAGAATCCCACGATTCAATGATGAACACCAAGAACACTCCGAACACTGTTCATTCATGGAATCCCGTCAATTGCTGCAGGTTTCATCCAATTGATGCATCCAGAAGCATCAATGGACCATGAGGAACAATTCCCCCACATCAATTGCATCAAACCTGTGCTCAATCGTCACGACTCAAGCTCGAGCACCGTCACTGTTCAACAATGGAGTTCCATCGATCTCGATCGGTTTCCTTCAATTGATGAACCCAGAAGCATCGTGGGATCATGGGAAGCAGTTTCCCCACCTCAATTTCATCCAACGAAGCCTCCAATTCCACGACTCAACTTCGAAATTCCTCCTCTGTCACCAAGTGTGATCAGAGCCAATTGGTGGCCAAATCCCTTCGTTCCTTCGAAAAAACTGATCTTTGTGATCCCAGAAAGCTCGAAGTAATCACCAATTCGATCCTCACAGCCTAATTCCTCCAATTCGAATTTTCCCCCCAATTTTCCCGAAATCCAAAATCCAAAATTCAACACCCTCACAACCCCTCGTGTTTCCCCGTTAATTCAATCATCATAGTCTCCCAGTTTTCTCTCAGGAACGGCAGAGAGAGGGAGCCAATTCTCCCAGTTCATACTCTCCCCAAATCGTGCACGGTTTGAAAGAAAAACAAAGGAAAAGGAAGGAAAATGATGGATAAGGAATGATGATGTTGTAATGATGGTGTTGGGAGGGAAACATGGAGCTGGAAACAAGGGATGGGTGACACTTGTCACTCATCCGGATGTGCACAGTCAACGGTCACTATTCATTATTATATTATTATTTTAATCCGAGCCTCGGTTCGTTAGTTTGTTTCCTTGACCATAACGTTGTCGTCGAATCTCCGATTTCGGCATGCCGCCTGTCGTTGGATTCGTATCGACGATACCTACGTAACGGTCCTTGGCCCTCGCCCATCGGACCTCCCGGTCAAAAAGTCAACATTTGGCCCCTAGTATGCCAAATTACCAAAATACCCCTCAACTTCCGCACACCATAACTTTCTCTACGAATGTCGGAATTGAACGTGCCACCTGTCTATGAACTCGTGACGTCCCGAACTACGTCACGGTCATCGGTCAAAGTCCATTTGACCGCCCGATCAAAAAGTCAACATTTTGCCCACGACTAGGGGCAAAACGGTCATTTTACACAATTTGTCCGATTCCGCCCTACTAACCACCGTTCAACCTCACTAAACGAGATTAGTGACTAATCTAATCCCGGAATTCGGGACGGGTCGTTACACTCGGGTTATGATCCAGCACTAGAAGTAATTACAATAGGCGTAAAGGTGAAATTCGCACATTAGACCACAAGATAAATTTATGATAAAGTCAATATTAAAATTCTCTTATCCTAATGATTTTTAATGTCATATTGAGCAATTATAATAAGAAAATTTATTCTAACTCAAATGCTCATTGATATAGAGAATTTGTCAAAAATAGACAAAATTTTCCTTTTAAATACAAAAATATCATTTTTTAAGAAAATTTTCAAATATAGCAAAAATTCTACACAAATAGACTTAAATACCCTTAAAAAATTAAAAAACTAAATAAACCTATATTGCATTAACGGATTCATATTCCCCTCCGTTTCTTCTCCCTCCCTCAACTAACATCTTTTTGCATCCCTACCCATCATCCCAACATGCCATTCAGTTAGCAATTTATGCAAAAGGATATAATTATATAGAACAATTAATCATCCAATTTTTGAAACATGATATAGCAAAAGTTACCTCCATAAAATATTACACAATAGTTTGTAGCCTGACTACACCCAAACTACGCATTAAATTAAACATGTAATTCGAGTGTTATGCAATTTAAACCCTTTTTGTGTAGATGTAGTATTGATAAATAGGGATCGTTC
Organism: Prinsepia uniflora; assembly: GCA_032719365.1. Taxonomy (NCBI): domain Eukaryota; kingdom Viridiplantae; phylum Streptophyta; class Magnoliopsida; order Rosales; family Rosaceae; genus Prinsepia; species Prinsepia uniflora. The sequence goes on from CM064864.1 coordinate 68,184,491, forward strand.
TTAACCGGGGAAATTAGGGAACATTAATAATATGTTAGTGGATTATGAATAAAAAAATAATGAATTAGAGAATTAAATAATAAAAGAATTAAACAATCAAAGAATTAATAAATTAAAGAATAGATGAACAAGATAATAATAAATTAATGAATTACAAAGAATTAATAAATTAACGAATTAAAGAATGAAATAATAGAAGAATAAAGGACTTAGTTAATCAAAGAATAAAGGAATTAATTAATCAAAGAATCAATAAATTAAATAATAAAGGAATGAAAGAATAAAAGCATCAAAGAATAAAAGAATAAAGAATAAACAAGGGGGGTTTTGAAGAGGTTTGTAATTATGTAAATAAGTAAAAGCATAGATAAACTCATTCTATTTCTATTCTAACTTATGCACAAAGTAGACTTCCCGTAAACACAAACTTCAACAACATACTACAATTGCAAATATTTGAATTAATCACGAAATTATACCTTCACAAACTCATATTTCCTCATACATTATTCATATTATAAATGCACCGAACAGCGGATTTTTATTATACAGCGGATTTTTACTTATAATATAATTACCTTAAGTTTGTGATTTAATGCGCCGAACAGCGGTCATACATTAAATCTCTCCAAATCTACTCTAAATGCCCCGAACAGCGGATCAACATTTAGTTTCGAAATGAAGTTTAAGCTCTAAAATGTAAGAAGTGAATGATTTTTAGAAAGTAAAACACATGGAGATTATACTCAATTTTCACAAAAGATAGGAAGGAGAAACCAATACATATATTGCATTATAATTAGAACCAATAACAAATAAAAGAGTTTAAGAGAATGGAGAGCAAATGTTACACTTTTCAGATTGGATGAGAACAATGGATTGTTTTTCACAAGGAACACCGAACAGCGGCTGGAACCTTATGAAGATGGAAGAAGATTAAACAAGGAAATTCGGACTTGAACTCTCAAAATTGTATTGGAACTATTTTGCCAAGATTTCTCCTAAAAGAAGCTCAATTTTGTGCTACTTGGAAGTGATTTCAACAAGTGAAATCAACTCCTATTTATAGGTGGAGAAAGCTACCAAAAATAATATAAAAATACAATAAAAAAAATGGAATAATGGAATGATGAGTAATAAAGATTTGTGATGATGTTTAGAGGTGGTTTGAGTTGTAAAGTTGTAAAATTGGGTTGGAAAGTTGTTGGAAGGTGGCTGGAAATTGAGTGGAATCTGCTGGAAAATAGGGCAGGAATTTTCGGTGGCTGGCTGCTGAATTGGGAAGCTGGTGCTCGGCAGGAGGCTGCTGAAATGGAGTGCAAGACTTCGGCAGGCTCTCTCTGAGGAGAAAGCCTGCAGTCGGGACACGCGCGCCGAAGTACTGGACGGGGCGTCGGTAGGCGCGCTCCGAAGCTCTCTGCAGGGCTGAAACCAGATGGGCTGACGCGCTGGGCCGGCGGCTTGCTTCTGGGCCGCACGGGCTGGGCTGGCGGGCCGGGCTGCACGGGCCGGATTGGGCTGAGGCGCTGGGCCGCACGGGCCGGGCTGCACAGGCCGGATTGGGCTGACACGCTGGGCCAGGCCACTTGGCGACGGGCTGGGCTGCAAAAATAATTGGGTTTGGGCTGTATTAATTAATTTAATTAAAATATAAATAAATTAATTATTCCACCGAATTTCGTCCATATTTTATTCGTTATAATTCCGATCGAAACGATTCTTTCGCCAAAAATACTCCAAATTACAACCTTTATTTTTCTAAACATAAAAATCACAAAATAATTTATTTTATCAATTTATTTAATATTTTAATATTAAAAGTCAAGTATAAAGGGTATAAAATAATATAAAATAATGCTTATTTAACGTCCTATCATAGCCCTCTGGGCGTGTTGGCCGACTCTAGTTTATTTATAGCGGTCTCAGTTTTCTGGGCTTCTTGTGTTGGCATCTTCCTCTATTAATACAATATATATATATATATATATATATATATATACACACAAAAAAAATCATCCAATTAATCGTGTGGGCATAGAAAAGCCCTTCCAAGAGAAAAAAGGTAAGACAAGGAGAGGATTATGGTAAATTGATGAGGGGATGTGGAGCATGCTCGAACAATATGTGAAGTTTGAACTAATCATTCAATTAAAGTGCTTAAGCCTAATAACATCGACGATGACAACCCCATCTATCTGGGATTTTCCCCAAAACTGCTTCTTTTGCCTCTAGGCTCAAACTGATCTTAAAAGCTTTAATCTTTCTCAATTTATGCATTATCTGATCTTAAAAGCTTTAATCTTTCTCAATTTATGCATTATCTCCAATCTTATTTTTGTAAAAGCAGCCTAAAAGTTAGCCATTTTCAAGTTAATTTCATATGGATCATGAGAAGACGACTCCTACGATGACGAGAGCGGCTATGTTGGGTTGTGTTATGCTAATGCGAGACATGTTGGTTGTGATGCAAGACATATACGTTGTGTTATAAATGTGAGACATTTAGGTTTATTTACTTGTTTTTAGCTTTGAGGGTATTTAAGTATATTTGAATTATATATGAAAGTTTTTTTTGAAAAAGTGATATTTTTTAAATTGAGGGCTAAATTTTGACTACTTTTAATAAATTCTCCATTGATATGTGAAGATGGTAATTTATTTGAACAATAGTAGTTCTTGTATTCTAAGCATTTCTATGCTTATTTTATTGATGAGTCCAAATATGGGTAACAAATGGAAATGAATTTGTAATTTGGGCTCTCCCAAAGTTTAGCTCGCTTCCTCAAATTTTTTCCAACACCAAAATTTGTTGAATAAGTCGCTTCTAAAAACCCAATTGAGCCAAACCCAAATGAGTTTAATAGACCCGACCCGTGAAACCCGATAAAAATTCGACTCAAAGCCGACCCGAAAAAGAGTATGAACTTTAATATTTATGACTATGCCCATCTAACCCAGTTTGTTATTTTTTAAATTATAAAATAAGTCTAACTTGACCCGACCTAAACTCAAAAAATTTGGCTTGGACTTGCCCGACTCAGCCAATAATGAGGGCTAGATAATAAAGAGATACATTTTTTTCCATGTTATAGACATCATATCTAGCTCCCGTTTGTCCTTAAAAGATTGATTTTAAAAAATGCATGAATTTTCGTGCAAAATATTTTTCACTTGTTAAATTATAGATTATGCATTGATAAAACAACTAATACATTTGCAATTGTCAAATTATTTGATAGTATTTGGATTTGAAATTAGATATTTTTGGACAAAGTGAGGACTGGATGTCACTAGACCAAACCATGACGACAACTATTGAAGCTAAAATGTGACGAAATTAGGACAAAGTGTGTGCATAGCCTGAGCCCTGACGTAATGCGCCCGCCAACTCATAAAACCCCAAGGCCTCATAATTAAGAGAGTCCATCTTGGTGGGTGCATTATAGTCATATATTGCCTTCTATGCCATCTTTGTTCTGCTGCTTCATCTCCATTGTTGCAGGCAACTCAACCAGAGATCTCACCACTCACTTCATATCACCCATCAGACCCAGTGGGATCTTGTGGTTCACAACCCTGAAGCACCCCCATATATCTGATGCTTCTCTCAGTTTCTTGTTTTCTTCTGCATCTGCAAAATTTTGCAGATCAATCACTGGGATTGTCTTGCTATCTCCACCATCTCCTAATTCTTCTGATTCTTTTTTTCTCTTTGAATTTTCCTAGTGGATATGACTGTAATCTGGCCGTACAATTTTCACACTTTATTCTGGAAAGGGTTTTTTCCACTGTTCATTTGGTATTGAATGTTTGTTCATCAGCAATACTTTTTTTCTTTTTTAACGGGAGAGCTGATTCAAGGTAGAGTTTTATTGTACCCATGCGTGTATGGTATGATTTAATTCAAGGTAGAGTCATGTGTGAGTGGGCTTTTGTTTTCTACCCTAAATGCATGCATATATGTTTTAAATGCTTTATAATATGATTTGAAATGATTTGGTATGATTGATACTTCGATATGATGATTTTCGGATTTTTGGGAATATTATATTATTTTATATGCTTTTGGGCATGATTTTCGAGAAAACTATAAAACTGATGTTTCGAGCTAAGACTCGGGGTTTGAACTTGATTTTGACTCGGATTATGAGTCTGGTATGAGATTTGATGGATTTATATCATGAATGAGATTGTGATTGCGCAGTGTGCGGGAATTGGTTTATGGATTTGAGAAAAGTGTTTTTGGGCTTGAAGTCCAGTTCAAAAATGGTTTTGATATTAAATGCAACTGTTTTCACTGGTTTTCATGATGATGATATATGAGGGCTTTCGGTGTGGAATATGTTTCCCCCGAAATGGACCCTGGAGATAACGCTCGCCTCCGGGATAGAAGTGTTTACCCCGGAGAGGTCACGTAGCACGGTATGTTGTCGTGCAACCAAATGGAGGCTCGACTCAGACCAGATGTGCTGGATTATATGGAGGTCAGTCAGTGATATGTTCATGACGACCTGGATTGCCGGCTGGTGATGTGTTCACAGCGGCGGATGCTCAGGATTTGAGCGGTCCTTGAGCCTATTGATTTGCACGCGTTGTAGGGATAACGTGACTATATATTGGACCTGAATCTTGTGTTTCTAATTCTGTTTGAGATTTATGTTCATATCTTGATTATCTGATTTATAAGTTATGATATGTATGCATGTTTGTGAAACTGGAGGGTAAGACTGTATTTTGATAAATGTATTTCTAAACTTTATTTTTGTCCACTCACACCTTTGATGTTTTAATTGCCCTCCAGGCCAGTGCACAGGTACTGAGGCTAATATCGAGGTAGAGGAATAAACAGACCGTTGCGTACTCAGACATTTTGCAGCATAGGATTTTGATCCCTACTTGTAAATATTTCCTATGCTCTGTAAACCTGTTGACTAGGTCAGCGGTCTCGGAATACTGAACTATCCCTTGTCTGACAATGTTTATCTTTTGTTATGTTCTGTATGTATGAATTTAAAACTACTTTTGGTACTTTCGAGTTATTGTCAGACAGGAGCAAAATCTTTCACGGTTATCGAGGGATAATCGGGATGGGTCTTGTCATCAGCGGCCTCTTTCCATCTGCACAGGCTCTCCATGCCACCTCTCGCAAGTTCTTTAATCAATTGAAGGTGAAGTATCACATTACAAAAAGACAAAACATGGGTGACGTCCTTATCAGAGTTCACCCTACGGATTATAATAAGGGATTTCGCAAGGAGGAGGAAAAGGAGAAGAAAATTGCCAAAAAAATCTCACTGGATTACCCCTCTTAGAAAATTCGAAGTCTTGGCCGCGACAGTCGATGTCACAATTGCGACTGGGTCATTTCTGTGGTCCGTCTTTACTAATACGTTTCAGACGAACAAGGCGAACGTTATGGCGAACTTGAAATATTTTATTAGATTGTGTAAAGAAATACCATTATGATACTGCAAACAGAAAAATATAAAAGAAAATGTGAGATAGTATGAATTTGTCAAATGACTAATTTTAAAATTTAGTTTAAATCCTTAAATTTCGACTTACGGAATCTATAACAAATTGAAAGTTCTCAATTTAACCGTACAAGTATATTTGGATTTAGGCACTCAAATTCAAATTTAAATATAAATCCAACCTTATCGAAACAGATCCTGAAAAGCAATTAGTTTTAGGTGCTTCCAAGGAGTGCAAGAGCTTCACCAGCCCACAGGCCACACTGTGAGGAGAATCTGAGCTTTCTATACTATTCATAAAAAACGGGGCATATAGACGAGCTAGGGTGCTCTGAATCCACAAATTCCGGTACGGTGGAGCTTACACCGCCTCCTCCTTGGGTCCTAATAGAAAGGTAGCAATTGAAGTTCGAATAGTTCCCTCCCTACATTGCACTCTACGTTTCACATTGCTCAATCACCTATTGCTAGCTCCATGCCTACACATAAAAGTAAAAAAACTTAAAATTATTAAAGACATTATAGAGATCAACCATTACAACTTTTTTAACTAGAAATATATAAAATCCATTATTTGTACATGGGCAAGGTTCCCGATATTGACAAGGAGAGTGCCCCGGCAAGGATCAACGGCTACGAATTCACCACACTTGTTCATCACTTCTAGATCACCCACATTTTCATCACCTTGAAGAATGGCTTGAAATCCTCAGTCTCTGTGTATTTGTACACCAGAAGATCCAACTGACACCTCAGGAGTGAAGTTGTATTTGTTTATTCTAAGCTTCAAGAGTGAAGTTGTATTTGTTTATTCTAAGCTTGAAAGGCCACCCTTTGGGCCTTTGAGAAAATCACCATCAGCTAACCCAAGACTCTGCCAACTTGTGCCCAATATCTATGATTTGCTCATATACTGCTTCAACATACATATCTATCACCTCTGTACTCATTCAGGACCAAAAAATCAACTATATTAGTCTCATTTATAACACACACACACACACACACACACACACACATATATATATATATATTAGAGATTATGTATTTGATAGTGTATCAATAACTCAACGATATATTTTGTAGTTTTTATGATATTGACATCATAATGAAATTTTGTTTTCTAAAAGGTAAATTTTTGAAAAGCGTGAATTTTCGTGCAGAACGTCATCTGTCAATGAAAATGTATTTGGCCCAGAAGCCCATGAGCTTGTATGTACATGTTAAGCCCATTGACCAAAAGTTTGACCCGATCCGTTGTGGATAGAGGCCCAGCCCATTCCAAAAGTTAATGGGCCGGACTTGGGTCTAGGGTATTCAAACCCGATAAACTCGAACCCGGTAAACCCAGTCCGACCCGCCCATATAATTTTGGCATGTAAACCTGAGTATATAAACCTATTATTAATTAAGAAATTAAGCTCGACCCGATATCACAGAGAATGCTAGAAGCTCGAGTTATGATCCAGCACTAGAAGAAATTACAATAGGCGCAAATGTGAAGTTCGCACATAAGACCACTAGATAAATTTATGATAAAGTAAATATTAAAATTCTCTTATTCTAATGGCTTTAATGTCATATTGAACAATTATCATAGGAAAATTTATTCTAACCCAGATGCTCATTGATATGGAAAATTGATCAAAAATAGACAAAATTTTCCTTTTAAATACAAAAATATCTTTTTTTGAAAAAACATTCAAATATAGCAAAATTTTACTCAAATACACTTAAATACCCTTAAAAACTTAAAAAGCTGAATAAACCTATATTGCATTAAAGGATTTGTATTCCCCCTCTGTTACTTCTCCCTCCCTCAACTAACATCTTTTTGCATCCCTACCCATCATCCCAACATGCCATTCAGTTAGCAATTTATGCAAAAGGATATAATTATACAGAACAATTAATCATCCAATTTATGAAACATGATATAACAAAAGTTACCTCCATAAAATATTACACAATAGTTTGTAGCCTTCTGGGCGTGTTGGCCGACTCTAGTTTATTTATAGCGGTCTCAGTTTTCTGGGCTTCTTGTGTTGGCATCTTCCTCTATTAATACAATTTTGATATATATATATATATATATATATACACACACACAAAGTCATCCAATTAATCGTGTGGGCATAGAAAAGCCCCTCCAAGAGAAAAAAGGTAAGACAGGGAGAGGATTATGGTAAATTGATGAGGGGATGTGGAGCATGCTCGAACAATATGTGAAGTTTGAACTAATCATTCAATTGAAGTGCCTAAGCCTAATAACATCGACGATGACAACCCTATCGATCTGGGATTTTCCCCAAAACTGCTTCATTTGCCATACTGATCTTAAAAGCTTTAATCTTTCTCAATTATGCATTATCTCCAATCTTATTTTTGTAAAAGCAGCCTGAAAGTTAGCCATTTTCTAGTAAATTTCATATGGATCATGAGAAGACGACGCCTACGACGACGAGAACGGCTATGTTGGGTTGTGTTATGCTAATGCGAGACATTTAGGTTGTGATGCAAGACATATACATTGTGTTATAAATGCGAGACATTTAGGTTTATTTACTTGTTTTTAGCTTTGAGGGTATTTAAGTATATTTGAAAAGGTTTTTTGTTATATATGAAAGTTTTTTTGAAAAAGTGATTTTTTAAAATTGAGGGCTAAATTTTGACTACTTTTAATAAATTCTCCATTGATATGTGAAGATGGTAATTTATTTGAACAATAGTAGTTCTTGTATGCTAAGCATTTCTATGCTTATTTTATTGATGAGTCCAAATAGGATAACAATTGGAAATGAATTTGTATTTTGGGCTCTCCCAAAGTTTAGCTCGCTTCCTCAAATTTTTTTGCAACACCAAAATTTGTTGAATAAGTCGCTTCTAAAAACCCAATTGAGTCAAACCCAAATGAGTTTAATAGACCCGACCCGTGAAACCTGATAAAAATTCGACTCAAAGCCGACCCGACAAAGAGTATGAACTTTAATATTTATGATCATGCCCATCTGACCCAATTTGGTATTTTTTTTAAAATTATAAAATAAGCCTAACTTGGCCCGACCTAAACTCAAAAAATTTGGCTTGGACTTGCCCGACTCAGCCAATAATTAGGGCTAGATAATAAAGAGATACATTTTGCAGTTTCCATGTTATAGACATCATATCTAGCTCCCGTTTGTCCTTAAAAGATTGATTTTAAAAAATGCATGAATTTTCATGCAAAATATTCTTCACTTGTTAAATTATAGATTATGCATTGATAAAACAACTAATACATTTGCAATTGTCAAATTATTTGATAGTATTTGGATTTGAAATTAGATATTTTTGGACAAAGTGAGGACTGGAAGTCACTAGACCAAACCGTGACGACAACTATTGAAGCTAAAATGTGACGAAATTAGGAGAATTGAAGAGCCAAAACCCTAACCTTTGGTGGGAATAAGCATCCAACTGAGAGCAAAGTGTGTGCATAGCCTGAGCCCTGCGGTAATGCGCCTGCCAACTCATAAAACCCCAAGGCCTCATAATTATGAGGGTCCATCTTGGTGGGTGCATTGTAGCCATATATTGCCTTCTATGCCATCTTTGTTCTGCTGCTTCATCTCCATTGCTGCAGGCAACTCAACCAGAGATCTCACCACTCACTTCATATCACCCATCAGACCCAACGAGACAACCCTGAAGCACCCCCATATATCTGATGCTTCTCTCAGTTTCTTGTTTTCTTCTGCATTTGCAAAATTTTGCAGATCAATCACTGGGATTGTTTTGCTATCTCCACCATCTCCTAATTATTCTGATTCTTTTTTTCTCTCTGAATTTTCCTAGTGGATATGACTGTAATCTGGCCGTACAATTTTCACACTTTATTCTGGAAAGAGTTTTTTCCACTGTTCATTTGGTATTGAATGGTTGTTCATCAGCAATACTTTTTTTCTTTTTTAACGGGAGAGCTCATTCAAGGTAGAGTCATATTGTACTCACTTCTGTTAAATAAAATTTCTGAGAAATTAGCGCAGCAACATTTCACTTCGTATCCTAAGAAAAATTGAACTTATAAAGCATACAAATACAAATTTGCCTTAACCACTAAATTATCCAACTATAGAGAAAGTTTAATTACGTGTGCTCTACTAATCTTATGTGCTAATTAGACATTTCTTATATATTAATTAGGGTTACGTCATTGATGAAAATATCGACAATATCGTCGATATATCGGTGGATATATCGGAAAATTTGGCTGGCGGCACTTAAGAGAGGGGGGGAAAGAAATGGAGCGAAATATCGACATTTTTTCTTTTTTTAAGCCCATCGATCTCCTTATTTCATTAAAACGATCAAGATAAGGCCAAATTTCATGAAAATTGGACGTAAAACCATTGAGTTCCAGTCGGGTCATATCGCGCGGGTCAAAAAATCTGAATCACAGACCCGCGCGAGGTTGAAGAGGACTGTTACAGGTTACTGTATATGTACTTTATATATTATTTGGTTGCTTATGTTTACAATTGGGCTTACTTAGATAAGTTGGTTTGTTGCTGTTTGTCTTTGGCTTTAAAATGAGTAGTTCCTAGGTTCAAACCCATGTTTGTCTTTGGCTTTAAAATGAGTAGTTCCTAGGTTCAAACCCAGCAGCCTGCTGGGTGTTTTTTGGTTTTTTTTGTTTTTTTCAAAGTTCTTTTAAATTTTTGAACAAAGATTAATTCTATTTTTTCATCCTTTTTTCCCAATTTTAAATATATTTACTCATTTTATAATTTTTCTTTCATTGAAATTTTTGTATGCTTATTGTTATATTTTTTATTATATTAACATTCAATTATAGTAATTCATTTTAATTTATATTTATATTTAAAATTTTATATTATTAGTTATCGACAGAATTCTATTGTATCTTATTATTCATCGTATATTTATTATAACAAAGTTATTTTATAGTTTTTATTAGTCCTATATAACCACAATTGGGTATTTAAATTTTTTCCAAAGTTTCATTACAAATTTCCAACTTTTAAATCAAATTTCTGTCATTTTTGTTGACCGTAAACGATATCGATATCGATATTTGGGGCGAGATATCCGTAAAATTGACTAACGATATATCCGTCGATAACGATATTTTAAGCCTTGGGTTACGTGGACTCTGCATGCCACCATTTGGCAAAAAGGAGGAAAACAAAGGTTTGGTGATCATCAAATTTGTTCATGTAGGCTTGTAGAACAATATGTGATTGGATGAATGGCCCGCATGCCGAATTATATGATTCAGCATTAACATATTTCGGTCGGTATGCACTCAATTTTGAGACTAGGTTCGACGAAATGCCACCGAACGGAACCACAAATTCAAGAAAACTTTATACTAAGAAGCCGGCTTCTGTATTCAAAATGCTATCTCACAGAGAGGACAAGATAACATCAAATCACCCAACAGAAAATAACTTCATGTATCAGAAATGGGATGCTATAAACTATAACGGTATATAAAATCAATCAGAACTCAGAAGATGAAATAATGAACTCCATACATATAAAACTAACGAGTATGCCATTATATACGCACCATCCAGATCACTGTACAACTTATATCCTCCTCCTAAGCCAATTAGAACCTTTTTCATCCAGAGTACAATGACAGAGATCATCAGAACCGGAAAAAAGAATAGCAACTAGAATATAATCAAACAAACTAGACTAGTATGCTCATTTGACGTGGTTTGCCTCACCGAAGCCCTAGCTTATATTCCAAAATTCTGTCTAACAACTTGTCATATCAGAGAAGTTACATGGAATGGCGACCATCTCCTCTATCTTTCGGCGGTCGCTCCTCTTGAACTTCTTCCAAATCTTCATCATCTCCTCTCCTGCCAGCTTGTTCTTTCCAATATGCAACCAGCTTTCTCAGCCGCATGATCTCTTTGGAAGAAACATTTTTGCTTGGATCATTGACAATTGATCGAACTCTTGATGCATACCTGCATTAGCATAAAGGTGTGAAATTTTGTCAGGATTATTTGATTTTACATTTTCAGAAAGTAAATTATAGAGAACAGAAGTATACATTAGAGAATTGTACGACTCCTCCACATTTGATTCAGCAGGTGAAACGTTTACGAACATAAGTGTTTTGGCGTTACCACCAAGTGAATCACTCATAAGCATCGTCAACTTATGGTTCCTGTAAGGTATGTGCTGACCGCTGGAAGATAAAGAGCTAATAACATCCCCAAGGGCTGAGAGTGACTTGTTGATACTTTGAGCTTCTTTAAGTTGACTGCCTGAAGATCCGGACTTCTTTATTCTTTCAGAACCAGCAAGATCCACAAAACTTATCTACATATGGATTACATTAAGAGACATTAATGAATATATTCTCAAATAAATTATGCAACTAGGTAACTGAGAGCATCACCTTAAACCCAGGTATATAAGGTCAAGATTTTGCTCTGAAATATAAATATACCTTTCCTCTTGAAACAGATTGAGTTTGAAGGTTAGTGCTTTCGACCACAACTGAAACTATGAGGTGAGATCTTGAACTTTCTTCGTTCATCTGAGTCCCAGCAACATGCCTTTGTTCAGATCCTCTCTGAAGGATGCTTTTCAGTTCCTCATGTGTTGAAATTGATACAATCATTACGTTTTCGACAGCAACCATACCCTAAAATTACAAATCAATTATTGAGAGCGACCTCAAAGATTGTAATACTAGCCAACGGATCACTCTAAATTCCAAACTCAGATATTTAAATAATTACATTATTTAAGGGTCTCATATGCTTAACTCCTCAAAATAATCCTCAGAGTCTAATTAAAAAAAATATAAATGCCTCATAGAATGACAAAGTATTTTATAGGTAAGTAAAAGGATTTACCTTTGAATCTTTCTTGATATCCAATTTCAATCGCTTAGCATTTTTGGGCAATAAAAGGTCTACTAGTGTATCTTGATATAACTCCAACATGTATACCTGTGTAAAAATATATAGCTCCCTATCATTAACAAGTATAAACAACAACAATAACAATGGATGTAATTGTCATATTTAATCGAGGGTGTTAAACTAGATATGACGGACTTCTTGTCCATCTTTACTGTATTTACTGTGTTGCTTCCACCTTCTAATTACAGAAATGTTTTTATTATCCCTTAATAAATGAACACGAGTCTTCCATTTGCATAGCAATCACATCTCAGTCTTGAAAAAGATAATTTCAGTGTCAACTGTTCATTTATATAGAATAGAACATATACCTTTAATGAAAAGGAGAATTTGTTGCTGTCTCGCTTCAAGATTTTAAATAGTTCTGCTGTAGCTCGTGGAGTAAGTCCAGGATTACTTTCAGAACCGTAAATAGTATATGTTTTTCCAGAACCGGTTTGACCATACGCAAATATGCACACATTAAACCCGTCTACCGCAGATTGCACCAAATACTGCATCACATGAACGAAAAAATAATGATTTACAAAAGGATATAAAATTAAAATATCAAAAAAGACATAACAAAAGAAAAAAAAAAACTCCACTGTTAACCAATTGAACAAAAAGAAACTTGCCTTTGTATCTTCAAACACATCTTCTTGGGTGGCACTACCATCAAACACACGATCATATATATGTTGTTTCCGCTTATCATCTTTCCATGGATGTTCAAGTGTGAATTCATCTACACTTTTAAGCGATGCAGTTTCTTTGTCCATAATTTCCTTTTGACTCAAAGGCCTTAATCGACAAAAGACTCTGATCTTGCCTTTCATATCTGTAAGTTATATAAATGAACAAATTTTTATTGCAAAGATATTAAAAATACAAAAAACAGGCTCAATAAAATATCGGCTTGATTTTAAGATGCCAACCTTCTATAGTATTGAAATAGCGTTTCCTTAAAAGTTGTTCCTCCTTGTACAGAATTTCCATTTCAGCTAGTTGAGCGCCTTGCATCCTCAAAATAGCAGCAGTTTGTTCATTCTTTCTATCAATGTCCTGATATGGGACAGGAAATTGTTGGCAACATGTTCACCATTTTTAGAACCTTGTACAGAAATTAAATCCAAGAAACAAAAGAAAGAAGTAACCTGTATTCATTACCTCTTTCATTTCTCTCAGTTCCTCCAATTCCTTTAAGTTACTTTGTAAGTCAGCAACCTCAGAGTTTCTGGTGACAAGATGTGACTTAAGAACTTCTAACTCTTGGTTAACTCCTTCAAGCTTCTTTTCAAGTTCAAACACTCGAAGCTTTAGTGCTTTGCGCTCTTGATCAAAGTTTTTCCCAAGAGAATCAATCTGCATTTTATGAGCACTCACTCAGATATTTAATTTCTCCAGTAGTGCCAAAACTATAGAATATAAAAGCTAAAATAAGAAAACAAACATCCCAAAATACCAACTCCAGATGTAAAGGACCTTACCTCATCAGATTTAATCTTCTCAAGCCCAGATATCGTTCGTTCCAATAATAATTTTTCTTCTGCTAATCTCCTTATAGTTTCATCTTTTTCTTGCAACTCCTCACTATGAAGCTTTATCTCGTCTTTGAGCTTTTGTAACACCTATGCAAGTATCAATCCACAATCCATAGTGGCTTATCAAAATTCTATCACTCAAAATAACCAGAATAACTAAATTGATACCATAATATATTTCAAGAAAACTTACCTGGTTATTTCCACCATCCGGCTGTGGTTTGTTATTTTTCTCTGCCACTTGATTACTCAATTTTTCCAACCTTGCTTCTAAGCCCTTCTTTTCAAATAGTGCAGCCTAATAGAGTTGAGAAACAATTAGAATAGTTTTAAGCAACATTGTGTGTAACGAACGATCCAAGAAAATGAGTTGCACTGACCTGAAGTGCCTTATCCTTTTCATTGCATGATGACCTAAGCCTCTCATGCTCACAAGTAACATCTGTCAAGTTTTGCTTCTCAGATGCCAAGGATTGCTTCAAACTCTCTAGATCTTCTTGCATTTTTTCTTCTAGGTTTTGCTTTTTCCGTAATTCTTCCAGCAACTGATTTAACATAGTTTCATTCAACCACCAGATAATTGCAGTAATCAACACATCAACACATTAAAATCTTATTTTCTTACTTGATCAGCATTCTTTTGAGATTCTTCAACAGCTTTTGACAAATCCTGTACACGTTTTTCATACACTCCGTCCATGGAGGGCTTAAAATTGTTAGGAAGATCTCCATGTGTTGAACCACTAGCAGCAGACCGAGCTTTAGAGTAGCGTCGCAACATGACATCATTTATATGTGTTTGAAGAGCAACACAAATTTCTTCACCCTGCACGGAGAGGAGAGGAGAAATGCATCTAAGTAAAAATAAATTAGAAAACTATAAATGAAGACCTAAAACCCCACAATGCTCCAACAACAAACTGCTAATTTAGAGAGAGGTGCCCAAACCTGTTTAGTTTCAAACTGGAATATGTGAAGAACACCTGCCACCCTCATCTTGAAGAAAACAGCAGTATTGCTACTACCAAATTGCATTATGTCTCTTAGCTCAGCTGAATGTAGATATTCCTTTGGAACTGGCCGGAAAAAATGAACCTGTGGAATGTAATGTCATAAGTCAGTACAAAGTTAAACCAAGGTGCATTCATCTATAATTTTTTATACTGTAATTAAACTCACCCCCCGTTTGTTGATTCCCAAAATAATCCGCCCTGGCAGAAGTCCAATCGGATCATCGATCTTGCGGACACTGAAGAAGACTGAATTTCCATAAGGTAGTGCTCTCAGTATTCGCAAAAATTGTTGCCTTGCATCATCTCTTGTCAAATTTTCCTACAATACAACAATATTGCCTAATATCAAAACAAAGTTTCATCAAAGTTTAGTTCTGTCAGAAGAACAGTGTATCTCCTTACGATAAAGACTACTCAACAACTGGAAAATGAATGACTGAGGATGCATGTGCAAGGAGTCACAGACAACCAAATCAGGGGGATGAATACAAAAATATAAGATCTGTTTTCAAAGTTACAAAAAATAAGATTTATAATTCAATAAAGTTAACCATATATGAGATATCGTACAACAGATTTCCCTGCAGTGAATTTCAAAACTTAAGTTTTACCGCTGAATGGTACCTTACCATTGAACGGTAACATGAAAGAATATCAAACTCCCACTCCCGTTTTGCTCGTGTGATTGCAATTTGTCTGGGTAGAAAACGTTCCAAAAGGGAGTTCCAGTCACTGAAACCATAACCTCAACAAGTCAAAATTGAGATCCCAAAAGAATAAGGAAGCAAAGTCCAATAGCAAGATAGAAATACCTATACATAAAAATGAACGTTATAGACTAACAAATAATAGATAACATCAAACTAAATAAAATAAAGAACCAAGTAGTAGTGAAAATACTGACGTGCATGATTCAGGATTTCCGAAATATCCAATGTCAACCAAGATTTGCAATGCAGAAAGCTGTGCAGCATCATCTCTTCCAACAGGATAATTGCCCAGTATATAATCATGTTGCAACTGTAATAACATAAAAAAATATAACCAAATGCATTCAACTTTAACAAATCTTGAAAGCAACATTTCCCTTGTTATCTTTCCAAAAAGCAAGTCGAAAAACAGGTCAACAAGAAATGCTTTAATTCCTTTTTAATAAGTAACACTAAATTAATCAACAACTGGTTAAGAAACTCAACAATTCTTCTAGTTGAATTATGCACCTGAACATACGACAACTGCACAAACATTTGATCTGCAACGGCTTCATCCGACTCCCGAAATAGTTTTTTCTTAAATGTCAGCTTGCAATGCAAAATTTCTCCTTTACTTCGATCTTTTGCTGCCTTGAATTCTGCCAAAAGATCCCCTATGTATTTGTTGTCATCTAACCCAATATAATCCTCTGCTTGACAAGAAAATACTCATTAGATAACTACTTTACTGAGCCAAAAATAGGAAACCATCAAGAAGGTAATTAAGAGATACCATTTCCAGGATCAGGTGATTTTGATCCAGTTATAACTTTACGGCATTCAAACAGGCTAAAGCTAGAAAAGGCTGACAATTTAATTAACCCTGCAAGTTCCTGAAAGAGACATGGTCTAAAACTCTCAAAAAATTAATACAGAAGACAGAAATTGTGTATGGAAGAACAAGAAAGGAGAAATCTTTTATCAATAAAATTGGAGTGGATTCAATTATTACAATCCTATATGGTATTTATGGATGATGGGCACTATGAAAATCACAAATAGAAACTAATTGTAGCCAAAAACCTTGTTAGTTAGATAACAGTAAGCAGCACCTTTCCAAACTTGGCAGCTTTGGTTGCTCATTCGTAATCCATAACCCAAATCAACAATATCAGCTTTCAATTCCAGGAAGAGTTTCCGGTTATAATGAAAACTAAAAAAAAAACCGACTTAAAGAAGTTCGAGTTACTTAAGCAATCAAAAAGTAAACTTTCTTAGATATGAGTTCTTGTCGTAGATTGAGCACAAGGAATGAGTTAAAGAGCATATCATGCAAGCCCGAACCTTGAAATTTTGAAAGGGCTAGATAATGTTTTCCCCAATCCTCTTATACTACTTTAGATGTGTATCCACAACATCCAGTCTGATGAACATTTTAAAATATCCACTTTAAAGCTGTTTGCTTAAAGTTTCAAATTATGAACAACTGCCAAAGAAAATGCTTGCCAGCTTGCTTTGGCAGTTGCTACAATGTTGGGTTGGAAGCCACACTCCTCCATCCTAATTCTGCTTTGCATATTCATTTCTAAATTTTAACGATATCTCTTTCCTTGTCTCTTTTGGTTCCTAAGAAGATAGTGCATATTAAGTTGATAAGTCAAAAATTACCTCAACAGCATCGGTCACTGTTGTTGCCATGTCATATGTGATTTCTTCAAAAGTTTCATCCAAGAAAAACACGATGGTTGTTAGCTTTCGTCCAGTTAAAAGTGCTTCAATCTCTTCACGGCCTGGTATTGTATGCCTAGGACCAGCCTTTACGGAACGCTTCAAAGCATTTAATGTGTTTAGTGCCAGAACCCGAACCTCAGAGTCAATGTTCACACCATGCGCTACATTGTGAACATACTCGGACAGATATCCACCAATGTCCTTACTCGGAGGCATAGAGGATGCGCACAGATACATTAACTCCCATGCTTTGATCAAATATTGCCTGTTATACCACAATCAATTAAGCCAACCTATTCGGGATAGAAATGGTTTTCAGCACAGCCATTTACACACCGAAATATAACTATCATTGACACAAATCACAATGAGTGGAAAGAAAAAGATGCATACATATCAGGATTATTTCTCGTTTGTTTTGAAATCTGGGAAAAAAGTTCATCTCGAAGTTCTGTTCGCTTCAATGTTTGCTTATATAACTTTCCAACAAGCTCAACCCGTTCATCTAAGCTTGCTGGAGTAACACGATCAGATGAATCAACTCCCATATACTTCAAAATGACCTGGAACAGTTTCATTGCCCGGCTCACCAGGTCACTATTGATTTTTAGTAATGATGTAGGTATTGGATCCTGTAAACAAACGTAACTCAGCCTTCCAAGGGTTTGATTACAAAATAGTGTTATGAAATATGGCATGTAATTACCTTTTGGAAGCACAGCATATCTTCAAAAGTGAACCTTTCTCGAGGTTGAGGACCAACAGATTTTTTCGTAAAGAACCCACGTTTTCCAGCAGAATGAATCTGTTTCTGCATCAACCTCAAGAATCCTTCTACCTGTTTTATAAAAGAAAATAAATTATATAATAATGTCAATGTTTAATGACCTAAAAGAATGAATGCTTAGTATTTTGTGTATTCTGGCAATGTGATTTCTGGAACAATAAAAACAAAGGAGAATAATATGTGTGCACCCACGTGTATTTTGGTGTGTGTTCGTGTGTATCCACATTGAATATTACAGTATATATGGTCCTACCTGAAATCTATCAATCAAGGGTATGGCACCAGCAAGTTCTGCTGGGATGTCCATTGATAAGGTCCTCGGTGTTCTGTAATTAACAAGTACAAAGAATGCTGAAAGTCAGAGGCAAGAATAACATCAGAGAAAGTAAACTGAAAACCACTCATGAGTTTTGCTAATTGGCATGTTTAAAACCTATCACGGCAATGATATTACTATCAAAAGAAACCAAGACCCTTTCAAACAACAACTTTACAATTACAACTGTAAACATTATGTCATGCCTCACTTTGGTCTAATTTGAAAACCCATTTTTAATATCTTGAAAATAAAATGGGCATAAAGAATCCCTAAACATAATAATGAAAGCAGTCAAAGCACATATTGAAGACATGGGCCAAGAGGAATGTGCAAGAAACTTACGCCGGTGCCAAGCTGCCGCTATCACTGTCATAATCATCTCCATTTGAGAGAACAGCAGAGCTGTGCAAAGGATTATCCTCATTTCCATTGCTAGAGCTAAAAGACGACCTACTTGTTCTTACACTTTGAGCCATTGATGTGTGCAGGTCAATTGTCATTTCAATATAACCCGGGAGGTAGACTCACTTCACAGGAACAATTTAGCTGCCCTTTCAACTCCTCAAACAAAACATACATGTACGAGATTCAGTTGCCTAGGATGAACAACAACGTTCTATTTCTGCCTAATAATGAGAATAACAGAATGATATTAAGACATTTTACATGCAATCAAAAAAATCAAAACACAAACCTTCATTTCTAGAAAACAATAAAATTAAAAATTAACGAAGAAATAAAACGCAGTAAAGCCGACAAATTTATGGGAAGGAAGCATTCAAAGCCACAGAATGACAACATCAAGCCATGAATAATCAAACCAAGAAAATAAAAAGGCTCAAAAACACAAAAGCATCAATCTTTGAGGAAATTAGAGCCTGCCTTCCTTTGGGCATTCGGCTTTGGGGAGATTACAACCGCAGATCGAGATAGAATGAAGATGAGAAGAACCAAAAGCAAGCCAAAATGTGACATTCATAAATGGATGAAACAGGGGAGGATTTCTGTGTCTGATACTGACCTTTGCAAAGCCACGCATAGATTGAACGAGCGGAGAGAGAGAGATCTGAGCTCAGGCACCAGTGATTGTCCACTGAAAGCAGAGAGAATCACGGGACTATTATAAATGACGAAGGACCTTTCAGTAATTGCACACCAATATTTATTTTTTTAAAGCTTTTTTCTATTTTTTGCGCGTTTGGATCTACTTTGTGTGTTTTTCAATCTTTCGGGTTTTTCAAGTATGAAATTCCAGAAACACCCTCCCCTCCCCAGCCTTCCGAATTCGAATGTTATTCCATGTATTCTTTCCATGTGGCAGGCTTTTTTTCCTGATGATAAATGTATAATTTGAAAGAGTACGGAAGGGTAAATTTGTCATTTGTAAGTGGTATGGAGCGGGAGATATCAAACTTTGGGCCTTCCCTCCGGCTGCCTGCTGGTAAAAGCTTGTACCATGAAGTTTGTTCTTTGCACCTTCCATGGGCCCTTCCCAATCCACCTCTATCTCTGCAAGTTTCCCATTCATGGAAGCCACCAATTTCACTTTTGATTATACTTGGATTGAAAATTGTCCCTACTCGACATCACTTCGGTGTACAGTGGTTCATGATTCAGTTGATACGTAGTTCATGGCTAAAATTGACTTAAAATTTAACAACATAACATATTTTGTATACAAGTCACATTCTAACTAATCGTAATTTAAAAAAAAAATTGAACTAAGATACATAAACGAAGGAGCACATTCACTTTAACAAATATAAACGTATAATTAAAACTAACTATTTTGGTTAAAACACCTCCTTTCACCAATTTTAAAATTTCTCTTTAAACCACTTTGTACTTTGTGTACATATGTCATCCCCTAATGTACAAGTTGCCTTATAGAAATGCCTAATGTAATGTTTGCATTGAAAATGCCAAACTATGCGTATTGACTGCTCAATAGCCGGCCATGCCGGCTCATACCAAATGTACAACACTTAAATACACCTCACGAGTATTGCCACTTACTGACTTAGCGACACAAAACCATCAAGTCCTACATAAATATGTCTTGATTGCTTCGTTTTCACACATAAATATTTAATGGGACTTTCTCAAGATAGAGTACTTAGTACATGAACTTTTCGTAGCTTTATATCTATATTATGTATGGAAAGTGAACTAATCAACATTCAATTTTAAGCCAAAATCATAAGATAATATCAAGTTTATACAAAAAAACATTTTTAAGTCTTGTTAGCAACCTTCGTCGCTTTGTTGTATTCCTATCTAATCTAATGAGTAATGTATTAGGAGGCAAACAATAAACAATAAACTATAAAACTTGAATGGTAGTAGAAGTCAAGGAGCTTAAATTGCATTAAAGGAAATCATGAGAAAGTTGGGAAGGGCAGTGTCAAGTCTGAGAGGGGCCTAATGAGAACAAACAAGTAAAAGCAACCAACTGCACTACACCAAATTATTTATAGGAGCAGGTAAAGGATGAGGTCCTTTTCTGCTTTTGTTTAGACAGCAAAGCAAAGCAGAGGCACAATTTCAATCAAGGCACCAATTTTTCCCCTAAACAATGATGACGACTTTTTGTTTAAGCAAACCAAATTCATTACTTATTAACTATTCTAGTATTATTAGTTCCCATGTTCTAAACATTTACCGAGGACTTTTGCAACTAAATCTCTCAAGTCTTACCTAGCTCATCATTGATATTCTCATTTTATTAGTTTGGTTTGGTTCAATTACGCTATTAGTTTCAGGTCTAAGTTATATTATTTTTGTTCGATGTGCAGTTTGAGGCCTAAACCGAACCAAATTAAGAAAGCTAAATCAAATTTATGTACAATTTTTCCTATCCACGTATCTAACAGACATCCCATTCTTTGTATCTTGGACAAGCCTACAAAGCATGTGCAACAACAACAAACTTCGGTTAAAATTTGGAACAGCATGTGGGATAAGCCCACATTCTATCTTTTCTCGAAAGACATATGCTTTATGTTGAAGCAGAAATTGAACCCGCCGCGAAAAGTTCTCACAATTCCTGCAAACAGCAAACAATTAGCTATCGTTGTCTCGATCGATTTACCCGGGGGGTTGTTCGACCAAGAACACTCCGATGCCTAAGTTAGCTTTGAGAGAGGAAAAGGATATACTTCGAAGCGAAGAATCAACTTAACTTGGAAATGAAATGTGCCTTGCTATTTATAGGGGTGAGTGAGATGTTCAATTTCCATAGTTTCGATGTGGGACAAATGCTCATCAATTTACCTCTTATATAGGTGTGAGTGAGATGTTCAATTTCCATAGTTTCGATGTGGGACAAATGCTCATCAATTTGCATGCTAACACGTGTTATACAAATCGAGGGTAGAGAGGCTTCCACATGTCATTCTGATTTGGGCCATGTCCGGTGCTTGGGCTTACAAGTATTATTGCCAAGGGCAATTTGGTCATTTTGAGAATTATGGGTCACGTGGCAGCTCCACATTTTTCCGGTGATTTTGGGTTCCACAAATGCCCCCACATCGATTCGGTATTCAGGGAATCCGGAGGGATGTACATTGTTTGGAGTCTTATATTACCGGGTTACCAGTTACCATTGGGTTCAAGAATCGATTCAGTGTTTATTTGACGATTTTGCCCCTGGTTATAAATGTAAAAAGTCCATTTTTAGTTTTAGAATGACTATTCTGGGTTTAGTGGTGTGAATCGGACATAATGTGAAAAATGACCATTTTACCCCCAAGCATGGGCAAAATGTTGACTTTTGAACCGGGGGGTCCAAAGGACGAGGGCCAGAGACCGTTACGTAGGTCGAGTTGATACGAATCCATAGACAGGTGGCATGCCAAAATCGGAGATTGGATGCGAAGGTTATGTGTCTACGAAGGCGAGGGGTATTTTCGTAATTTTGAAAGCGAAGGGCAAAATGGTCTTTTTGAGACAAGCGAACGGTGGACGCTGACTCATGCTACCTACCAATGATTCTTGCTGCTTTGTCTAGACAACATGGAGGAAATCAAGGATTTTAGGGACCCTAAACCTTTAATTAGGGAAAACTCAATCATTTTGTCCAAACCTTGATTTTGTTAAATAGCAGAGCAATTCGATTGTGAGAATGAGAGATTAGAGAGTCTGAATTGGAGCAAAACAAACACGAAGGACAGAGGGTCGCTGGTTTTGCAGATTTTCGAAATTTTGGAAATTTGTGGTGAAAATTCGAATTCGAATTCGTGAGTCTTGAGGATCAAAATTGAGGCTAGATTAAGTCTCCTGGGACTAATTCGAACCGATCCAAATCAAAAACGGGGAAGATTGAGGCCGTATCGAGCAAGAACATAAGCTTCAAAATCCTCGAAAAATCGAGCTTGAGTTCTACTAGCTGGAGGTAAGGATTTATCAAATTGATCTTGTAAAATCGTTCCTTATACTCTCACGATGTCATGTCGTGGACGGAGTTTGGCCGAACAGTCGACGGGGACTTGGTGGTGACTGAGTGCACTTGCGGACGTGACTAGTGAGCATCGGTAGGCAGGATCACACCTACTGTGACTCTTGCTAGTACCACATACATGCTCGCCATGCGTCAAGATGCCGAGAGACCCAGCAAATTTGTCCTGTGGGAGCGTGGCGGTTTTCGTGGCCTAAGTCTATTTCGAGGGAAAGATATGGATTTTGAGAAGCCTGAAGACCTCATGGAGTGGAAGGCTTGCAATCAAAATTCCTTTCCAAACGACGTTCTCGTGGAGCTTGGCGACAGATGTTCTTCCAGAGTTCCGGGACATGAGCCGGCTGCTTTCTCCATGAATGGCGCGAGGCTTTCAGACATCCCGATCAAGGAGTGGTTGTGCGTTCCACTGTGCTCGAAGGAGACCATTGTTCAGAAGAAGGACGATAAACAAGGACTTATTGGTTCTTGGGAGAAGAAAGCATGCCGAGCAACTTCTTTCCTAACCAAAAAGCATACCGAGCAACTTCTTTCCTAACCTTTCCGTTCCGGTCCTGCGAATGTGCTATCTTGAAGGGCCGCAGAAATGGAAGATTATGTTGTTGATGTGATATTACGATAACTTAAGAAAACTTAAGGTCTTAATTTCACATCGGAAGCCAAGGTGGGCGAGTTGGAGAGGAGCCGTGCGGAGAGGATGCTGATAGAAAATGAGCGAGATACCGCTCGAGATGAGCTCTCCTTGCTGCGCAGAAATTTGCAGGACTCAAAAGGCTTTGATGCTTCGATGACAAAGGCTTGAATGCTTCGCAGGGCGAAGGCTTGGATGCTTCGATGACGAAGGCTTGGATGCTTCGATGACGAAGGCTTGGATGCTTCGATGACGAAGGCTTGGATGCTTCGATGACGAAGGCTTAGGTGCTTCGCATGGCGAAGGCTTAGATGCTTCGCAGGGCGAAGGCTTAGATGCTTCGCAGGGCAAAGGCTTAGATGCTTCGCAGGGCGAAGGCTTAATGTTTCGATGACGGAGGCTTGGATGCTTCGATGACGAAGGCTTAGGTGCTTCGCATGGCGAAGGATTTTTACACTAGAGAGAATAAGCTTTGAAAATTGTACATGGTGAACAAATCAATTTGTTGATCTCATTTCATTGATACTTGAATTTAGAAGACAACTTGAAAAGCAAAATTGAAAAGCTCCATAGAATTTTATGTCTCTCTAATGTTGACAGTCTAGTTGATGCGGATCACCTTTGAAGCTGGTTCGTTTGGCCCTTTGTTTTCCATGTGATTTACAGTTTTGATGTAGTCTGTACAATGCCCCTCCCTCAGGAGATTTCGGAGATATCTTTCGAAAGATATACATGTGCTGATATTGTGCCCATAACATTCATGATAGGCGCACCATTTGGTCTTATCAGCATTCTCTTGATTGCCTTTGACTGGCTCCGGCCTTTTAAACCATGGTTTGTTCTTAATTTCATTGTGGATCTGATGGGCTGGTAAAGATAGCTGTAAGTTAGGCTTCCCCATAACTGGCGTTTGGGAGTGTTGCCCGGCCTTTCGCTTGTTGAGCTTTCCAATCGCAGACTTTTCATGAGGTTCATCCTCATTGGAGGCCCCTTCGCTAGTCCCGGCGTGGTCATGAGTATGAGCAGCGCTCTTCTCGTCCTCCCAACTTGCATGTCGCTCTGCTAGCGAAAGTATTTTGGAAAAACTTCGCGCATTGCTCATGATGATGTCCCCGTAAAGCTGGCTGTCTCGAGGGAGTCCTTGTTTGAATGCCATT
The DNA here is from genome assembly GCA_032719365.1 of Prinsepia uniflora. NCBI lineage: Eukaryota > Viridiplantae > Streptophyta > Magnoliopsida > Rosales > Rosaceae > Prinsepia > Prinsepia uniflora. Next base: position 68,209,224 of record CM064864.1, read on the forward strand.
GTCGCAACAAGGTCATTACAGCTGATAATGCGAGACTTTTCCTCACAAAATCTCCGTATGTATTGTCGCAGAGTGTCTTTTGCTCGCTTTTGGACAGAGAAAAGATGGTCATCTTTCACCTCGATTGTCCGAAGTTGTGCGTATTCCTTCACAAATGCCAAAGCCAACTCTTCAAAGGACTCAATCGACCTCGGGGGGAGATGATTGAACCAAGTCACGGCTTGGCCTCGAAGGGAAGCTTGAAAAACTTTGCACATGAGCGCATCGTTAGACCTGTGGGGGATCATGACTCCTCGGTAATAATCTATGTGTTTTACTGGGTCGGATGATCCTTTGAATGGAGTGAAGTTTGGTGTTGCGAACCTCTGGGGGAATGGCTCCTCCTCAATATCCCTTATGAAGGGCGTAGAGAGCTGTATTTGGCGACGTAGATCGTCTTCTAGATCGCCACCCTGTTGAGCACGAAGGTGCATGTCCAGCATTTTTTGAACATCATTAGCCCGCAATGCTCCTTGCTGAGCCGATGAGTCCTCTTTTGCTAATTGTTGAGAAACTCCTTGAGCTTCTCCCCTTTTACTGTCGTGGGCAGATCGTTTTGGGTTTTTGTTTTGAGCTCGAAGTTGCCCCCTGCTCCCACGTGAGTGCTGTGAATGCTCTGCCCATGAAGTTGCCCCAGTCCTACCTCCTAGTCGTTCACGTACTAACGGCTTTAGGCGTTGTGGGATTTTTGCTTGATGAGCGTGACTTTCTTCTCCAGAGTTTCCCAGCGAAGTATCTTGTGACATTGTTTGGCAGCGGGCCTGCTCTTTCCTAGGTCGTCCCTGGTCATTCTCTTGTCGGCCACGTGACGTGGATCGTCTGTCCCGCTCCTGGATTGGTCTCCCTGCTAGGAGTTGCTGCAAGAGCTCTGACTGAAGTTGAATTTGTTTGCTTAACCCTTCAACTTGCTGCGCCAAATTTTCTTGGGGAGGTTGGTGACGACTTCTCCCTGAGATGTCATGACATCCGTCCAGAAAGTCCTTTAGGACCATGTTTGTTGTGGGTCGATCATGTCGTGATGCATTTCCCATCAACCTCTCATTCGCTTGTTGTAAAGTCGAAGTTCCTTCCCCTAGCGCGGGTACTTGGTTAGCTGGAGAGGGGAATGCTCCAAAACTGAAGGTTGGCCTCCCTTCGAGTGTCTCAAGGGGCCCTTCCATAGACACGCGCCTGAGTTGAGCTGGGCGCTTCTCCGGAGTTTCTATGTGAGCTTCATTCCTCGTCTGAGCTGTTGAGGCAAAAATACCTTCTCCGGCTGACTGAGCGGATCGACGAGCCTTAGCCATGCCGATTCGAAGAATTTTGAATTTGGAATTTGGAAAGCTGTTGATGGGTAATTTGAACAACGTTCAGAATCTTCGAACAATGTCGACGAACGACGAACGAAGAGAGATGAACGATGAACAATGTTCAAAATCTTCGAACAATGTCGATGAATGACGAACGAAGAAAGATGAACGATGAACGAATTCTTGATGAGTGATGAACAACGTTCAAAATCTTCGAACAATGTCGATAAACGACGAACGAAGAAAGATGAACGATGAACAAATTCCTGATGTGATGAACAACGTTCAAAATCTTCGAACAATGTCGATGAACGACGAACGAAGAAAGATGAACGATGAACAAATTCTTGATGAGTGATGAACAACGTTCAAAATCTTCGAACAATGTCGATGAACGACGAACGAAGAAAGATGAACGATGAACAAATGAGAGAGCTTCTTCTGAGTATAACTCAATAGCTCTCAATGAAAGCACCAATTGTTGAAGCAGAAATTGAACCCGCCACGAAAAGTTCTCACAATTCCTGCAAACAGCAAACAATTAGCTATCGTTGTCTCGATCGATTTACCCGGGGGGTTGTTCAACCAAGAACACTCCGATGCCTAAGTTAGCTTTGAGAGAGGAAAAGGATATACTTCGAAGCGAAGAATCAACTTAACTTGGAAATGAAATGTGCCTTGCTATTTATAGGGGTGAGTGAGATGTTCAATTTCCATAGTTTCGATGTGGGACAAATGCTCATCAATTTACCTCTTATATAGGTGTGAGTGAGATGTTCAATTTCCATAGTTTCAATGTGGGACAAATGCTCATCAATTTGCATGCTAACACGTGTTATACAAATCGAGGGTAGAGAGGCTTCCACATGTCATTCTGATTTGGGCCATGTCCGGTGCTTGGGCTTACAAGTATTATTGCCAAGGGCAATTTGGTCATTTTGAGAATTATGGGCCACGTGGCAGCTCCACATTTTTCCGGTGATTTTGGGTTCCACACTTTAGATCGTTTTTCATCAAGTGCTGTTGTGACTTGTAGCATCCGGTTATGATTGAGAAACGGGAAAGAATGTAACTTGTAGAATCTGCTAAACAAATTCTCTACCACTTATTCCAAATTCTTACATTGTACTTTGTACATATGGTAACAAATCAACAATAAGAGGAGATTTCGACGCCACTATTAGCCTACAGCAGTACACTGATGTTTCTCTCCATTGGAAAATTTTAAATGGATTACACAGAATACAATTCTTGAAATAAACTAGAGAATCGCCAAAGAATACAAGTGTAGTAATCAACTATGGATTACAGCTAAAATGCATCTCTGTGGTGCCATAGCATGAGGCTGGCAGGATCGTGTTCCTTAAAAATAAACAGAGGTCACTAATTGAAATTGAATCCTAGAGTAAAGAGATATGGTCTTCATTAAGAAGTACATCTTAAGACGGTTGAAATGCATTTTCCCAACTGTTGGATATACTTCGGCTTTGTACCATATCTTACACTAGCAAAGATTTTGATCCTTCGACTTTGGAAAACTTCTAGCAAAAGTTCGTAACCTCTCCATGACATTTCGAATTTTCTCTTAAATTGTAGTGTACAGATGTCTTTGTGCTGCCTCATCCAAACCACCGGGGCAAGTGCTAGGCCATCCTAAAGTAGGATGTGAGATATTACGAGACAGAGAGGTTGTCATCTCCCTCATTGAAGCAAGGTCAAGTTCCATTGGCTCGCCTACAATTATCTTAATGTTCTTATTACATAATGGCAAAGGAGGCCTTTTACCACCGTAATAGTTCTTAGGCATCACCTGGAAAATTTAATCAGTAGCATACGTGAAGTGAACAAAGTTGAACAAATGGGGAACAAAAGATCCATCATCACATTCTTATGCAAAGATCCATCATCACATTCTTTGAATAACTAGAAGGTTATCATATATCAAAGAATTATCCTTTACAGCACAACCCAAAAACAAATGAAAACTACTGATTTCAAAAGTACATTCCATTTTACAAACTACAAGTGACTTTTTGAAGACCCGTCAACCAAAAAGTTCACAACTTGACATTACCTCAAGTGAGTGTCCTAAGGTTCAAGCAAAAGCACACAAATATGCCACCAAACTAGGCACATTCACATTCTAAAGGACATTGAATACGACCAGCATTGCTCATAAGTGAAACTAGACCCATCAAGCAAAAGTTTACAACTTCATATTATCTCAGGTGAGTGAGCTCTGCAGTATTCCATGCTGCAAGTAAAATCACAAATATATGCCACAAAACGTAGCACATTCACATTCTAAATGGCATTGAATAGTTTCACTTAATGAGCAGCTCCACCATTGCTCAATAAGTGAAACTAGACTAGACTAACCAATTAAGCAGAAACTGAGAACATGTAACAGTAAGAAGTGATTACCCATGCCCCTTCAGTCAATCGCTCAAGAGCTTCATTCATGCGTTCTTGATAAATGCCACCACCCAGTGTAATTGGACCAATTGGTATGCACTTCCCTGAGCAATTCACCGAGTCAAAAAACAAAATCCCCATTTGCAATGGATCCAAATGAAACATAGAAAGAAAATTCAAGTTACCAAGTCTGAAGAAGTAAGAAAGAATTGAACTTTTGAGGCAAATGTCTTCAGCAGCCCAAACCACCGAGACAAATTCTCATCCGTGATGGGAAACCCCTTGAAAGCCCATAAAAAAGGGTCATCCATGGTGGACATGTGGTTGCTGACAGTGACGAGTGGCACACCAGGAGGCCGAGACCGAACCAAACGAATGAGCGTGTCAGCATTGTGAACAGTTGTGTTGTTGAACAAGGAGACCACCGCCTTTGCCAGAACTCCCACCGCGTGATCACCATCTTCCTTGGAGCGCCGCCCATGTAATCAGGCCGAGCCGCCCACTCCATTATTCTTCGACCCATGATGCTTCAACGATAACCCAATTGAGGTCGATTTGATTTTCATCTATTCAAGAATCGAATAGGTGCGCTCTCGCCACATCATAGTGAATTTGGCGGAAATAACACTGGATCTGTTTCATAATGATTCGTTTATGATTTCTAAGGAGTGCTGTTCTAAACTTCTACTGGATCGCTTTGCTGATAAAGTTTCGTCATGGGCCAAGCGGGCTCTCCAACTTGATTGACTGGGCTTGGGCTTCTAATTTTCAGTTTAACTCGAATGCCTCTTTTTGAAATTTAAAATAAATTTACAATTCTTTTGGTGAATTTTATTAAGAAAAAAAATTATTTTTTACATCGACTGGAGACTCTAGTAGCTCCCACGAAGAACCCTGAAGCAAAAAATCGAAGTCAAAACTATCATTGACATACGTCGCATATGGCAGAGCTGTGCATTTCTCAGTCCTATCTTCTGCTGCGACCCAAACTTAAAGCTTTCCACAACCCAAACCACACTACCATTTCTCTTGCCATAGGAGGCGGCGCTGGAGCTCAACCCCCGCAACACAACAATCTCAGCTATCGCCGGTTTGGGATTTCCTCTCAAAACGCCAGTTTGTTGAGCCGCGCATCGATTCAGAAGCTTGGGGTTGTATCTGACACCAAAGCTTCCACCACATTCACTGTTGATTCCGCAATCAAGGATATAGGCGTCGAACCAGTTGCCGGCGGTGGAGGCGGCGGAGGTGACTTTGGTGGTAGCGGCGGCGGTGGGGGCGGTGGAGGTGATAATAGTGAAGATAAGGGCGAGACTGAGGAGGGACCTGAAGAGAAGAGCGGGAAAAAAGGGATGTCGATGTCACAGAAACTAACCCTAGGATATGCTGCTCTTGTTGGAGGTAATCAAATTAATTTTCTTTTGTTCTAACTTGTAAAGTTATCATCTTGTATTAGCTTGTAAAAATTTCATCTTGGTTTAGCTGTTAAAGTTATAATCTTTATTTAGATTGCGAAAATCAAAATACCATCTTCCGTTAGCTCTGACTGCAACGGTATCGATTTTTTTAGCTTGTGAAAATGCCATCTTGTATTATCTTCAAAAGGGAGACTGATGGTCCAAGTATTTATTATTTTCTTAAAGCTGTATCATCTTGTATTAGTCTTGTGATTGTGGCTAAATTCCTAGCGTAAGCCTTTAAGTTGTGCGTCCAACGACTCCAACGTTAAGGAGGTAGAGAACTTAGTCTTTGATCTCAAATTGTATAAGAGGGTCATTTCCCATTTTATCATCGATCTCTCTACGTTTGTTCTGGATTCTGGTTGTGTGTAAGTTTAGTGGCGCTTTTAATAGTATTGCAATATAGGTGGGATTGCAGATATCGGTCGTTCTGATAGGAGGACTTATGTTCTCAAGTTTGAAGCTTTTGGTAGGTGTAGGTTAAAGTATTAAGATTACTTAGTCCTGAAAGTTATCTTTTAGTTTGAGAAGTTTTCCACTGTATTATTTTCCAGATGCCATATAGTCTTCCATACCTTGTGTGTCAGAAAAGGTTTTTTCACAAGCAAAGTCTGGGAATAGCCAGCTTAGTTCAAACATCCAATTGTGTGCCAACAAAATTCTGTTATCAAATAATTATCTTGTCAGTAGCAAGCATTCATATGACACGGTTCTTGATGGTATTGATTGTAATGTAATATCATGGTTTATTGTTTTTGACAGTGGGTGGCCTTATGGGCTATTTGAAGAGTGGCAGCCAGAAGTCACTGTTAGCAGGGGGATTATCAGCGGCCGTACTCTATTATGTTTCTACTGAGCTTCCTGTAAGACCAGTCTTTGCATCATCTCTTGGGCTTGGTAAGTGATAATCACACTCCTCTCAATTGTCACCACTTCATGTACTTATGTTGATAGTTGCAGCAGTAGTCGATTGGTAGATTAGGTTTTGCTTTATACCCACTATAATGATTCTTCCATATATTCTCTCATAATATATTTCTTAATTACCTGACTTTACTAGATGCTAACAATCTTAGATTTTAATTTTGATTAGCACCAAATAAACTACTGAGACTTGTGCGAGAAAACCAATTTTTTTCTTTCTTTCTGACAGTTCTTGTTACTTCTGTTGGAACTATACACTTTGCTTCTGTAGGTACTATACCATTATACTAGTTAACTATAGAGTACTTCTATAAGCAATCAACATTGTTCATCCCAGCAAGTTTCTTCCTCTTTAAAATTGAAGAACAAAAAATTGAAATGATGACATAAAGAGTGGAGTGGTGATAAAAGTTCTCTCATTTAAGTTTAAATAATTAATGCCTTAATACGTTGATAGAAAGAAAGAAAAGAAAAGAAATGTCTCTTGATTGTGATGGACTTTTACTGTTAGATAATGTATGTCTTTCTTTGTTGTAGCCGAACCTTTGCAATCCTTCTCTCTTTGCTAGTGCAGTTCTATACAATTTTTTCAACCTCAAATAATGTTCATTCTCTTCGAACCTCTCCAGGGTTGTCTGCTGTCCTTCTGGCAGTGATGGGCTCTCGTTACAAGAAGTCAGGGAAGATATTTCCAGCAGGCGTTGTATCTCTTGTGTCACTTGTAATGACCGGAGGCTACTTACATGGAATTCTACGTAGTGCGCACTGATAAGTGTGTGATGTATGTTAGTAATAATGTGAGTTTCCGTGTGGTCTTGTGAATCTTTTTGAAATGGCAAAGATCCCATTTACACAGCGGGAATTCTATGTGGTTGTTTGAAAGTCCGAATTTTCACTCACTGACAAATTATGTTCTTTTACCATCTACATGTGTGTTTTTCCTTTTACCATATATATTAACAGTAATAGCAATAATATGTTTGCTTTAGTTGTTTGTACTTTCGTTTTTTTTTTTTATCGGAGTTTGTACTTTAGTTATGGTTTACACTTTACAATACCTTCCACCCATATTGAAACTTCAACTCCCCCTCCCGTCAGATTGCTACACTGCTTTGACCTTCTGTTGTTTAGGGCAGAAAATTATACATTGCTAATGTGCCCGCTTTGTAAATGGGATCTTTGCCTTTTTAAATCCTGGCGTTTTAAGAGAATTATATTTGATAAGCTATCTTTTTATATCAAAAATCTTTGAAATGAAAAAATATACTGTTTTGCCCTAAAATACGTCTCCAGGCCCATATTCACCACATAGTACATGCCAATTAGCCTCACATTCACCACATCTAAACACCAAATAGATTGTCATTTGCACTAGGCAAGTCTACAAATGTAATACAGAGTCATCATACGACACAATACAAATTCGAATACAGTCGGTATGCCTTCACATGAAAGGATCCAACACGATTACAAATTCTCCATCAGAAATTGAACAACCCTCGTAAACCATTGATCAATCAAGAGGTTTTCTTTGGGGTTTAATCAATTGCGAGAACATGTAGCATGCGTCCTGCGCCCCCGATTATTCCAACAGACAATCCAAACATAAGAATCACCAGTTAAGCTTAGTTCTTGGTAAAATACAACAAACAATGCTGAGACTATAAATATAGAAAGAAGTTTTTCACATGAAGCAGTGAAATCTTTTGTTACTAGTTCAAGCTGGGTAAGCAGCAGAACTTGGTTGAATCTCTTCCTGAGCCATGGCGGATTGCTTGAAGCAACCCAGACCCGGAGAGCTGGTATTACCGAGGTCAATCTTAGCATTGTCGTCCATCGGTGTTGCTGGTGAAGTTGGGTACGGACGCTTGGTGACCAACCTGTAAGAACGAACAAAAACTTAAAAATAACATGAAGCAAACACACAGAATTGTGCACAGGTTTAAAATTGATCGAAGTACCTGTCCCGCCGCTTCTCCAGGAATCTCTGAAGAGAGTGCCTCCTTGCTATTGGAAACTCTGAATCAACAGAGAAAATTTCAAGTCTGAATCATGATGCCATTGTTGATCCTTTTAAGTAATTTCAAGTGAACTAGATCGATAATACAATGCCTTAATCCAAAAACAAAAGTTTAGTTACCAGCTTGCAACTTGCAAATGGAACTCTTCTGATCAGAGAAGGGCTGGACCACCGGTGAATCAGGAGTAGTAGAGGAGTTCTGCAACGAAGATGACCCGGTACAAACCACCGGGCTCGGAGGGCCGCTTGCCCCGCTGATCTTCATCTCACTAAGCTTATCAGCAGTAGCAGAAGCCGCAATAAGCATGAGTTCACGAACCTATTACACAAAAAGGAGCACAACAAAACACTCAAGCACAGCAAGATATGCAAATTACTCAGGTCATTAAGGTATTAAAGAACTAACCTTTTCTGCAGTAATGGCGTCAAAGACACTAACGCTCCCGGCGTAGAAGATAGTAAGCTGAGCCGGAGCAGGAGCAAGACCGGTAACATTCAAGGCAGATGGCATTTTTCTGAGGCTCAAACATAAAGAACAAGACGAACCCGAATTTCAGGTAGGCTTGGAAGAAACAAACTAGAGAGTTTTCATTAGTCCATGTGGGAAAATTAGTCCATGGAACTCAAGAAAAAATTATTACTTGATTACTCATCTGCTATTTTCCAAAATAGAAACTACCCGAAAATTTGAACCTGCAGCTACATAAAACCCAGATCTCATATAATCAAGGCACATTATTTTGGCCTGCAGATTTTAATTGCTACCCAACAAACGCAGAGAGCATTGGAAGACCCGTAGAAAAACAAACCCAGCAACAGTGATTTTGCAAATTGCACTGTGGGCTCACCAAAGCTGAAATTGACCTTATCTAAAAGCAGAAAAAACTATCAGACCAAGATTCTCTTGTCTTTAGCAATAAAATTCCGTTTTGACAGACCTCAGAAGCAAATTTAAATTCTCCTCTATCTTAAGTCCTAACCCGAAAGTTGGTCAGACAGTTAAAAGGAAAGTTTCTTTTTGGTCAAATGAGAGAGGAGAGCATGAAAGAGAAGTTTTTTCATTTTTCAGCCAAATGGAGGAAAACCCAAGAGCCAGAATCTTCTAAATCAGCCATAGATTCATAAATTGAGCTCTCACCTGGTGCTATTGGTGGGCAGATCATGAGAAGATGGGTCCTTTTCCTTGGCTTCTTCAATTTCCTCCACCACCTTTGGGGGCTTCACATCACCAGGCTGAGATTTTTCTTCCATTTCTTCTTTGCTGAGGATTTGTTGCATCACAAGTTTGACGGGGAAGGAAGCAGAGAACCAACTCCAAAGCTTTTCCGTTACCTCCCCATCAATTATTAAATTATTTAAGTACTGTTTTTTTAATTCCCACGTGTTAAAGGTGAGATGCCTTACGGCAATTTAATATCGTCAAGTACAAGTCGACCTGACCTTTTGGACATCTTTAGGTGTATGCCATCTTCCCCGTTGATGTTGTCATGACCACATGATCGTGTGGTCACAAATATATTTCCAAAAATGTTAAAAATGAGGTGAATTCTGTATGCTTGAATAGATATGCTAAAATTAAGAATGTGACAACCGTTGTTTTATTTTTGTACGAAAAAATAGGAAAAAAAAAAAGCCTCCAGAAAAGGAGAGTGATAAAGAAAGGTAATGAGTATAAACACACAAAGTCAAAAGTAAAAACGAAAATTTCATATCATTTGAAGTTTTTGTTGCATATACCGTCATTTATTATGGTTACTTTTACATATATTTCTTGAATAAAATAAATTAAAATTATTTTTTGTGGTTATATTCTTGAAAAAAAATAATATGAGAATTTGCTTTTTACAAAAAAGTTATAATTATCATTGTGATTTTACAACATATCATTTAGTTATGTTTGTTTTATTTATTTTTTAATTAGATAAGGGACATATTTTTACTCATAATTTTACACTTTTTTGGGCCTTTAAATTTAGGAAAATTCACACATGTGATAATTATTTTTTGCTATTTACATTTTCACCCAACATACATATATATATATGGAAAATTGTCAAAACTAGCCTCTTTGATAAAAATGTATTCAAAAATAGAGACCCTAAAATTCTTTTACTAGTCTAGATATATATATATATATATATGTAACAACCCGTCCCGAATTCCGAAATTAGATTAGTGACTAATCATGATTAGTGAGGTTAATCGGTGATTAGTTGAGCGAAATCGGACGAACGATGCAAAATGACCGTTTTGCCCCTAGTCGTGGGAAAAACGTTGACTTTTTATTTTGGAGGTCAAATAAACTTTGGTCGATGACTGTGACGTAGTTCAGGACGTCACGAGTTCATAGACAGGTGGAACGTTCGATTCCGACATTCGAGGAAGAAATTATGACGTTCGGAAGTTCATGGGTATTTTGGTAATTTCGTTCAAAGGGGCAAATAGTTGACTTTTGACCTGAGAGGTCCGATGGCCAAGGGACTAGGACTGTTGCGTAGATCGAGACGATACGAATCCATAAACAGGCGGCAAGCCGAAATCAGACGTCGAACGGGAAAGTTATGGGTCACGGAAGTTTGATTTTACTATTGCACACATTACGTGGCGAAGACACTTGGCAAATCTGATTGGTTGAATTTTTAAGTGGGGCCATGGATGAGTGACAAGTGTCACTTATCCCATTGGCCCAAACCCCCAATTAGTGGATCTAAGATGTGATTGGTAAGATTAGATTTAAATAATAATATTTTAATTATTTTATAGTCCTCACTCCACTCATCTCTTAATCTTAACCATCCATCTCTACCCTCCCCCTCTCATCCTCACCATCTGTAACGACCCGTCCCAAATTCCTGGATTAGATTAGTGACTAATCACGATTAGTGCGGTTAATCGGTGATTAGTAGGGCGAAATCGGACGAACGATGCGAAATGACCGTTTTGCCCTTGGGGTGGCAAAACGTTGACTTTTCAATCGGTCGGTCAAATGGACTTTGACCGATGACCGTGACGTAGTTCGTGACGTCCCGAGTTCATAGACAAGTGGCACGTTCAATTCCGACATTCGAGGAGGAAGTTATGACGTTCAGAAGTTTAGGGGTATTTTGGTAATTTTGGTTAAAAGGGGTCAAAAGTTGACTTTTTGACCAGGAGGTCCGATGGCCGAAGACCGTTACGTAGATAAGGACGATACGAATCCATAGACAGGCGGCACACTGAAATCGGACTTCGAACGGGAGAGTTATGGGTCACGGAAGTTCGATTTCACTATGCACGAACTTCGAGACGGGGACGATTTGGCGAAATCTGATTTGGGCAGATATTTTGGTGGGTCCCATGGATGAGTGACAAGTGTCACTCATCCTATTGGCTAAATCCCCCAATTGGTGGATCTATATAATAAAATATTATGATTTTAATTATTTTATAATTAAACCTAACAACCTTAAATCCTAGCCATCCATTTCAATCTCACCTTTTAATCCTCACCCTTCATCTCTCATTCTCTCATCTGATCATCTTCATTCTCTTCTCTGTTCTTCCTAAAACCCGAAACCCCCCCCCCCCCCCTTGTTCATTTCCATTTTCTTCATTTTCTCCAAAACAGCACACACATCATCACCACTTCCATCACTCTTTGAGTGACCGTGAGGAGTGTGAGGGGCTGAGAAACCGGGGGACTGGATGGTGGACGGCGGAGGACACGGCGGAGGGAAACCCGTGAGGTAAGAAAATATTTCAAATTTTGAAATTGAGTTTTGTTAGTTGTTATTCGTTTCTAAGGGTTAAGTTAGGTTGCTGGTGGTCCTAGGAGGAGATTAGGATTGGTTTTGGGGCTTGGGGTGGCTTGGAACGGCCTTGAACGGCGGAGGAAGTCACGGCCGCCATTGATGAGCTTGGAAGGTACGGGTTTGGCTGTTTTTTTCTAGTTTTTAAACTCACATAACCCTAAGTTAGGATTAGAGGATGACAATGGGACAAACGGGAGACATTTTGGTGGTCGGACGGTGGAGAACCGACCGGGTTAACCCGCGGGTCTGAACGACCCGGTTGCAGGGTTTGGGTCAACCCGTCGAGTGGTTGAAGGTGGTGACGTGGCATGATGACGTGGCACCTGTCAGATTGTCAGGTGACGTGGACCACTCATCAGCCGACACATGTCACATGTCAGTGCACAGTCAGCACTGACATGTCAGTGACGTGGCCCAATCAGGGGCTGACACGTGGCACAGACGTGGACTAGTGCCGTGATGACACGTGGCACATGTCAGAATGCCACGTGGCACTGACAGCACAGTGACGTGGACCAATGGGAGCATGACACGTGGCACCTGTCAGAGTCTGACATGTCAGACCTGACAGCTGTCAGATGACGTCAGCGATGACGTCAGCAGGTACTGTAGCTGGCGCGTGAAGCCCACGCGCAGCCACTTCAGGCGGCGCGTGAGGGCGCGTGGCAGGGAATTTGGGGAAGGTTCCAACATACGAAATCTTCTATTCGATGTAACGAACATTTTGGGACAGGTTTCGTGTCGATCGGACACCATCTCGATATGTTTTGGGGCATCGAAAGGTTTAGGGTAGGTTTAAAAATAGTTAAAAATACGGGAAAATTACGGGGCTTTAGTGGGAGGTTATTTAAGTAGTTAGTAACCTTCTATTACGGTTTGGACAGTTTTGGGAGTCCCGGTGACGGTGATCGGCTCGGAGAGCCGTATGGCACACAAATCGAGGCGGCAGCTCGGACGGTCTGTGAGTGGACCTTGTTTTCTAAATTGGTGCATGCATAAATGTTTATTATATGTTTTATTACTTGTTTGATGATGCCATGGGTGCATTTGTATGTGGTTACGTATAAGCACGTATTTCGAGGTTTCGGCCTTATACGGTGCTTATACGGGTCTGTATTTCTGTATTGATTTAAATGAACTGGATTTGAATTTCAAAAGGATAAACTCGGGTATGAGACCCATTTGGTTTTGTCTCGGGCATATGACCTCAGATTCCGGGCACGGTGCCCAGCTGATGTCCTATGTTCGGGCACGAGCCCCGGTCACTTACGGCTTTGATTTCAGGTCAGGTCAGGGAACCTTAAATGGATTCCCAGGTTCATGACGGTTTATGGGAACCGGCATGAACCCTTATTATGGTATTATGGTTCATGATGGTTTATGGGAACCGGCATGAACCCTTGTTGGTTATTACGGTACATGACGGTTTATGGGAACCGGCATGTTACCTCGGTTATGTTATTATGGATCATGACGGTTTAGGGGAACCGGGCATGGATATTATGTTATGTATATATATGTTCATCTACCTTCCTTTACATGTTCTACTATCTCCTCCGGGGAGGGTCGTTGGCCTGGGTGGACCCCGGAGTAGTCACGGAGCACCGACTGAGTGGAGTCACCCCCAGTTGGGTTCCTTACTCTCAGGAAGGCTATGGTTACTATTACCTCGGGTAGGGTCAGTGGTCTGCGGACATTGACCTTGACTTTGAGATGACTCGGATTGAGACCCGGGTAGCACGCGCGTAGCTTTGGATACCATGACAGGATTGGTTGTGTGACTTATATGTATATATGATATATGATATGTGGTGTGTACAGGTGTGCACAGGATTTGAGCAGTGGCTCGTGTACTTGGTTTCTTTATGGTTTGGGGCCGAGTCCCTTATGGATTTGGGCAGTGGCCCGTATGGTCGTTTTCATTGTGGTCCTTTCGACCTTGGTTTATATCTGCTTTGGGCTTAGTCCCACATATGGTTTGATTTGGATAAATGGTTTTTGAATGCATGCATGCTTTTTAGTGGAGGGTACAAATGTCTTGTTAAATGTTTTTATAAACTTTTGTTTTGTCCACTCACAGTTTTTAATGTTTTGACTGCCCTTCAGGTTGACATCGGATGTGGACTGTAGCAGAGACCGAGATATCAGATGCCTCCTCTGGATCCTGGCGTACTCTGATAGCCTGGGTGGGCAAAGGTTGGAAATATCCCTTGTCTGACACTTCGTGTCAGACGGGAGCAAGGTCATCCCGCACTAATCCCGGGGGGATTGGGATGGGTCCTGTCACCATCTATCTCACTTCCCTTTCATCAAAATATCATCTTCTCTGTTCTTTAAAAAAACCTGATCATCCATTTTCCATTCAACCCTTAAACACAACCCACACGACACACCACCACCACCCCACTTGCATCCATACGTTCTGTGAGGGTTAAGGAGAGACTGAGAGAGGATAGGACGACACAGGATAGACGGCGAGCCACGGTGGTGGACGGCAGAGGTGAGTAACCCGAGAGCCCTTGTATTATTCAAAAATCGAAAGTTGACTTTTAGTCATGGTTTTGAGCTCCTTTTGATCCTAATGTGACCTAGGGACAAGGAGGACTCGTCTGGGATTGTTTTCGAAGGAAATGGAAGGCTAGAAAGCTAGGAAAACTGAGCTTAAAGGTCAATCCATGGTTTGAGCATGGAAGGTACAATTTCTTTTAGGTTTTCTGTGTTTTTATTAGCTAGGGAGATTAGGTTTGATGCTAGGAAGCTTTAGGAATCAAAAAGGGAAGGAATGGATTGGAAATGAACGAGATTGGACCTTGGACCGGTCCGGTTCAAAACCAAAGGACCGGTTCACGCAAGGTAGGGGATGACACTGTTCACCGCGCATGGGCTTCACGCGCAGCCGCTTGCGGCTGCGCGTGGGGGCGCGTGGTGGGTCCGATGGGGAAGTGTTCAACATGTGAAACACTCTATTCGATGTAACGAACATTTTGGGACTGGTTTTGTGTCGATCGGACACCATCTCGATAATGATCGGGACATCCGAAAGTTTAGGTTTGAGATTTAAAATAGTTAAAAATTCGGAAAAATTACGGGCTTCAATGAGAGGTTAATTAGGTAGTTAGTAAAACCCTCTAGATTGATTTGGACAGGTTTGGGAGTCCCGATGACGACGATTAGTGTAACGACCCGTCCCAGAATTCGGGATTAGATTACTAACTAATCATGATTAGCAGGGTTAATCAGTGATTAGTTGGGCGAAATCGGACGAACGATGCAAAATGACCGTTTTGCCCCTAGTCGTGGGTAAAATGTTGACTTTTAATTCGGAAGGTCAAATGGACCTTGACCAATGATCGTGACGTAGGTTGGGACGTCACGAGTTCATAGACAGGTGGCACGTTCGATTCCGACGTTCGTAGTGAAAGTTATGACGTTCAGAAGTCTAAGGGCATTTTCGTAATTTGGACGAAAAGGGGGAAAATGTTGACTTTTGACCGGGAGGTCCGATGGCTGAGGGCCAAGAACCGTTAGGAAGGTCTCGATGCCCTGAGTCCGTAGACAGACGGCATACGTCGATCGAAGTCCGAATGACCAAGTTACGGGTCTGGATGCGTGAGGTGCATTTTGGTATTTTTCTGCACATGGGCAAAATAGTAATTTCGCAGGGGTACTGTTTGAACAGGGACAGCCGTGTATGGGAATACTTCATTATCAGTGCACGGGGTTGAATTTTTTATGTAATTGAGGGGCTGAGGAATTGTTTAATTGTTAAGGGAATTGTTTATGCATTGAGAGGGAAGCAGGAGAGTGTGGACAGTGCACGGCTGCCGTTGTGTTTCTGAAACGGGAAGAAAACAGAGTTGCTTCCCACGCGTGATTGACCTTTCCAAGGACAAACTGAGTGGAATTGTGAACGGGAAGGGGATTAAGGAGTTGAGAGAAGAGTTCTGAGATTGAGAAAGAAAGAAATGGGAGGAAAATGGTGAAGGAGAGTTCAGAAAACCCGAAACTGGTTCTTTGATAAATTCAAATTCGAATTTCAGTTTTAGGCCAGCCCATGCCTAATTGAGGTTCGAATAAGCTTTCTAGGACCTTAGTTAGTCTATCCAGATCAAATGTGGCAAGCTTCGAAGCTCCTGGAGCCATGGACAGACGTGGTGGATGGCCGGAAAAATTGAGCTTGGAGTCGTGATGTTTGAGGTGATTTCTTGTGAAATTAATTGCGAAATCATCTTTAGGGTGAGTATACGAAGCTTCCTAACTATTCAATTGAAAGAAAACGGTGCATTTGTGATGAATTGGAACTTTGAACCCGATTGAGACTTGTGTTCAATTAAGGTGGTTGTAGGCCGTGTCGACTTGAATGAATGACACAGACATCTAATTCAGTGTATTTCGAGTCTATCTGAGTGATCAATTGAAGGAATTAAGTGTTTTATCGCAGGGATTGAATCGGGTCAAGTCACGCGTTACAGACCCGTTTATCAGTGGAAATGGGTGAAGACGATGTACAGTGATGGGCAATGTAGGAGGCGTGTGGGTGTCACGCGCAGCCACTCACGGCGGCGCGTGACGGTGTGTGGGACTGTTTTTCAAGGTGAGGTCAACATGACTTTTATCCTATACAACGTAACGAACATTTTAGCGTTGGTTTCGTGTCAATCGGACACCGTTCCGACATTGTTCGAGATGTCCGAAGGTTTTAAGTCTAGTTTAAAAATAGTTAAAAATTCGGAAAAATTACGGGACTTGAATAGGATGTTAATGAAGAGGTTAGTAACCTTCTAATGTGATATGAATAGGTTTGGGAGTCCCGGTGTTAGTGACGGGGCCCGGGAAGGCCGATGGCACGCGTATCGAGGCGCATTGTTAAACGATCTGTGAGTGGACATTGGTTTTATAAATTCTATGCATGCATGACTGTTTCATGATTGTTTATAATTGTGATTATATGATTTGATTTGGATATTGGTGAATTAATATGATTTCACGCATTTCGAGGCGATTTACGTGTTTGCACATAAATCGAGGTTTTCCGGGTTTGCACTGATTTCCATATTTGTGGTTTGGATATGATTTCATGAAATGGTTATAGACTTGATAAAGTAAACTCGGGCTAAGACCCATTTGAGTTATAATATCGGGCCAGGGGCCCAATTGATTTAAGAAATCGGGCCAGGGGCCCAGTTGATTTATATATGTGATTTCGGGTAGGGGACCCTAAAATGGAATTGAATAAATTATTTTGGATTTAATAAACCAATTATTTGGACCTTTGATGGTTTTATGGAAATTCGGGGCAAGGCCCTTGTGATATTTTGGAAATGAAAGATAAACTGTTTTCCATAAACCATCTCGGTATGAGGATTGTAATGGTCTCCTCCAGGTGTCTGGGACACTGGGGAAGTCACGGTACATTGCCTGCGAGGGGTCATTGTATGGAGCTGCCGGACCGTATGATGACTCAGGAGCAGGATTGCTATGATTAGACGTCTGGGACGTCAGACATCTGGGATGTCAGAGATATGGACCCGGTGAGACCTCGGGCAGCACGCTTCGCTTTAATACCGTGAGATATGACGTCTGGGACGTCAAGCCTCTGGGACGCTAGGCATCTGGGATGCCGGAGATGGTAATGTGGTAAATGTGTACCACTGGATTTATGAAACGACTTTTGATTGAAAATGTGTTTGTGGTTTCTGGGCTAAGGCCCTAACGGTTATTTCTAATAAATATTTGATTACTGCTTTTGATGCATGCATAAATTTTTACTGAGGGGCATAAATGTCTTATAAAATGTATTTTATGAACTTGTTTATTTTCGTCCACTCACAACCTTTATTGTTTTTAATGACCTTCAGGTTGATCGCGGATGCGACTGCAGCGGAGACCGGGACATTGCGTGCCTCCTCCATCGATCCTTGCGCACTCTGAGAGCCCGTTGGGGTAGTGGCTTGAGGTTATCCCTTGTTTGACACTTCGTGTCAGACGGGAGCATGACACATCCCGCGGTAATCCCGGGGGGATTAGGATGGGTCGTGTCAATTAGCTCGGTGAGGCTTACGGCACGCAAACCGAGGTGGCAGCTTAGGACGGTCTGTGAGTGGACCTTGATTTCTAAACTGTGAAGCATGCATAAATGTTCTATATGGTTTATGGATATGATATTATGATGATGATTTGGATAATGGTAATTTATATGGTTTCACGCATTTCGAGGCAATTTACGTGTTTGCACGTAAATCGAGGTTTTCGGTTTTTCATTAATTTTCCGTGCTTATAGTTTTGGAAATGATTTCATGAAATGGTTTTGGATTTGAAAAGGTAAACTCGGGTTCGAGACCCATTTATTTTAGAAACCCTCGGACTCAAAGTCCCTTTTAGCTACGTTCTCGAGCTAGAGCTCTAATTGGTTCTTGAATCGATTTCGGATTTGGAAATACGGACCGGGCACGAGACCTATTTGATTTATGAACTCTCGGAATTGATGTCCATTTGATTTAACAAGGCATCGGGCCAAAGGCCCAGTTGGTTTACGAATCGGGCTCGGAGCCCAGTTGACTTACGTATCAGGCACGAGACCCATTTGGTTTACGAAATCGGGCACGAGGCCCATTTAGTTTACCAAATCGGGCACGAGGCCCAGTTGATTTACGATTCGGGCCGGAGGCCCAGTTTGTGTGTGGATTTGGGCTTAGGGCCTAGTTACGTTTAAAGATTTTGATTTCGGGTCAGAGACCCATAAATGGATTTATGGTTCATGATGGTTTATGGGAACCGACATGAACCCTTAAAATATTTTTATGGTTCATGACGGTTTATGGGGACGAGCATGAACCCTTGAATGATTTTTATGTTTCATTACGGTTTATGGGGGCCGGACATGAATCCTTAAAAGTTTTTTCGTATACCATCCTTTATATATGAATTATCTCCTCCGGGGAGGGTCGTTGGCCTAGGTGGACCCCAGAGTAGTCACGGGGCACTAACTGAGTGGAGTCGCCCCTGTTGGGTTCCTTACTCTCAGAAAGGCTATGGATTGTAACCTCCAGGGAGGGTCATTGATCTACGGACATTGATCTGGGTGGACCCTGGAGAGACTTGGGTTTGAAACCCCGGGTAGCACGGGTGTAGCTCTAGATTACCGTGACAAGATTGGTGATATGAAATATATGGATAAACATGATTTCAATTGGTTTGTGAAATTGTGTTTTATGGTGATAAATGGATTTGGGCTGAGATCCCGCATATGTTTACTATGTTATGGTTTTCTGTAAATGGTTTTGGACAGGAGCCCGTATGGATGTGGTTGTTTAAACATATGTGATTGGATAAATGGTTTTACTATGCATGCATGCTTTTTAGTGAAGGGCATAATGGTCTTTATAAAATGTGTTTTATAAACTTATTACTTTTTGTCCACTCACAATCTTTTTGTTTTCAATGCCCTTCAGGTTGATTACAGTGCAGACTGTAGCAGAGACCGAGACATCACATACCTCCTTCGGATCCTGGCGTACTCTAGAAGCCGGAAGGCTAAAGGTTTTAATTTTCCCCGGTCTGACACTCCGTGTCAGACGGGATCATGAGCGTTCCTCGTTAATCCCGGAGGGATTGAGACGGATCCTGACATATATATATATATATACATCTTATAGTAACCTTGTAGTCAACAACTTAAAGATTGAACCCTACACCTACATCAAACCCAACTCCTACCTCGCCTCTTGCAGCATCCCACCTTGGCAAAACCCTAAACCCAAATCTTACGACCAAGCCTCCAATGAGAACTAACCAGTCCTTCCTTGATCGTTGAGATTGAACCATTCCACCCTCCAATGTTGAAATCAAAACCCTCCCTCCATCCAACGAGATCGAACCCTTCATCGTTCGAGCCGCAACCTCAACAATAAAATTGAACTACATATTTGAAGTGCGCCTCGTCCATCTTTCTTACTCGTTCATTTTTGGGTTTTTTGTGTGTTGATTTTGTTTAATGATGTGTTGATTGTTTAATTATTCATCCTCTTTCATGGTCATTGACTTAGTTTTTCTTTGTTTGTTTTGCTTTGTTCTCTTTGATTACGTTCTCTGCTTTCTTTTGGGTTTTATTACCAAAGCTTATTGAGAGAATTCATCGGAAATTCTTGGGCATGTGTTCAAACTTACTTGATCTATGTCTTAATTTACTGTGAACTCTGATTTTTTTTATTTAGATGGATTTTGTGAGATGTTTGTAATGTCTTGCATGTTGTTATTTGTTTATTAGTTTCTTTGTTAAGAGTGATGTTGTTATCTTACTCTGAGTTCTGTATTAATGTTAGAATGGTCTTCTTCCTTCTTTTGAATTGGGTTTGATTGATTTATGGTATGGATAGATGTTTTTATTCAGTTTTAGTGATAAGAAACTGCAGATTCATAATCAAGGGCTCATTGTCATTATTAAGTTAATAAATGATAGTTTGGTAGGAAATTTGTTTCATTAATTTTCAACCATAGTCGTTAAGTAACTGGTGTGAAATTTGATAATTTAGATTCGAAAACTAAAAATATAATGAGTGACTCTAATTACTTTAAGGGCAAATTATACTTTACTACCCTATAATTTATACTTACTAACAGATTCATACCTAGGTTTTCAAATGTTGCAAATTCCACCATAAACTCTTAAATTGTTACATTTTGACCCCCTTTGTTAAAAAATTTGACAAATCTGAAATGCAACTCACAATTTTAAATAATAAAATACTAATTTAAATTTATAAAAATTATTTATTTTCAAAAAAAATACAAAAAAATTACTTTCACATAATAAAAATAAAAAAATTTACAAATGTACAAAAATTTAAAAAATCTAAAAAGCTTATTTATATATGAAAGTAATTTGTCTATCTGTTCATCATCTTTATTTTCTTTTACTAAGGCCTTATTTCACAAAAATAAAATTAAAAAATTTATTTATGGAGAGAGGCAAATTAGTTTCACACATAAATAATTTGTTTTTATTTTTTTTAATTCTTGTAAAATTTTAATTTTTTTAATTTTTCTTATTTTTATTAGATGAAAGTAATTTTTTTTATATAAATTAAAACAATATTTTATAGTTTACAATTGTGGGTACCATTTTAGATTTGACAAAAAAATTAACAAATGGGTCAAAGTGTATCAATTTGAAGAGTTCATGATGGAAATTGCAACATTTGAAAACCTATGCATGAATCTGTTATTAGGTGTAAACTATAGGATAGTAAAGTGTAAATTGCCCTTACTTTAATGAATGTTATTTTAGAAGAAGGACGCAAGCAGCAAAGGATGAAGACATGTGTTGCAATAGCTGAGGCGAGTACTTAGAAATTACACACATTTGATCGTGCTTCTAGATTAGGCTTTCTTTTACTTT
Organism: Prinsepia uniflora; assembly: GCA_032719365.1. Lineage (NCBI taxonomy): Eukaryota > Viridiplantae > Streptophyta > Magnoliopsida > Rosales > Rosaceae > Prinsepia > Prinsepia uniflora. The sequence continues at coordinate 68,230,559 of CM064864.1, forward strand.
TTGATTCCTTATTGAAGTGAGACACCAATTAGAAGAAAAATTAACGAATTTAAGTGACACATGTTTGGTTCTTTTCACTGATTTGATTATTGTTTTGTATTTTGAACTTTGAACTGATTTATCTAGGAATGGAATAGTATTTTGTTTATTTTTCATTGTTTATATATGCTCACTTTATTGGATTTTGTTTTACAATTTTCAAAGTGTATAAGACATAGACAAAATGATTTGTCTACTGTATTGTTGCATGGAATGAAATTAAGAAGATCATTTCTTCCTGTCTTTTGGAGTAGCCCTCACCATTTGGCCCAGAAGACCACGGGCTTGTGGGTACCCGGTAGGCCCAGTGACAAAAAGCTCAACCCGACCCGCTATGGGCCGTGGGTCGGCCCAGCCCACATGTTGACAGGCTGAACTTGGGCTTAGGGCATTCAAACCCAATAGGCCCGATAAGCCTGAGCCCGATAAGCCCGAGCCCGATAAGCCTGAGCCCGATAAGGCCCGGTAAACCCAGCCCGACCTGTCCATGTAAACCCGACCCATAAGCCCGAATATATAAAATAATTATAAATTAAGAATTAATACCTAGTCAAATCTTATTACTACTATTTCAGCCCAAACCCAAAACTCCAACCCAAGCTCAACCTAGTTTTTATAGAAGTGCATGTTTTTATATACAACTCCACATCCCACTGTTCCATCTTTACCGAAAAGGTTACTTGGGTCATTGCAATTTGTTATAGGGAATTCACCAAATTCACTTTTTTTGACTCACTTTGATTCTGATACATTTACTACACTGAGTGGCAATTAGGAGTAGTATAGCTCCACAAACAATCTCTCAGGATCTATGTAACACCCTGAAAATTCGAGGATTATAATATTGTAATTTAATGTATAAATTGACGTTCTTACCCTTGTGATTGGTATGGCCAAATTGTTGACTTTTTGAATTGAGGGTCAAATGGACTTTGACCAATGACCGTGACGTAGTTTGGGACGTCACGAGTTCATAGACAGGTGGCACGTCCATTTCGGACGATCAGGGAAAAAGTTATGACTATCGGAAGTTCAGGGGCATTACCGTAAATTGGACTATAGGGGCGAAAATGTTGACTTTTCGTTTGACAACTAATTTTCACACGACTCGAGGACCGTTGGGTAGGTCTCAATGTCTTGAGTCCGTAGACAGGCGGCACGCCGAAATCGGACTTCGTATGGTTGAGTTACGGGTCTAGGAAGTGAGGGGCAGTTTGGTAATTATTTGAATCAGGGGCATTTTGGTCATTTTGCCCTGGTCACTGTAGCAACTGCGGGGAACCGATGGACGGCACCACCATGTGCGGTGGATCAGTGTGAGATTGTTTATGCTAGTATGTGCTGGAAAGTTTGGGCTGTCTTTTGCTTTTGATCGTGGCCTGAACCGTCCACCCTGCACGGTTCGAATTGATTATTGTTGATTCGAAGCTTTTTCGGGGAACAATTTTCAGTGGACAGATTGGACTTCCACGAGCCTCTGGGACGACTGGGGTTGTTTAAAACTGATTAGAACGTGCGTGAGCATCACTCTGATGCTGAAAGAACTGAGAACAGGTGAGGAAAACCAGAGAAGCCATTTCGGGCAAAATTGGAGGGAAAAATCAGGTTTTGATTTCTGGTGACTGTTGGACCAAACCAAGGCCTGGTTTAGTCTTCTGGGAGTGTTTGGAACTCAACCCCATCGAAAGCTAAGGCCATCAGCCACAGCTGAGCTGGGACGGAGGTTGCCGTCTTCAGAGGAGTTGCAGAGCTTGGGACGAAAATCTTCAGGTACTCTCAGACCCAATTGATCGTTCATATTAGTTCGTTTTGATCCTATTATACTACCTGTGAAGTTAATTGAAGTTTGAACTAGAAACCAGGAAGTTCTGGTGATCAACCCGTTTTGTTAATCACGGGTCGAATGGCTAGTTAAAAGACTTGTCGAGGCAAATTTATTGATCACGGATCTATACTTTGGACATGACAGGGATTGTACAATTGTACCAGAACGAGGGTAAACGTTCGGTTTTCAGCAGGATTGTACTGTGAGTGGGCCCGATTTCATTAAACCCTTACATGCTTAAATGTTTTCTGATTTACTTATATGTTCACATGCTGGAATCAAGAAACGGTTTTGATAATATTAAAATTATGGTTATGGCACGTTTCACGGTATTTGGGCTTGAGCCCCGCCTGATGAAACTTAAAGATCGGTTTGGATTTTATCTATGTATATATATGATTTGCATGTGGATATCAATAAAATGTATTTGGAACTGCACTGTATAAATCCATTCTTATGATACTGTCTCCTCCGGATGTGGTACCCCGGAGTGGTCATGGCGCATTGCCTGCGAGGGGTCATTCTACGGAGGAACCGGACCGTAAAATGACTCAGGAGCAGGATTGCTTATTTGACGTTAGGGACGTCGAGCGTCTAGGACGCTAGGCATTTGAGATGCCGTACTCGGACAGGGTTCGGGGATTGGACTCGGAATTGAGACCCGAGTGGCACGCGTAGCCTTGAGACTATGACCTTATTGGACGTCAGGAACGTCAGACATCGGGGATGTCAGGATTGGAGTGTATAGTGCAGTGGTTATATTTATGCCTATGGTTTTATTACATGCCTTATGACTCATATTATATGGTTTATGGTTTTAAATTCTAATGCATGCATGTTTGGAAAACGGAGGGGTAAATTATATGTTTTACTTACTAAACGATTTTATAAACTTGAGTTTCGGCCCACTCACCCTTAATGTTTTGGTAACCTCTCCAGGTCGTGCTACTGAGGTAGAAGAGGAACCTAAGGCTGAGGCATAGATCTACTTCTGCGTACCTGAACCCCTGTTGGGTGGTTTACCCGCAGGTTTATTTTAGAGTCGTGGTCGCAACTTGTAATTTTGGATTTTATCCCTTGTCTGACATCTGTTTAATTCGGATTTGATGTATAACTTTAATTTGGTTATTTATGCATTTGATATTTCGAGGTTAAAATTGGTATTAATTTTGGGTGTCAGACGGGAGCAGGGCACGTCCCCTTGTGGTCCCTGTGGGATCGGGCGGGTCCTGTCAGCTTGGTATCATAGCACTAGGTTGTGGTCAGCATTACTTTTCGAGTTTAAGGATAATGTTAACTGATCTATGCCTCTTGACAGTTATGCCCCCAAGGAGGATTCCTCATACACGAACTGACGAGGATCTGGAAAGGGAAATGGAATGCGCAAGCATTGAGCGGGCTCAACGTCTGGGAGCCACACCTTTCAATGGGGGATCAAACCCCGAAGATGCTCATGATTGGATCACCAAATGGGAAAGGATCTTCACGGTGATGCACTGCCCTCCGGGTGAACGGGTAACTTTGGCGGCCTTCTTGCTGGAAGGAGGAGCCTACCAGTGGTGGCATGGCCTTGAAATGTCTGGATGGTCTGTCCATACCACTACTTGAGAAGCTTTTCGTTCCCGATTTCTGGACCAGTGTGACTGCTCCTACTCATGCTTCACCGAGAGATATGGTCGACGCTGCGGTGCGTGTCGAGGCCAGTCTGGCGGCACACCAGACACGACAGCCTTCGGGCGAGAGGCGACGTCAGGATCGCCCACAACGTAGGCCAACGGGCGAGACGAACAACAAGGGAGGGGGCTACAGGGGAGCACCCTCATCCTTCAAGGGTCGTGAATGGTCGGGTCGACGCGGAGGCTCTCAGGGCAGAGGATCAGGATACAACTCCGGGCAGCGTTCATCATGGAGTGGTGCATCTGGTGGGCATTCGGACAGGCCAAGGCCAGTAACCTGTTTTGCTTGCGGAGAGGAGGGCCACTATGCCTGTGATTGCCCGCTGTTGTCCAAGAGCAACGACGCTGGGGGCTCTGGTGTGGTGCAGAGCACGGCTTCCCACACTAATGGACGTCGCGGTCAGGGAGGTGACCGTGGTGCTGGGCGTAGCGTGCGCGGGTGCGGACGGAATGGAGGGCCGAGGGCTCAAGTGTTTGCAATGACCCAGCAGCAGGCGAAGACTGCCCCAGGCTTGGTTACAGGTACACTACATATCTTAAACCTTCTTGTACGTGTATTGATAGATGCGGGGGCTACACATTCTTTTATTTCGAAGAGTTGTGCTGGTATGCTTTATTGTGTGGCATCAGCCTTAGATTACGAAATGGGTGTTGGGACCCCGATGGGCATCGTGTACCTTGTGAATCAGGTGATCCGGAGGTGCCCGGTGAGAATTGAGGATGTGGATTTGCCAGCAGACTTGATTATTCTGGATATCCACCACTTCGATGTAATCCTCGGGATGGATTGGCTATCGGAGCATGGGTCACTCATCGATTGCTGTAGCAAACAAGTGATTCTACGAAGCCCGGGTTTGCCGGAGGTTATCTTTCAGGGGGAGCGTGACGGTTCGCCTCCTGAAGTGATTTCTTCACTTACTGCTACCAAACTTCTACGGAAGGGATGCCAGGGTTATCTGGCGCATGTCGTGTAGGAACAGGTTGATACTCCGGGTATCGACGGGATACCGGTGGTACGTGAGTTTCCGGACGTGTTCCCGGAAGACTTACCTGGATTACTGCCATCGCGGGAGATCGAGTTTACAATTGAACTACTTCATGGTACCCGACCTATATCCCAGGCACCATACCGGATGGCGCCAGCCGAGTTACGAGAACTCAAAACCCAATTGCAGGAGTTGGTGGATTTGGGATACGTCCGACCGAGCACTTCACCGTGGGGAGCACCGGTGTTCTTCGTAAAGAAGAACGAGGGGAGTCTCCGTTTGTGCATTGATTATCGGCAACTCAACAAGGTGACACTGAGGAACCAGTATCCTCTACCGAGGATCGATGATCTTTTTAACCAGTTGCGGGGAGCACAGTACTTCTCGAAGATTGATTTGTGGTCTGGGTATCACCAACTGAGGATTTAGGAGGATATTCCGAAGACTGCTTTTTGAACCCGTTACGGACACTACGAGTTCCTTGTTATGCCTTTTGGTTTGACGAATGCTCCAACAGCATTCATGGATCTGATGAACCGGGTCTTCCGACCCTACCTGGATAAGTTCGTGATTGTGTTCATCGACGATATCTTGGTGTACTCGAGGAGTGCCCGAGCACATGAGGAACATCTACGGTTAGTGTTGGAGAAGCTGAGACAAGAACAGTTGTACGCCAAGCCGAGCAAGTGTCAGTTTTGGCTAAGCAGTATTGGTTTTCTGGGACACATGATATCAACGGATGGGATTAGCGTGGATCCCCAGAAAACTGAAGCGGTGACTAACTGGGCTACACCGACAACAGTAACGAAGGTGCGGAGTTTTGTCGGGTTAGTAGGTTACTACCGGAGATTCGTGGAGGGTTTCTCCAAATTTGCTGCACCATTGACTCGTTTGACTCGGAAGGGAGTGAAGTTTATTTGGGACGAGCAGTGTGATCGGAGTTTTCAAGAGTTGAAGGATCGATTGACCACTGCACCTGTCCTTGCATTACCGGAGGACAGTGGAGATTTCGTGGTCTTTAGTGACGCATCACTACAAGGTTTGGGTTGCGTGTTGATGCAGACTGGCAAGGTTATCGCCTACGCATCCCGACAGCTAAAGACTCATGAGTTGAACTACCCTACCCATGATTTGGAGTTGGCAGCGGTGGTTCATGCCCTAAAAATCTGGAGACATTACCTATTCGGCGCAATATGCCGGATATACACCAACCACCAGAGCCTAAAGTACCTATTCATTCAGAAGGAGCTTAACATGAGACAACGAAGATGGTTGGAACTGCTGATGGATTATGATTGTACAATTGAGTACCACCCGGGTAAGGCCAATGTGGTGGCAGATGCACTTAACAGGAAGTCAGCGGGATCTATTGCACACCTGGGGATGGTGTATCTTCCTTTGCTGGTGGAACTCCGGAAGGCGGGAGTTATTTTGGATACTGATGAGCATGGAGCTTTGTTGGCCAGCTTCCATGTACGACCTGTACTGATTGATCGGATCATCGAAGCACAACTTCAGGATCCGATACTCTGTATTTACAGAATTGAGGTCGATGCCGATGGGAGAGAGGATTTTACCATCAGGGATGATGGAGCACTTGTGAAGTTGGGCCGTTTGTGTGTACCTGCAGTGGCAGAGTTAGGGGCCGAGATTCTGGAGGAGGCCCATAGTTCGGCTTATTCTATGCATCCGGGAGGTACAAAGATGTACCGTACCCTCCGGAACCATTATTGGTGGCTAGGAATGAAGAAGGACATTGCAGAGTTCGTAAGCAAATGCTTAACCTGTCAGCAGGTTAAGGCGGAACGGCAGAGACCGTATGGGGCTATGCAGCCACTTCCGATTCCCGAGTGGAAGTAGGATCACATCACCATGGACTTCGTCTTTAAGTTACCAAGGACTCAGAGTGGAGTTGACGGAGTGTGGGTGATCGTGGACCGGTTAACCAAGTCAGCCCATTTTCTGCCAGTTCAGGAAACTTATAAACCTAACCGACTGGCTCAATTGTTCGTGAAAGAAATCATACGATTGCATGGTACGCCGGAATCGATCGTGTCCGACCGTGATCCGCATTTCACTTCCAGGTTCTGGCGGAGTTTGCAAGCTACTTTAGGAACAACCCTACGTTTCAGTACTGCGTTCCATCCACAGACCGATGGACAGTCTGAACGGACCATTCAGACCCTGGAGGACATGATGAGGTCATGTGTGCTACAGTTTCAGGACTCCTGGGATACTCATTTGCCATTGATGGAATTCGCTTACAACAACAACTATCAGACAAGCATCGGGATGGCACCTTATGAGGCACTGTATGGTCGACAGTGCAGGACACCTATCTGCTGGATGGAGATCGGGGAACGAGCGGCTGTAGGGCCAGAATTGATAGACTTAACCCTGGAAACTGTTCGTGTTATCAAGGAGAGATTAAAGGCGGCATAGGATTTCCAAAAGAGTTATGCCGATCGACGGATTCGAGACTTGGAATTTGAAGTGGGAGATTTTTTCTTCCTGAAGTTATCTCCGTGGAAAGGAATTATCCGTTTTGGTCGACGGGGGAAACTGAGTCCGCGTTTTATCGGACCATATGAGATCGTGGAGAGGATTGGCATGGTTGCATACAGATTGGCACTACCTCCAGAACTTTCTAGAGTTCACGATGTTTTTCACGTATCGATGTTGCGGAAGTACGTACATGATGCTTCCCATGTACTGGGGGAACAACCTATCGAACTCTGAGGGGATTTGAGCTTTGAGGAACAACCAGTGCAGATTTTGGATCTGAAAGACAAGGTACTACGTCAGAAGACGATTCCTCTCGTGAAGATTCTCTGGAGAAACCAGAGTGTGGAAGAAGCCACATGGGAGCTTGAGGCCCAGATGCGAGAACAATTTCCTCATTTGTTTCTTTGAAATTTCGGGACGAAATTTCTTAAGGGGGGAAGGTTGTAACACCCCGGAAATTCGAGGATTATAATAATGTAATTTAATTTATGAACTGACGTTCTTACCCTTGTGATTGGTATGGTCAAATTGTTGACTTTTTGATTTGAGGGTCAAATGGACTTTGACCAATGACCGTGACGTAGTTTGGAACGTCACGAGTTCATAGACAGGTGGCACGTCCATTTCGGACGATCAGGGAAAAAGTTATGACTATCGGAAATTCAGGGGCATTACCGTAAATTGGACTATAGGGGCGAAAATGTTGACTTTTCGTTTGACAACTAATTTTCACACGACTCGAGGACCGTTAGATAGGTCTCGATGTCCTGAGTCTGTAGGCAGGCGGCACGCCGAAATCGGACTTCGTATGGCTGAGTTACGGGTCTAGGAAGTGAGGGGCAGTTTGGTAATTATTTGAATCAGGGGCATTTTGGTCATTTTGCCCTGGTCACTGTAGCAACCGCGGGGAACCGATGGACGGCACCACCATGTGCGGTGGATCAGTGTGAGATTGTTTATGCTAGTATGTGCTGGAAAGTTTGGGCTGTCTTTTGCTTTTGATCGTGGCCTGAACCGTCCACCCTGCACGGTTCGAATTGATTATTGTTGATTCGAAGCTTTTTCGGGGAACAATTTTCAGTGGACAGATTGGACTTCCACGAGCCTCTGGGACGGCTGGGGTTGTTTAAAACTGATTAGAACGTGAGTGAGCATCACTCTGATGCTGAAAGAACTGAGAACAGGTGAGGAAAACCAGAGAAACCATTTCGGGCAAAATTGGAGGGAAAAATCAGGTTTTGATTTCTGGTGACTGTTGGACCAAACCAAGGCTTGGTTTAGTCTTCTGGGAGTGTTTGGAACTCAACCCCATCGAAAGCTAAGGCCATCAGCCACAGCTGAGCTGGGACGGAGGTTGCCGTCTTCAGAGGAGTTGCAGAGCTTGGGACGAAAATCTTCAGGTACTCTCAGACCCAATTGATCGTTCATATTAGTTCGTTTTGATCCTATTATACTACCTGTGAAGTTAATTGAAGTTTGAACTAGAAACCAGGAAGTTCTGGTGATCAACCTGTTTTGTTGATCACAGGTCGAATGGCTAGTTAAAAGACTTGTCGAGGCAAATTAGTGTCATAGAACTTAAATTGGTAGGATAATAAACATGTTAGGATCAAATTGGATTGAAATCGAGTAGGAATTGATGGGTAATCAACCGGGTCAAGCCGCGGGTGGCAGGTTCGTATTACAGACAAACGGGTGAAGGTGGTGACACTGTAGCTACAGTGTCAGGCGCGTGACTTTCACGCGCACCCACTTTGGGCGGCGCGTGAGGGCGCGTTGGACCTTATCTCCGATCACGATCAACATGACTTTTGTTCCTCTCATCATTCTGAGCATTTTTGGTGAATTAACCATGTTGATCTGAGATAGTTTTGATGGGTCAGTCTAGGGCCGGTTATCTCGGAAAACGTGTTGACAGGTTCCCCGAGCCGGTTTCTATTTCGGACTTTTTGGTTAAATGTTAGGGGTTTGTATTGACCTTTACGTATACTTTGGACATGATAGGGATTGTACAATTGTACCAGAACGAGGGTAAACGTTCGGTTTTCAGTAGGATTGTACTGTGAGTGGGCCCGATTTCATTAAACCCTTGTATGCTTAAATGTTTTCCGATTTACTTATATGTTCACATGCTGGAATCAAGAAACGGTTTTGACAATATTAAAATTATGGTTATGGCACGTTTCACGGTATTTGGGCTTGAGCCCCACCTGATGAAACTTAAAGATCGGTTTTGCTTTTATCTATGTATATATATGATTTGCATGTGGATATCAATAAAATGTATTTGGAACTGCACTGTATAAATCCATTCTTATGATACTGTCTCCTCCGGATGTGGTACCCCGGAGTGGTCATGGCGCATTGCCTGCGAGGGGTCATTCTACGGAGGAACCGGACCGTAAAATGACTCAGAAGAAGAATTGCTTATTTGACGTCAGGGACGTCGAGCGTCTAGGACGCTAGGCATTTGAGATGCCGTACTCGGACAGGGTTCGGGGATTGGACTTGGAATTGAGACCCGAGTGGCACGCGTAGCCTTGAGACTATGACCTTATTGGACGTCAGGAACGTCAGACATCGGGGATGTCAGGATGGGAGTGTATAGTGCAGTGGTTATATTTATGCCTATGGTTTTATTACATGCCTTATGACTCATATTATATGGTTTATGGTTTTAAATTCTAATGCATGCATGTTTGGAAAACGGAGGGGTAAATTATATGTTTTACTTACTAAACGATTTTATAAACTTGCGTTTCGGCCCACTCACCCTTAATGTTTTGGTAACCCCTCCAGGTCGTGCTACTGAGGTAGAGGAGAAACCTGAGGCTGAGGCATAGATCTACTTCTGCGTACGTGAACCACTGTTGGGTGGTTTACCCGCAGGTTTATTTTAGAGTCGTGCTCGCAACTTGTAATTTTGGATTTTATCCCTTGTCTGACATCTGTTTAATTCGGATTTGATGTATAACTTTAATTTGGTTATTTATGCATTTGATATTTCGAGGTTAAAATTGGTATTAATTTTGGGTGTCAGAAGGGAGTAGGGCACGTCCCCTTGTGGTCCCTGTGGGATCGGGGCGGGTCCTGTCAAGCTAGCCCTTCAGGTAACTATTCATAGAACTTACTACAATTCAAGTAGATTTGTGATTAGTGACCACCATACCATGTCTCGACTTTGTGGTCGAAATGTTAAGTCAATTCTCCAAACTCAATAGGTCCCCTCCTTACCTTGTCTCAATATTCAATAATGATATTTAAGCTCAACTCACAATTTTATAATTAGGTAGGTAGAAGTGGGCTTAGTAGGTCCGGCTCAAGTGGGCTTAGTATGTCCGACCCATAAAGCCCGATAAAAGCTCGACTCAAACCCGGCCTGACAAAGGGTATGGGCTTTCATATTTATAATCAAGCCCGCCCGATCCGACTCGGTATTTTTTAAATTATGAAATAGGCCTGGCCCGGCCCAGCCCAAGCCCAAAAATTTTGAGTCGAGCTTGCCCGACCCGGCCCAATGATGAGGCTTATTTTGGAGAATGCTCTGATTTCTCCATTTCATATGGTTTAAAAAATTGTTCATAGACCTGAATTCTCAATTTGATGTGATTTACCTTCCAAATTTTTGTTGAAAAACAAAGAAAAAAATATCCATCATTCTTATTTTGTTGTAACAGTTGAATTCTAAATTTTTTGAAATTTTGTTTTATGTTCGGCGTGATGGATTAGAGTGCCAATACATAGAATCTTTGCTGAAATAAGTGTTAACTCTAATGTTAGTCAAGTTTTTCACAAATCAATATGCACTGAATATATATTTTGAAGCTGAGGAAGAAAAAGGTCTAATAGATTGATTTGGTCTTAACATTTTATTGGTGAATTCATTGCCAAGTGTATGAATCATGGACCTGTTTTCTTTTTGTTTATTTAGCATATTACTGCTACATTTGATACTTGATACATTGAGTTGATTTTTGATACTCTTAGTTTTTTATACTCAATTTGGAAGTAAGACCTACTTGGATAAGGGAATGATATTTTTATTTTCAAACTCACAGTTAGATAGTGTACTTATAGTCTTATAGTGTCCTCATGGTGTCCTCATAGCGTCCTCATAGTTTGATGGTGTCTTCATAGTCTGACAGTGTCCTCATAACCTGATAGTGCCTTCATAGTGTCCTCATAGTCTAATAGTGTCCTCATAGTCTAATAGTGTCCTCATAGTTTGATAGTACCTTCATAGTGTCTTCATAGTCTGATAATGCCCTCACAGTGTCCTCATAGTTTGATAGTTTCCTCATGGTCTGGTAGTGTGGTAGTGAACTCATTTGTTGATTGATAGATTATGTAGGTGAAGTATGAATTATAATCTAGTCATACAAGAGGAGCAGATTTTCTCAACAAAGGTACAATGCCTTTATCAGACTAGGAGATGCATGAAACTGATAAAACATGAACTTGGGTCGATGGATTGGTTCCGTTTCAATTGACTTGTTTTGGTCATCTCATGGGTATAGATGGCCTAGAATGGAGCCATGCCATAGTGCATGGACTGTTGGTGTGCAAGCTAACAGGCACTCGACTACAACAATCTAATGAGGTGTCATTTTTATTTGGTGGACGTGTGAAGCAGTTCAAAAGTAGGGATTTCTGCTGCATAATGGGGCTAGAGGATGGAAAGCCTTCAGAACCAAGATAATTTGATGGAAATAGTCGATTGAACAAGAAGTACTTTGAGAACGACAAGAATATTAAATTTCCATGGATGAAGAGGCATTCAATGTAATGGCCCGTCCCGGATTTTGGGATTAGATTAGAGGGTAATGACGGATTAGTAAGATTAATCGGTGATTAGTTGAGTAATTTCGGACGGACGGTGCGAAAGGACCGTTTTGCCCCTAAAATTGGGCGAAACGTTGAGTTTTAGTTCGAGCGGTCAAACGAACTTTAGCCGATGACTATGACGTAATTCAGGACGTCACGAGTCCGTAGACAGGTGGCATGTCCGATTACGATATTTGAGGAGGAAGTTAGGACGTTCGGAAGTACAAGGGTATTATGGTAATTTAGTCTTAAGGGCATTTTGGTCAATTGGCTTGCATTGGGAATTATGCCCACTTGAAATTGGACACCTGTCCTTCTTTAGAAGGCAGTGGAACTCTCCCAGCCACCTCAAAATGGGTTTGAAAATAGGGATGAAGATAATTGTGATGGTTTTGCACGGTTTGGAAAAAAACAGAGGAACAGAAGGCTGTGAGTAGTGATCGTGAACCCATTTCCTTCAAACCCTGACTTGTGCAGTGTGAATGAAAGTGGGAAAGTGGAAAGAGATGAGAGTAATGATGCCCTAGTGAAGGGCCGTCATGAACGGTGGCCACAACACCATGAGAAACAGAACATACGTTCAATCTTGAGGAACCACCCAACTCATAACTTCAATCATCATCTTTTGGACATGAGTCGTGAAGGAAAAATGGAAGGAGACTTGAGACGAAGTTGGTGGTGGCCACAGTGGTAGATGACAGTGAGTGAGGTCTGGAGGTCGTGGGAGCCGATTGGAATCGGAAACGAGGATGGTGGTGGTCAGACGCGGTGGTAGAATGGAGTTGCAGGCCATGGTTATCTGTTCGACGATTTAGCAGGTTCGGAAAGTCCAATGATAGTGGATTATCTGGGAAAGTATAATTGCAAGCGTATCGAGGCAGCAACGGGAACGGATGATGCGGTGCGGTCTGTTGTTAGTGAGACAGAGACATTACACATGTGATCCACAGTGGTTCTGCGCCCTCTAGGAAATCGGAAGTTAGCTTTGGACAGTTCGCCTGGGTATCCCTTGTCGGGCTTACGTGTTACGTGAAGGTTAGACAGGTGTTTAGCCTTCGGGTCACACGTGGGTTAGACGAGAGCATGGCTTATCCCTTAATCCAAGGGGATTGTGGATGGGTCGTGTCATTCAAGGTGTGTATGGATTCGGGGGATAAATTCAAATTATCCCTCGTATACATTGTTGAAATGGTGTTGTTTGGAAGGAAAACCTTAATTTTCATTGATCTTTATCATCTACAACTTGTGGATTGTAACGACCCGGGCCTTATTTTTAGGAATATTTAAAGTGAATTGATGATTTTGCCCCTAAAAGAGGGATTAGTGACCAAATGGTGACTTTTGACCCGAGAGGTTGGTTGCACGTTTACCTAAGCTCGTAACGTAGATCTCGAGATTCTGGTTAAGTAGACGGGCGATGTAACACCCCAAAAAATTGAGAAAATGAAAATGACGATTTTGCCCCTAAGAAGTCAAATTGTTAACTTTTTGATCGGGATATCTTTTGAGAATTCTGAGAAGACCATTACGTACTTCTCGAGATCCTAAAATTGTTGACAGGTAGTACGCCAAAATTGGAGGTCAGATGAATTCGTTATAAGTCAAACATATGCAAGGGTATTTTAGTAATTTTGGTTGAAGGGCATTTTGGTAAATTCATAAAGGACCTAGTATATCCCTAGAAAACCCTAGAATTTTCTACACATTTTACCTCTATTTTTTTTTTGTCCTAATGACTTAAACATGTATTATTTATATGTGTGTGTGTGCTGCTTTGGGGGTACAGTGGTCATGGACCAAAACTCACACAACTCCACGAACAATTTAACCACGGGGAGTTTAACGGGAGAGAGATAGAGGGAGGAACGAAAGAACCAAGGGAGTAAAACGAGTGGGAAAGGTGAGCAGATAATTGAGAAAACAGAGGAGAGGTGTCAAACTCGAAGAACATCCATAGCCGTGAAAACTCAAAGATGGACGAAGGTTGTCATGGTGATTTGTTGCGTTATGGTGGCTATTTTAGGGTCCTAGGGGTTAAGAGAGTTCCTAGGATCATTCTGGAGTGAGTAAGCATGACGGTGGACACAAAAAATAACATTGATAGAAACTGGGAAAGTGGCTGAAACTTCAAGGTATGATTCCCTGAGCTTTAGCCTTTCTTTTTTAGTTCTAAGATCATGGATCTTCTTCTAGGATATCTTAGAATAGTTTGGACGTAAAAAGGAAAGAAAACAGTTGAGATTTGAAGGAAATACAGTTGGGTTTGGTCGTCGGGTAGGGAGACCCGAGTTGCAGACCCCGCTCGAGGTAGTAGGTAACAGGTCCGCACGTGAGGGTCAAGCGCAGAGGCCTTATAACAACGTATGAGCGAGCGTGCTGTTGTTCCAGGTGATGTGATCAACATGAAAGTTATTATTCTTGAATTTCAGAGTTCAATGGTATATTGTTTAAGTAAGTTGGACATTGAATAAGAAAGTTATACTTGATTAAAGTTTATGTGCTATATAAACCTCTTTAATTTGTACTAAATTTGGGTATACTCAATGGCCTAATTATTAATTTTTTGGTTTATGGTTGAAGTGACCAATATGATTTATGGTGAGATGACTGTATTGGATTAAACAAAATATAAGGTCTTATTCCATAATTGTTATGTAAATTTCCCCACTTTGGAAATATGATCAAGCTTAATATTAAGGTGTGATTATATGGGTTATGATAGATATATGTGAACTTATGGCATTAAATAATGGTATATGTGTTTTGTTAATATATATATGTAGTTAATTTATGTATGAATAAGTTGATATTTTATATAACAAGGTTGTCCATGAATAAAGGTTACTTTTAAATAAAGTGGATTAATTAGGAATTTTAAGGGACAAATGTGAATAGCTTAGTAACCCGATAAAATGTAAGTGTGGCACTTTAATTAATTCAAGGCTAAGGTAAATTAAAATAGTAAGGATCACTCCTTTGATGGGGTTTAGCGGGCTGGATGTGGGCGGCAACCGCGCATGAGGATTCAATTCAGTTAGCAATTCCTTTGTTTGACAGAACTGGTCAGACGGGAGAAGGACCGGTGCGATTTTCACGGAAACTAGGGATAGATCCTGTTAGGCGACATGTTAGATTTAGAGTCTGTATGGCAATTTTACAAGTCAGGAACAATTTTAGACGGTTTTTTACAGTTGCACATTTTTCGAGACATTTGATTTGTTTGTTTTTGGGGACAAATATCGAGTTCTAGTTCATAGGATGAGTGAAAAGTGTCACCCACCCCTTGGTCCTTATCCCTTAACCATTTCATCTCTCTTTGTTCAAACACACACACATACATGCGCGCGCACACACACACACACACACACACACACACACACACACACACACACACACACACACACACATACCTAGAAATAGGGGTGGCAATGGGTCGTGTCGTGTCATGAATTCTATTTTACCTATTTATGTCCAACCAGAACCCGACCCGTTTAATAATCGTGTCAAGAATGTCCAACCCGAACCCGACTTGTTAATGACCCGCGTAACCCATTTAATAAACAGGTCATACTCAAAACACAATTAACATATTACCCGTTTGACCCATTTAACCTGTTTAACATATTTAACCTATTTAAATTAGGCATATTAGACTAAATCCACCATGAACTCAAACATTTGTCACACTTTGCACCTTATACTTGTTATTCACTCATTTAAGTGCATGAAATGACCGAGTTGTGTCACTCAACTCCATTTTCGTCAAAGATGTTAAGTTGCCGTGAAAAATAAGGGTAAATTTGGATTTTTGATAAATTGACACACTTTTGCCATGTAAGACTATGTGGAAATGGAACTATTCATCTTCCTCCAAAACAAGAAATAGGGCACTATTCATTTTCCTCCAAAAATCCAGATTTCTTCATTTTCGCAGGAAAAAAAGAAATAAATCCAAATCTTATATTTCAACAGAAAAAAAAAATCCAAACACGTGATTTTCCCTTTCTGGATTTCCATGGAATTTTTTTTTTTTTACGATTCAAATAGGGCTACACTTTGTTACAATCTAAAGTTACACCTCATCAAATCCCACTCTTCATGATTTATGATTGGGCATCAAGGATACTACCCTAATGTGATGAAAAATACAAGGATGAGGAAAAATTTATCATATGAGAGATCGATTTGGTTGAAGAAAAGGAATAAAACAAAGGAAATTCAGGAGAGGAAACCATGCAATCAACCAAAACCAAGGAATTTGGTTTTTGAAATTTGCTGATTTGGGTTCGAAAATTGCCGATTTGGATTCTTGAAGAATCGTCATCATCTAACTCGTTTGCAGTACTTAGATCTCAAGTTTTTTGCGAGTTCCAATGCGAGGGGATAAGAGCGGAAGCAGGACGTCTGTGAACGCATCCACGTTGATGGGTAAGGTAACAACATCAATAGTCTAATGTTCGACCATTGATGCGTGGTTTTCTTCCCTTGAAACAATCTTTCTCTCAATTTTCTTATCTCTCTAGCTCTCAGCCGACCCAGATTTTTTCTTCATATTTTTTTCATTCGAGTACTTTTCTTTTTGTTTTTTCCTTCCTATTGCAGATGCTGGAGATATTTTTTGTTGCTTCATTTTGACAGGACCCGTCCCAAATCCCTCGGGATTAGCATGGGACGTACCTGCTTCCGCCTGACACGAAGTGTCAGACCAGGGATACTTCCGTCTTTAGCCCAGTCGGGGCTGTCAGAGTGCGTCAGGACCCCGAAGGAGGAATGCGATGTCTCGTCTCTGCTACAGCTGCATCCACGATCAACCTGAAGGGCATTCAAAATACAAAAGCTGTGAGTGGACAAAACAAATATTTTATAAAAACATTTCATAAAAGACCTTTATGCCCTTCATTAAAAACATATGCATGCATTCAAAAACCATTTCTAGGGTTCATGCCCGGTTCCCATAAACCGTCATGAACCATCAAACCATTTGGTCCTTGGCCCGAAATCTGTTAATCAAACCATGGGACTCCCCCCAAACCAAAAACACATGGGAACACGTCTCAAAGCCAACTCGTAAGGGTCTCAGCCCAAAACTAATACGCGTGGGTCTCAGCCCAAAGCCATCTCAGTGAAAACCTGTCCACATATACATATATACATATATAACCTGTCCTAGGCACTTCCGGAGAAGATGCCAACTCGGGACACACAACCCCTAGGGATCACATCCCCGATATAGTCACGATGTCATCATATATATCTAATGTGCACACTACTCGGGGTCTCACTCCGAGTCTTCTCCCAGAAATCTCCATCTGAGAGGCTCAATCTCTGGATCTAGTATGAGCTCTCTCTCTCTCTCTCTCTCTCTCTCTCTCTCTCTCTCTCTCTCTCTCTCGATCTAGTCCACATATCTCTCCGGAATATGGTCAGAGACCACAACATCATAAGTAACCTCCACTCCTGGAACGGGATCCCTATGGGGATACCCACTCTGGTCTGTGGATCGTGACTCTCCAGGTCGACGCTGGAGGAGACCAATCAATACGCTCATAAGGAGGGTATATACATACTCATATACAAAACCATAAAAACGGGACTCACGCCTAATAACACAAAGTAAATGGGCCTCCAGCCCGAACATAGGACTCAACAGGGCCTCTAGCCCGATTTCGCAATAACTGGGCATCGTACCCGAACTCGTAAATCAACTGGGCATCGAGCCCAATATCTGAGGGTCAGTCACGATCCCGATCATAGCGATGCGTGCAACCATCAATCCAGAACCGCTCTCAATCCTAGCATGTCGCCGTGAACATATCACTGCCACGACCATCTCGAGACCATGGTGCACATGTCGTCGATCGATCCTCTAAACCGTCAGCACTCCAAAGTCAAGCCTCCAGTGGCTGCTCGACAATGGGACATGCATTGTGACCTCTTCGGAAGGAACGTATCTTAATCCGGAGGCGAGCGTCACGTCGTCCGTCGCCATGCACACAGCACCCGTCGCGACCACGACCCAGGCCCGAAGGTCATCAATAGGGTCTCATGCCCGAGTCGAAACCAAATGGGTCTTATGCCCGAGTTAAAATCAATACCAAATGAGTCATTTTACTTTTCAAAATCATTTCGTGAAAACCGAAAGCGTAAGCGCGTATAAGCACGTATAAAACTTGAAAACCTAGAAGTACGTGCCCATACGTAAACACACACCAAAATGCACTCAAGGCATCCCAAAACACATATTAAAACATATATAAAACATTTATGCATGCATCGATTTCAGAAATAAAGTCCACTCACAGACCGTCCGCGTTGCTGCCTCGATATGCACGCCGTACGCCTTCCCGGGTCCATCGTTGCCTTTGGGGATTCCCAAACCTGTCCAAATCACTTTAGAGGGTTACTAACTACTTAATTAACCCCTCACTAAGCCCCCTAATTTTCCAGGATTTTTAACTATTTTTAAACGCGCACTGAAACCTTCGGACAACCCGAACTATATCGAGACGATGTCCGATCGACTCGAAACCAGTCCCAAAATGTTCGTTACATTGAATAGATGTTTTCGTGTGTTGAACAGATCCCCAAAAATTTGGACACGCGCCCGCACGCGCCTCGAAATGGTCCTGCGCGTGGGCCTCACGCGCCACTGCACAGGGTCATCCCTGTCCTCCAGCGGTTGGTTCGACTGGTTGGCCGGTCCAGTTGGACCGGCGTGACCGGTTCGGTGCTCCCCATACCCCATTTTGGTCCGTTTTCAAACCAATTCGATCCTAACCTTCCTAACTTGATCCTAGGAACATGTTTATGCAACTTAATCCACCTAAAACCCCTAAAATCCGACCGGTCCAATTCTTCCACATAGTTCAAGTTTTCCAAAACTTACCCCAGGGTTCCTCAACGTCTAACATCTCTCAAAACCTTCCTAACACACTCGTAGAAGCCTATTTAATTCATTGAAACCATCCAAATCGACCCATAATTACAGAAATTGAAAATGGTTTTAACCGATACCTCGATCGGTTTTTCTCCCCCGCCGTGTCCGGCGGTGCTGCCTGGGCCAGCCACCACGTCCATTCAGTCCTCCTCATCTCTCTCTGGGCCTCTCAATGACCACAGATCAAGGGTTCGGTTTTTGGATGAAAACGGTGGATCGATTTTGGATGGGAAAAATGGAAAATGGTCGATGCATGGGGGAGATGGATGTGCATGAAAGAAAATGATGAGGAATGGATGAATGACACCTGTCATTCATCCATTGGTTCGGAGAAAAGGCTGGGGCCCACTAAAGTCCAAATAAGTTCCCGTCTCGAAAAACGTGCAATAGTTCCCTCGAACTTCTGTGAATCGTAACTTCGTCTTCAAACGTCCGAATTCGACGTACCGCCTGTCTACGGATTCGTATCATCATGATCTACGTAACGATACTCGGGCCTCGGTCATCGGACCTCCCAGGTCAAAAGTTAACCGTTGGCCCCTTTTCACCAAAATTACCAAAACGCCCCTGATCTTCCGATCGTCATAACTTCTTCCACGGATGTTGGAATCGAGCATGCCACCTGTTTATGAAATCGTGACGTCCTGAACTATGTGACGGTCATCGGTCAAAGTCCATTTGATCTTCCGAACAAAAAGTCAACATTTTACCCATTCTAGGGGCAAAATCGTCATTTTGCACTGAACGTCCGATAATCCTCGTCTAATCTTCGATTAGTCTCGCTAATCCGTCATTAATCCTTAATTAATCCCGTTAATTCGGGACTGGTCGTTACACATTTCGTCTTTGTTGTTTGGTGGGTTGGGATGGACTTGGAGGAGAGATATAAAGCAATGAAGGATCTTCAGTTGTCGGTCTCCTCCATGGGGTCTACAATCCTCAAGAATGCTTTCATCCTCTCCAATTTTCCTCTAACATTTGAAATTAGGGAAAAATCTGAAATTTAAGATTGAAGAAAATTTTAAAGTTTTCAAATCAAAGTTGGATGAAAATCTGAAGACAATTAATTGAAGATTGAGAGAAAAAATTGGATAACCATTTTGGTTATCGATTATGGTGGCGATGTGGTACTTTGGTTTGGAGAAGGCTTTATCCATTAAAAATTGAGGAATAAGATGTGATGGGTTGAAGGAAGAAGAAAACTGCAGAAGTTACACAATTACCCTTTGTTAATTAATTGTATTTTAATCCACGTAGGTGCCACATAGACAATTTTACACCAAAGGAAACGATTGTAACAGAAATGGAGCTGAGTGGCACAACTCGGCCGTTTCATGTAGTTAAGTGAAGCAATAACGAGTACAGGGTGCAAAGTGTGACAAAAGTTCAATTTCAGGGTGCATTTAGTCTAATAAGTCTTTAAATTATAAAATTTAATAGCTATTTAGGTAGGTAAATGGGTAGATATATGGATTAGTAATGACACGTTTATTAAATGGGCCAATATATAAGCCAATATACGAGTTAACCTGTTAATCCGAAATCTACCTATTTATTAAACGGGTTAACAGGTCATTATAAGGGTTAACAAGTTTATCCGAAACCCACCCGTTTATTAAACGTGTCATAACGGGTTGACCCGAAAATGACCCGAAATTTTAATCGTGTGGGTTGACTAAGATAAATCTCGTGCGGGTTTCGAGTCGTGAAAAATTGTCACCCTTACCTGGAAACCGCCCCACTCCATTTAGACATCACCTTCCTCATTATTTGCTTTCAGTTGTGAGGAGAGTGAGATTGAGAGACTGAATGACTGCTAAGGATAGAGGAGGAAGTATGGGATTCAGTTGGAACCCAAGAAATATCTATGTAACTCGTGAACTATAGATTGTTGGTTTTTCGTTTTGGGTGTTGGAACATAGAACTGAGACCTTGATTATCTTCTTTGCTTGCTTGAGAGTGCCTTGGGCCAGAAAACAGGGAGAATGGACACACGACGAACTCTGGTGCTGAGTTTGAAGTTTGGTCGTGGCTCTCAATCTTGACCTAGGAAAAGTGAGGTGAGTTTTGCTGGTTTTGAGGTATTATTCTCGCTTCTGTGTAGATTTAGAGTAGATTGGTGGTCTTAGATGGAAGAACGGACGTAAATTGGTGGTATTTGAATTAAGTTTTGAATTCGGGTCGAGCGACTCAATTGTAGACACATAGGTGATCCGCGAGTGGTATGGGACGATGACGTGGCAACCATGTGGCATCCTCGTCATCATTATCAAGCCACGTGGTACAGGTTGGTTGGTGCCACATGGCAATGTGTTAGAGGTTTTGAGAATGGCCACGTGGTAGGAAATGGTTGGTGCCACGTGGTATAGTTCAGAGGTGCCACGTGGCAGTGAGTGGTTGGTGCCATATGGCATGTGACAGGTGGTGCCACGTGGCATGCGTCATTGGTGTCACGTGGAAGTTGGTGTCACGTTGTCAGTGAAATGAGGCAGGGCCACGTTAGCAGTTGACGTCGCATGCATGAGCCTGCATGTGGACGTTGACCTGCACGCGTGAGGTTCAAGGTGGGGTCGGGTTTCTTCGAAAATTTTCAAGTGATTTTAGGTCGATCGGAGGTCGTTTGGTGGTAAATTTTGGGGGGTTTTTTTTTTAGAAGCGTGTTTGAGATGTATTTTCAGTTCCGGGGTTTGAACATGTTGTGGCCTTTTCCTGAATTTCCAATAAATACCAATTGCAATCTCTAAACCCTACATGTTTCACCGAACAACTGCTGGCGGCGGAATAATTAAATGGGTGCCGCTGGCAATAGTAGTACTCCTGACCCTAATCGCACTTTCGATAAAAATTTCTCTGGATTTGACCGATACAACGTTGAAAACATCGGCTTTGATTATCGTTCCCGTTTTGAAGGTTACGACCTTATACTTATGATTATGTTTATCCCTTCCGTGGTTTCTCTAATAAAGGGTTGGATTTTGATATTTCTTTCTTGTAAGATGAATGGTTTTTCTGGATCTGGCAGAGGATTTACAATTTTACATTTGCATAAGAATGTTTAACTTTTTGGGTCGATTAGAATTTTCAATTGGATTCGCTGTTTTTATACGTGTTTCTGTGGATAGGATAGATAGAGGAGTGTGTTTTGATCTCCTAACGTGGATTGTACCACGGATTAAGAGCTTAATTTTTTTCTCTCAGTTCTTTCTTCAACAAAGCTCCGGCCGGCCCTATATGTTGGAGGTAGGGGCATATTTGGGCCTCCACCATCTGTGGAAATTTGCAAGGAGTGACACGACCTACCCCTAATCCCCCGGGATTAAGGGCTAAGCCATGCTCCCGTCCAACTTACGTGTGACATGAAGGCTAAACAGACGGTCAACCTCCACGTAACACGTAAGCCGGACAAGGGATTCCCAAGCGAACCGTCCAAAAATTTCCGGACTTCCCAGAGCGCGCAGAATCTACTGTGAATCGCGTTTGTGATGTTTCCGTCTCTTTAACAACAACAGCCCGCACCGCAACAATCTGGAGGGTATCGAAAAACATAAAAGACTGTGAGTGGACAAAAATAAATTGTAAGTTCAGAAAACAGTTTATAAGAAAGTACATTTATACCCTCCACGAAAAACCAATGCATGCATATGAAAACCATTTCATATCCAAGATAGGAAACCATCATTGAAAACCAGAATAATTTCCTTTTCTCAAATCCGCAATTCAAATCCAGGGCCTCAGCTCAAAATCATAAATCCTCATCAAAGTACGGGAACTTAGCCCAAAAATCCGCAAAAGCCAAATCATCTGGGCTATTGCCCAAAACATCTGTAAACCAGTGAAAAACCAGTGAAAACATCAATCAATCAACTTGCTAGATCTCAAGTGCGCTCGAGTCTTTAAACTGAAAACACATGCGCATAATCAGGCCTTCCAGGGATATCAACTAGTCTTTAAACTCAAAACACAATCAACATGCCTCTGGGGATATCACAATAACCAATTCTTTAAACTCAAAACATATCAATCCAGGGCCCTCCCCCATCAATCAACCGAGTCTTTAAACTCAAAACCAGATCCAGCCAATTTCTGGGTCTTTAAACCCAAAACCATTTTTCAACGGGTCTTTCAACCCCAAAATCACTTTCCAAAATTCATCGTAAATCATTGCAATCAAATCATATGTCAAATCCCAAAATTAAATCATCAAAACCATGATCAAATCACAATATAAATCAAAAACTCGTAAAACGTGCAAATACGTCATTATCTCGAAATACATGCCAAAACCGTAAATCATCAATATCAATCACAACATAGAAATCACGTATAGAAAAAAAAATATAAAAAACATACATGCATGCATCATAAGTTAGAAAGCAAAGTTCACTCATAGACCGTTAGTGTCGCCGTCTCGATACGCGCGCACTTAAACTTCCCCTGCTAATCCACTATCACCGGGTTTTACGAACCTGTTCAAATCCCGTAATAAGGTTACTAACTAATTCATTAAGCTTCTACTAAATCCCCGTAATTTTTTCAAATTTTTAACTATTTTTAACTGAGCCCTAAAACCTTCGAACATCCCGAAACATGTCGAAACGATGTCCGATCGACTCGAAACCAGTGCAAAAATGTTCGTTATATCGAATACTTAAAAAGTCGTGTTGGAACCTTCCTCAAAAGGTGTTCCATACGCCCACATGCGCCACCCAAAGGGGCTGCGCGTGGGCCTCATGTGCGGCACTATTCATCATCTCCTTCCTCTCGCCGACCCGGTCGAGACCGGTCCGAACCGGCGCAGGCGGTTTTCCACCATTTTTCCATTTTTTTCATCCATTTTAATCCCAATAACTTCGTCCTAACCTATCCAATCGATCCAGTTGCTTCAAACATGAAATTCAATCCTCTAACTTACTTTCCCGATAGTCGATCAAACACCAAACTGTCCTCCTCTGGTTCTGGCCACCACAGGTCACCACTGGTCATGTTTTCGATTCCTATTGACTCCCTTGACCTCCAGACCTCACATCCAAACATTAAACCGCATTAATAACCACAAATTCATGTTTTACCATTTTAAACCGAAACAGGACATGTTCGGGTTGTCACCATTTACCGTCGTCGTCGTGCACGACTGTGGCCTTCATCCTCCTCGTCTCGCCTCCCTTACACTTTTTCCTCCAAAAACTAGCCTCATCAGATGAAAATCGAGGGGGTCGTGTGGGTTGGATTCATGGTAGCTCTGTTTCCCTCACTGGTCTAGCCACCCTTCACGGCTGCTCCTTACCTTGGCACCACCACCTGTCTCATTATCTAAGCTCTCATTTTCCTACACACGCTATGCAAACCTGATGAAGATCGAAGGGGGTGGGTTCTTATTTGCACGCACACTCACTCTGTTTTTCCTTTCGAATCGTGAAACCCCCTTTTAAAACAAAACCTGAGATATTCTGAGAGACAGTAAGGAGGGTTCTATGACCTTCCATGTAACGACCCGGAAATTCAAAAAAGGAACATTTGAAAAATTTGAAGGAAATGACAATTTTGCCCTTGGTTATAAGGTCCAAAAGTTGACTTTTTGATCGAAATCTTGTTTGGACTTTCCGTAAGTACCGTTGGATAGGTCTCGAGACGCTGAATCCGTAGACATGCGGCATGCGTCAATCGGAGTTCGAATGTAAAATATACAGGTCTGAGACGGCAAAGGGCAATTTGGTAATTTGTCAAAGAAGGGTAAAATGGTAATTTGACTGGGCTTTTGATGAGTCAGTACAATTATGACTCACCTAGGTTGTTAAGTGACATCTGTCACCTTATAAACAAGATTGGTGGCAAGTCGATGCTAATGCTTGGTTGAATACGTATTTGTACGTGTATGTGTGTAATTGTGAAGGGAAAATAGAGCATCAGTATGCTCAAATAGCATACCTCAATCTCCCTGTCTGATCGATATGGGAGAGGAATAAAGAGGTAGTTAGAGAGGAAAAACAGAGAAGGAGAGAAGGTTGATTACTTGGAACCGTACAAAAAACCCGAAGAACCAAACCCGTAGGAATTCAAATTCTCCTAAAACTCGAATTTGAATTTGTAGGTCGTAATACTCCAAATTGAGATTGGTTTGAGCTTTCTGGGACTGTTTCGATCAGGATTACCTTAAGAATGAAAGGAATTGGTATCCTTTTGGCTCATAACGGACATGGCGGAAATGGAGCAATTCGAGGATTGAGTTTTGTAATTGAAGGATTGGAAGAATTAAATTGAGACTTGGAATGTGTTTATCAGACTTCTATGAAGCTCCAGAACGAATCAATTTAGAGGAATTGATGACCAGTGAGAGAATCGAATGATGAATAGACCTTAAACTCTCGAGGCTTGGTCGAATGCCTTCGAGGTAAGGAATCATAAAATTGAATTTACAAACCTTCAATTAACATTAAAACAATATGATTAGCTGAATCTATTGAAGAAAAAGAGTGGAAATTGACTGAAATTCAGCCGGGTCAAGCCGCGGGCGAACCAGACCCGTTTTACAAACAAACGAGTGAAGACGATGGCATTGTAGCACGCGCGTGGGTTTCACGTGCAGCCACTCACGGTGGCGCGTGGGCTCGATTTCCGAGGTGAGTTCAACATGAAACTTAACATGAAACTAGTTCCTTTTAATGTAACGAACATTTTGGCTCTGGTTTCGAGGAAATCGGATATCGTTTCGATAGTGTTCTATGTATCCGAAGTTTTAATATACGTTTAAAATACGTATTTAATTCCTGAAAAAATTGGGGAAAATTATATGAGATATATTGAAGTGTTAGTGACCCTCGATAATGTTTTTGGACAGGAATGGTGATTTCTGGAATTTACGAAAAAACGTGCGGCACGGAATGCGAGCGATATAGACGGTGTGTGAGTGGACTTTTGCGTGAAAATGATATTTTGGGCTTGAGACCCAATTGGATAGTGATTTTAACTCGGATTTGGAGTCACATGTGAATATGATTAAATTGATGATTTTGATTTATAAAGTGAATTCTGGACATTGTTTTTATGATGGATTTGTGGAACTTACTTTGTGAAAGCTATGTTTCGGGCATAGGCCCTGTTGAAATGTTTTTTATTTGATTTGAGACATGAATGGTTTTAAAATGAGATTACAGAATTTGGTGACTGTTCCACATATACCATCCTCTGTGATTTGATAGTCTCCTCCAGACGTCTTAGATCCTGGAGTAGTCACGATCCACTGCTTAGAGATGAGTAGCACCAAGGGAGGCTCAATCTCAGGAGTGGGAGATTATGATGATATACTCCAGACGTCGTAGATCCTGGAGATGATATCATGTCAGGACCCACCCCGGTTTCATCCCGAAAACCGAGGTAAATCCTGCTCCCGTCTGACACCCCGACACAACACCACCGTAAACTACTAAAGTAACACAATCAGACGCAGGAGAAACTATACACATCTCGAAGTCAAGTTTAACAGAGCATAGTTCTAAATACAAAAGAAAGAAAACCGGTAAACTAGATACACGCATACGAAAACTTTAAAACACTCTGGGGTCGCTCTCGTAACTTATATGCCTCAGACACTGCCTCGACGCTAGAACCCCGCTCTAGCTTCACGACCTGGAGGGCAGTTTAAAAACAGAAGGTGTGAGTGGACCATAATAATTTAATTTCCGAAAACCATTTCATAATAAAACCAGGGTTTTAGCCCTCCGTTTTGAAATCACATGCATAACCCAGTTACTAAAAACAATTATAAATCACGTAAAGATCATCATAAAACATTTGCAGAACCATTATAAAAACAGTTATAGAAATCATATCATAAGCATCATAAAACCGTATCGTAAAATATAAATACCAAGCCATCATAATCCGATCAAACCTGCTGGATCTATCCGAGTCTTTAAACTCCCGAGTCTTTAAACTCCCGAGTCTTTAAACTCAATCCAGGCCTCAATAATATCCGAGTCATTAAACTCCCGAGTCTTTAAACTCAACAGGCCTACGGGGGGAATATCAATATATCCGAGTCTTTAAACTCAATCCGGGCCCGTCCCCCGTCAAATATAATCCGGGTCTTTAAACCCAATAACCAGATCCAGCAAATCCAATCAAAACCATTTGAAAACCATTGCTAAATCCACATCCAAACTCGAATCCGAAACCACGGGTCTGATGCCCTTCCAGCATCCAAAACCGTCATTCCGAACCCAAATCCGGAATTCCACTTTTCAACTTTAAAATCCAATCTCGATTCTCGAAATCCGATTCTAAAACTGAAAACCTTGATCCTCCAAATCATGTTCCAAAATCCCTTTATAATCATGGAAAACCTTTATCGTTTGAAATCCCAACTTCATAGTATCATAATCAAAAATCAAACCTTTCTCGTAAAACGTGCCAAAAACCGTAATTCCTCAAAAAACGTGTAATTAAGTAAAACAGTTATAGCTATTCAAATAACCATGAAATCACATATAAAACCATAAAACAAGTAATTAAAAGCAGTCATGCACGCTCAGTTATAGAGAAGGGGTCCACTCACAGTTACTGGGCCCTCAATCGCGTCCCGAACGTCCCGTACGTTCCTCAGCTTCCTCGGGAAGTCCCGATCCTGTCAACAATCACCCAAGAGCGTTACTAACACGTCTACGAAAGTCCACCTAATTTCCCACAAAAATTCTCGGGTCCTAAACATAACGAACTGAAACCCTACACATTCACCTTCGCGGAACTAACCTCAAATGATGTCCGAACAACCCAAAACTTATTCCAATAGACTCGTCACAACATCTAGACCAAAAACCATGTTGACCATTTCCCCAAAAGTCGCCGTGCGCGCCCCCACGCGCCGCCCATAGTGGCTGCGCGTGGGCCTCACGCGCCTCTTACAGTACCATCGTCTACCTCGAGTCGACCGGTTCGACTGTACTGAACCGGCGTTCCCGGTTCTCCGCCGTCCCTTCTCCGTTTCCTCTAATTTCTTCACCATCCTCACCGTCCAGTCCTAAACAATCCAGTCCCCTCACTCCAACACCTCGACACAGCCCCTATGTCGTCGACTCAAACTCGAACAAAACCTGAACCAGTCCCCTGTTTTCCCCTCCGGCTAACCAGGTCTTCCCCCATCACGGTGGCTATCTTAAACTCTTCCTAGGACATTCCTAAGTCTCACCCAACTCACCAAAACCGTCGACTCACACCCAAAACCCACGACTCACCGTTTGAAACTCACGGCCAAAATAGAGTAAATCACGGGAGAAGAAATTACCTGTCGTCGACCGCCGCCGTGCTCACCACCGCAATCCTTGGAGGTCACAGAGTCCTCCCCAGCTTCTCTTCGAGTTCAATGGAACCGTACACAGCCACACCACCACCACGAGCTCTCACCTCCTCTCTGTTTCCTCTGGTTTTCCCGTGAACGCCCACTTCACACACACACAACCACTGCACCTCCCAACCTTCTCCCTAGCTCTCTTTCACCCTCTGGTCACTCCTCACTCACCAGAACACACCAACACTCACCAGAACCTCTCAATTTTCTCTCGAGCTTCCTTTCTGTTTTCTCTTCTTCGAACACACACCCACGACACACACGAACACTCAGCCCCAAATAATTGGACCGTGCTCCCTAGAACCCTCTAGCCCTCTTACACGTGTCACAATCCTAAAACTCCTATCACAAGTGGCTCAATCTCAGCCATCCATTTGTCCCTCTCTGTTGTACAAATCCCCAGACAACCAAAAGACCAAAATACCCTTCCTTTTAAGTCAAAATTACCATTTTCCACTACCTTCCTAGACCCGTAACTCCCACATCCTAACTCCGATGAATACGTGCCGCCTATCGTTGAATTCAGGACGACGAGATCTACCTAACTATCCTAGGTCAACGTATTAAAACCCGGTCGTACGAAAAGTCAACTTTTCCCCCTAGTTTAACCAAATTACGAAAGTGCCCCCAACCTTCCGAACATCATAACTTCCTCCTCGGAAGTCGGAATCGGGCGTGCCACCTGTCTACGGATTTGTGACATCCTAAACTACGTCATGGTCATCGGTCAAAGTCCATTTGACCTCCCGAACTAAAAGTCAACAATTTGCCCGAACTAGGGGCAAAATCGTCATTCTACGCTACCAGACCTACCATAACCGACTAACCACTAATTAAGCTCACTAATCCTTCACTAATCACCGTCTTAACCCTAATTCCCGGGACAGGTCGTTACATATCACCCCAGACGTCGTAGATCCTGGGGATGTACTCGGACGTGAGACTCCCGAGTTTGCACGCGTTGCACTGATATCGTGACGGTTACTTGGATATTGAGGATTGGTGAGATTTGTGATTTTTGTGATTTATTGATATTTGTGTCCAGATACTTTATATCCTGAACTGATTTGATGAACATGAGTTTTATGGACCATGAGAAAACATGTTTTGATTCTATCGGTCCACTGTTCATATTTGATTGATTTCACGCTATTACTCATGTTTTATGACATGCATGCATGTTTGTGAAACTGAAGGGTAAGATTGATTTTCCTCAAATGTATTTATAGAAGTTTATTTTTGTCCACTCACACCTTTTCTATTTTATTGACTCTCCAGGTCGTGGCGGGATGATCGAGGCTGATCGGGAGGTGGAGGCATGAGTGGGCATAGGTGCGGTTATCCCTTGTTTGGTAAGCACTTAGGGTAAATTTGGAACTTCAGTTGACTTGTCAGACGGGAGTAGGACCGGGCACGGTTATTTATGTCCTTCGGGGACGGGTCCTGTCATTCCAGCAAGGAACAAGTGTCCCAAAATCATTGGGCACACTCCACAAGACACCAAGTGGCACCATTTTACTAGGCACAAATTCTTAGGTAGCGAAAAGACCAAATTGCCCTTTGAGACTAAATTACCAAAATGCCTTTAGCATCGTTAAACCAAAATCCAACCATCCGAAGTCCGGTCACAGCGTGCCACCTGTCGTTGTACTCAGGGAATCGAGATATATCGAACGGTCCTCGAAATACGGGAAAAAGACATGTCGTATAAAAAGTCAACAATTAGCCCATTTTTAACCAAATTACCAAACTACCCTCAAACTGCCGAACGTTATAACTTCTTTCTCGAATGTCGGAATCGGACGTGCCAACTGTGTACGGAGTCGTGACGTCATGAACTACATCACAATCATCAGTCAAAGTCCATTTGACTGCCTGAACCATTAGTCAACCTTTTTGCCCACTGCAGGGGCAAAACTGTCATGCCGCATTGTCCGTCCGAGATCACCCAACTAATCACCGATTAACTTTACTAATCCGTCATTAACCACTAATCTAATCCCGATTTCAGGGATGGGTCGTTACAAGGAGCCCCTACCTCCCCATCACCTTTGCTGTTCCTGATCATTTTTCCCTTCTTTCTATGCCCTTCTGGTGCAGTGCTCCTCTATATCTTGAAGTAGTGTGTTTAGACCTCCAATTGATTGGTGTTTGCAATGGGAAGTGTGCGTATCTAGTAGAATAAGATGATAAAAATTGTGCTACTATTCACTTTGTTACTTTTGCGTTTGCAGGAGCGTGGCGAGAGGAATCTGGGGATCATGGAGTACGTATATATAATTAAGTGCTTGTATATAGTAATCTAAATAGTTAGTAGTGCTTGTATTTACTAATCTACATAATTAGTTTCATAGTGGTTTTCATTAGATGGGAGAATTTTATTTCATTTTAAAAAAATATAATTTTGTATAACCTTATCTTTCTTGAAGAATTAAATTCTTCATTTTGTTTTCCCGTCGTTTGATGGTATTTTATTTGGTTTTTGTACATTCTATAAGAACCTTTTACACCTGATGAGCTTGTGGAGAAATATTCAGGCCAAGTTAGGGTTATTCGTGGAGCTAAGCTTACGCCTGATTCAATCTTATATAAGGGACGTCCTTCGCCTGAATGTGCAACTATGAATGATCATTCTATTTTGATTCTTTCCTAGTTTATTAGATGTTGATTCTTTCCTATTTTTGTATGATACAATTCATATGTATCCATGTTGATTCTTTCCTAGTTTATTAGATGTACCTATTTTGCTTAGTTTCCAAGTGGTTATGTAGGCAATTCCGTACAATTCATATTATTTAATGATATATAAAATATTCATACCTTTCATGGTACAAGAGTTCTAAAGATCTACCGAGCAAAACCCTAGGCAAACCATAATTAAATGTTTGCCCCTGTTAATCCCATCCCACACTCATCAACTGGCACCAACCTTAATCTTCCATCCTCCATCACAATTAATGATGTCACCCAGCTTCTAGTAAAGCTTACCATCACCACTTTCTTCCCTTGGCGTGCTCTGTTCAACACCCCTCTCCATGAATATGATTTCATGGCTTAGATGGATAGCTCTCATCCCTACCCACCCGCTACAAAGATTGTGCTACACGTCTTTTGGTTCCATCAGAGCTAGCTTCTCCTCTATGTCATTCTGACATTGGTGTTACCCTAGGTTATCACCCTCATCGCTGTTACAAAAACATAAGCATATGTTTGAAGTAATTCGCGGGGCGAAATCTTGGAATGCTTCATGTGACGAAGGCTTGGAATGCTTCGCATGGCAAAAGCTTGGAATGCTTCGCATGGCGAAAGCTTGGAATGCTTCGCGAGGCAAAGACTTAGAGTGCTTCGCGGGGTGAAGGCTTGGAGTGGGTCTTGGGACGAAGGCTTGGGGTGCTTCACATGACGAAGGCTTGGAGTGCTTCACGGGGTGAAGTGTAACACCCCGAAAATTCGAGGATTCTAATTTTTTAAATTATTGAATGAATTGACGTTTTTACCCCTGTGAATTGTATTGCCCAATTTGTTGACTTTTTGATTGGTGGGTGGAACGGACTTTGACCAATGACCGTGACGTAGTTCGAGACGTCACGAGTCCATAGACAGGTGGCACGTCCAATTCGGACGATCAGGGAAAAAGTTATGACTATCGGAAGCTCAGGGGAATTACCGTAATTTGGACGATTGGGGTGAAAATGTTGACTTTTCGTTTGAAAACTAATTTTCATATGACTCAAGGACCGTTAGGTAGGTCCCGATGCCCTGAGTCCGTAGACAGGCGGCACGCCGAAATCGGACTCCGTACGAGGAAGTTATGGTAAAAAACGTGAAATCGGGAGGTTTGCGTCCCGGTTTTCGTGTCGATTATTTTATTCTGATATTGTGATTGGAGGAAACCTGGATGAGTGACAAGTGTCACTCATCCATTGGCTAGATTGGATCAAGCTCCACTAAGTAATTAATTAGAATTAAATCCAACTTTTAATTTCAGCCATCCATCTAAAGTACCACAGACTTAATCTGAACCCTTAATCTCATTTCTGAGATTGAATATGGACCCTCCACTTCATGTTATCAGATTCCCTCCATTCTATATATTTTCCTACCCGACACACACACACGATCCATTTCGAACAAATACCCCAACTCATCACTCATTCTCTGTGTTCGTGTGTGGCTGGATTGGGCTGGTGAGGGCTGAGAGACGGCGGTGAACGGCGGCAGACGGCGGCGAGGTAGGCTGTTTCTAACCCGAAACTATTTTAAAAACTCAAAATTTGGAAGCTTGATTTCCAGCGTGTATTGTCGAGTTCTATTGATCCTATTCGATTCTATGGACTGGTAGGAAACTTTAGAACGTGTTTCGTGACTAGAGGAGGCCTGAACGGAGGTTAAAAGGCGACGGGAAACCCAGATTCTGTTCATCGGGGTAAGCCTTTGTTTCAGCCCTTGTTTAATGTTTTTGATTCCATAGAACCGTTTCTGGGATTGTGACGAACACTTAGGAAGAAACTAGAACTAAAATGGTTGAGAAATGGAGGATTGGTGACCGGGTCAGATCGCGGGTCTGATAGACCCAGTTGCCGAGAAACGGGTTGACCCGTCAAGAGGACA
This sequence comes from Prinsepia uniflora, assembly GCA_032719365.1. NCBI lineage: Eukaryota > Viridiplantae > Streptophyta > Magnoliopsida > Rosales > Rosaceae > Prinsepia > Prinsepia uniflora. The sequence goes on from CM064864.1 coordinate 68,263,302, forward strand.
GAGGTGATGACGTGGCACCCTGTCAGAACTGTCAGGTGACGTGGACCACACTTCAGCCGACACATGTCACATGTTAGTGCACAGTCAGCACTGACATGTCAGTGACGTGGCCCAATCAGGGGCTGCCATGTGTCACTGACATGTTACTTATTAAACAGTTTTATAAACTTGAGTTTCGGCCCACTCACCCTTAATGTTTCGGTAACCCCTCCAGGCTGTGCTACTGAGGTAGAGGAGGATCCTGAGGCGGAGGCATAGATCTACTTCCGCATATCTGAACCCCTGTCGGGTGGTTTGACCCGCAGGATTATTTTAGAGTCGTGCTCGTAATTTGTAATTTGGTTTTCATCCCTTGTCTGACATCTGTTAAATTTGGATTTGATGTATAACTTTATTTGGTTATTTATTAATTTGAACATTTGAGGTTAAAATTGGTATGTTATTTTGGGTCTCAGACGGGAGCAGGGCACGTCCCCTTGTGGTCCCCTGACTACGCCCAAACTACGCATTAAATTAAACATGTAATCTGAGTGTTATGCAATTTAAACCCTTTTTGTGTAGATGTAGTATTGGTAAATAGGGATCGTTCTTAACCGGGGAAATTAGGGAACATTAATAATGTGTTAGTGGGAAATGAATAAAAGAATAATGAATAAAAGAATTAAATAATAAAAGAATTAAATCATCAAAGAACTAATAAATTAAAGAATAGATGAATAAGAGAATAAAGAAATAAAAGAATAAAGAATTAAAAGAATAAAAGAATAAAAGAATAAAGAATAAAAAGAATCAAAGAATAAAAGAATAAAGAATAAAAAAGGATCAAAGAATAAAAGAATTAAAAGAATAAAAGAATAAAATAATAAAAGAATAAAGAATTAAAAGAATACAAGAATAAAAGTAAAGAATAAAGAATTGAAAAGGGGGGTTTTGAAAAAGAGTTGTAAATATAAAATAAAGAAAACAAGTAAAAATAATTAAATACTTAATTTTACTTCTACTTTAACCTTTGTACTAGTGAACTTTCTTCAAACACATATTTTTACCAACACTCTAACATCATGCTCATATTGAACCAATCACGAAATCATACCTTAATCATCTCAAATACATGCATATATTTTTCATATTATAAATGCACCGAACAGCGGATTATTACTTACAATATGATCCACCTTAAGTAAGTGATTTAATGCGCCGAACAGCGATCAAACATTAAATCTCTTCAACTCTATTCTAAATGCCCCGAACAGCGGATCAACATTTAGTTTCGAATTGAAGTTTAAGTACTAAAACATATGAAGTAAAAGAAACTCAAAAAGTAAAACACATGGAGATTGCATTCTTACTTACAAATGTTAGAAAGAAAATACCAACACATATATTGAATTATAAGTAAAACCAATAACAATAACAAGAATTTACGTAGAGAAGTATGGATTTTCACAAGAATCACCGAACAGCGGCAGGAAACTTGTGAAGATGGAAGAAGAAATACGAGGAATTCGGTCTTAAAACTCTTGAATTGCCTTAGAATTACTTGGCCTAGGTATTTCTTAAGGAAAGTATAAAAATGTGTTTAAGAGATCTCAAAGAAATATCACAAGAACAAAGTAAAGAAGAAATGAAATTAAGAAAAATAAAAATAACATAAATTAAGAACAAGAATTAAAAGAAAGCTAATTAATAAGAAAATCTACAAGAAGTTAAAATGGTCCCCAAAAATGTCTCTCAAAAGAGAGAAACAAAAGAACTAACTAAGAACTAGAACTAAGAAAAATGAAAGAAAATGGAAGAATGAAACTAATTGGGGACTCCCAAATACATGAAATGACCTCCCTATTTATAGAGGGAGTGCCACAATTGTTTAATTAAAAGTACAAAATTAAAATATAAAAATAGCAATAAAATAGTACATGAAGAAGTGATGGAAATGATGAGATTGGGTGGGAAAAGATGCTGATTTTGGGGCAAATATGCTGATTTTAGGGAAAAGTGGCTGATTTTGGGGAAAAGTTGCTGATTTTGGGGCAAATATGCTGATTTTGGGAACTATTGGGGGGTTGCTGGATTTTTGGCTTGGGCTGCTGGATTTCAGCAGCTTCCCACCGAATTTCCTTGCGATTTTCAGTGGTTTCTCATATTTCGTCCATAATTTCTTCGTTATAATTCCGATCGGGACGATTCTTTCACCAAAATGCTCCAAATTCCAAGCTTTATTTATTTCTACAAAAATATCACAAAATAAATTAATTTGTCTAATTATTTATTATTTTAATATTAAAAGTCAAGTATAAAGGGTATAAAATAATATAAAATAACGCTTATTTGAGGACCTATCAAATACCCCCACACTTAAACTTTGCTAGTCCCTAGCAAATACTAAAATTAAACTACGAATTCAAAACAAGTAACCTTTAACCATTTGTCTCAATATTTCATAATTATAATCATGACATAAAAGATTTTCACTTAAAACATTTAAGCATATGGAATTCGAGAGTTAATACATGGTAACAAAATGTTTCAACAAGTAAGATAATGAGTAAATATGGTGAATGGATCTCTGCATGAATAAGACAAGTATGAATCAACTCACAAGGATATGCACTCATAAATTCACTCAATTTTGTAAGGGTTTGTGTTTACACTCAAAATATGTGAGAAAAATGCTCACATAATAGAATTGAAGTACTTTTGTAAAATCTCAAACAAACACCTCAAGATAAAAACAACACATACTTGCGCAAATGAACCAAAACCATAAGCTTACTCAAGTGATTAACTCAACTAATCAAAATTTACCATCTTAAGGATCATAAGGTCTTTACGAAGGTTGTAATGGGGCTAAGTTTAGAGGCAAGGAAAATATAGGACAAGTGGTGCTCAATTCGTTCCAAGACTCAATAGACTCCCAAAACGTATCATAGCTTCCCAACCTTAGTGCAATCATATTGGTAATCCATCCCTTCGAACATAGGCCTAATTCCATCATGTTGGGCCTCACAATCATTCTTCGTGTCGGATTTACAAATATAAGGGACTTAACTCAAACATTACATAACCAAACCTTATTACCTTGATCGAGACTCAACTTTTTTTTTTCTTTTTTTTTTTTCCTTTTTTTTTTGATTTTTTTGATTTTTTTTTTTTTGAATTTTTTCTTTTTTTTATATCAAGGTAATAACATGTGTCAACGATACAACAAAGCATGAGTCGGTAAATCCAAATAATTCACATAAAAGTCTTTCCAACATCATTATTTTCTCTTTACACAATCATTATGTCTTTAACCGAGTTCTTGGAACAAGGGTAAAGGATGTCTATACTAAGCTCAAGTGTTTAGATAATCATGGTGATGAAAGAAAGGCTTAATGTGGGCTCAAAAGGGTTAAAACTAAGGGGGTCGCAACTTGTGCGCACAAAATAGGGAACATGGATGTTTGAATTTGTGGTGTTAACCCTAATGCCTTAATCATTTCCAAAATCAGAGAGTTTATTGACTCAAAAGCTTTGAAAATCACATAAAATAAGTTCTAGTACTCTATAGTTCATTAAAAGCTATGGCAAGCAGTTATGAGGCATATGTATATCAATTTAAACAAAAAACTTATGAATCACTCATCAAAGATGTATATAAAGTTCTAAAGCTCACATAAGGTTCATATGATTCATACTTATCTTATCATGCTCGTTTATGTGCCAATTTACATGCATTATCTTCAAGTTATAACACTTAATCACAAAATATTAACAAACAAATTCAAGTTGTAGTGATTATCTTTATGGCCATAACATATTCCTTTCTATTCATTTATGTCATTGACAAGTTAAATGGCAACTTAAGACTCATAAAAACACTAAGTTAAAACAAAAAGATTCAAAAAAAAACAATAATATTTTTTTTCATTTTTTTTTCACCCTTTTTTTTATAATTTTTTCAATTTTTTTTTTGAACAATTAAAATTGTAAACCATTCCCCCACACTTAAATTCTACATTGTCCTCAATGTAGGAAAATACGAAGTAATTAAACATAGAATCAAAGTAAGGAAGATGATTTACGAAAATAATAGGAAAACATTAAATAAACAAAATAAAAGAGAGTGAAGGGTAGAGGATAGCAAATCTGTATTGATGACTCCTTCACATCCCGGGAACACATTGGGTTGCCTCCCAACAAGCGCTTGAAGTTTAACGTCCATCCAGCCTAGACAGAGATGCAAGTTAGTTAGTCAGAGATGTACGTTAATTAAGAATGCAAGTTAGATATGCAAATTAAAGTTAATGATGCAATGTGAGTTAAAGATGTAAGTTAGAGGAAGAGTGCAATGCAAGTTAAACTAAATATGCAAGTGAAGTTAAAAATGCAAGTTAAATGAAAGATGAAATGCAAGTTAGAATGAAAGATGCAAGTTAGTTAAACGAAAGATGCAAGTTAACTTTGTCATGACAAATAATGTAAATTAAGATATAAACAATATTTACATGTCGGGGGAAGTCAAAGATATATATGGTTCACATAGCCTCAAAGTTTAAATGGAGACTTATACGTCCGTGCGGCCCAAGTAAATATCTTGGATTAATTCAACTGTTTGGGCAACTTCAAAAGTGACCAGGTTAGAAAGAATACACATAAGAGGCAGGGCTATTTTCTTAGACCCAAAACCCGTTATGAGTACCGTCTCTTGTCCTAGACATCACCCTCAAAAATTTCTTACTCCAGAGGAATTAAGATGACTCAAGTGTTAACAATCACCGTGAGTGAGAGTTAACAAAAGAGTCTTCGCCGATAAAGATCAAAATCTAAATTTCAAAACACAAGTGATCTACATATAGCCGAGACTGATGCATGAATGCAATAACTATTTACAAGTATGTTTTTATGCACAATTTACAAATATAACATGACAATTACATATGAACAATTTATACAAGTATGAACAATTTATTTACAAGTATGGTTTCATTCACAAGTAATGATATTTACAAAACAAATTCTCATTAACAAACTAAGTATAAGATTTATTTAACCATTGAGATTTACATTAACACAAAGTGAAGATAAGAAATTTAAATTTATTATTTTTTAATATTTATGTTTTTTTCGGAATTTTAAAAAAATAAATAAATGAAGAATTTTTTTTTTTTTACGAATTTTATGCTTTTTTTTGTAATAAAAATAAAAATAAGGAAAAGTGAATATTTACCATAAGCATTTATGAACATTTAAACAGAATGAACATTATGTACAAGTATGAACAAGAATAAAATTACAAGTAAAAGAATTATAAACAAACATAAATGAAAATCTATTATGAACAAGTATGCATGTATATTATAAAATATAAATGTTATGAACAATTTATGAACAAGTATAAAAGGTAACAAGTAACATATATACAACATTTATTTACAAGTATGAATTAACACTAACATAAAGCTAAGATAAGATTTTTTTTTTTTTCAAATTTTTTATTTATTTCGATTTTTTTTAAATTTAAATTTAAATTTTATCAAGACATAACCAAATAAATAATTACATAAGAATAAAATAAGTGTAATAAAAAAGTTAATGGAATAAAAAGTTAATGAAATAAAGTTAATGGAATAAAAAGTTAGTGGAATAAAAAGTTAATGGAATAAAATTAATGGAATAAAAGTTAATGGAATAAAAAGTTAGTGGAATAAAAAGTTAGTGGAATAAAAAGTTAATGAAATAAATTTAAAGTTAAAGGAATAAAGAAAAAGTTTATGGAATAAAATTAAAGTTAATGGATTAAAGAAAAAGTTAGAAAGTGTAAAGAAAAATAAAATAAATTAAAAGTAAGGAAAAATGAATATTTACAATATGCATTTATAACAAGTACAAATTAAATTAAATTATGAACAAGTATGATAGAATTTTAAATTTACATAAACAATTTGAATATGAACAAATATATATAAAAAAAAATTATGAACATTTATGAACAAGTATAAATTAGAAACTATGAATAAGTAAAGTATGAACATTATAAACAAAAATAATAAGAACAAAAATAAGATGGATAAATAAAATATAAACAAGTAAGTAAGGGTTATAAACAAATATAATATTAACAAAAGTAAAATTTATAAACAAGTATAATATGCACAATTTATATACATACACTAACAAATTAAAAATGATTTTCAATTTCCCCGGCAACGGCGCCAAAAATTGACTACGCCCAAACTACGCATTAAATTAAACATGTAATCTGAGTGTTATGCAATTTAAACCCTTTTTGTGTAGATGTAGTATTGGTAAATAGGGATCGTTCTTAACCGGGGAAATTAGGGAACATTAATAATGTGTTAGTGGGAAATGAATAAAAGAATAATGAATAAAAGAATTAAATAATAAAAGAATTAAATCATCAAAGAACTAATAAATTAAAGAATAGATGAATAAGAGAATAAAGAAATAAAAGAATAAAGAATTAAAAGAATAAAAGAATAAAAGAATAAAGAATAAAAAGAATCAAAGAATAAAAGAATAAAGAATAAAAAAGGATCAAAGAATAAAAGAATTAAAAGAATAAAAGAATAAAATAATAAAAGAATAAAGAATTAAAAGAATACAAGAATAAAAGTAAAGAATAAAGAATTGAAAAGGGGGGTTTTGAAAAAGAGTTGTAAATATAAAATAAAGAAAACAAGTAAAAATAATTAAATACTTAATTTTACTTCTACTTTAACCTTTGTACTAGTGAACTTTCTTCAAACACATATTTTTACCAACACTCTAACATCATGCTCATATTGAACCAATCACGAAATCATACCTTAATCATCTCAAATACATGCATATATTTTTCATATTATAAATGCACCGAACAGCGGATTATTACTTACAATATGATCCACCTTAAGTAAGTGATTTAATGCGCCGAACAGCGATCAAACATTAAATCTCTTCAACTCTATTCTAAATGCCCCGAACAGCGGATCAACATTTAGTTTCGAATTGAAGTTTAAGTACTAAAACATATGAAGTAAAAGAAACTCAAAAAGTAAAACACATGGAGATTGCATTCTTACTTACAAATGTTAGAAAGAAAATACCAACACATATATTGAATTATAAGTAAAACCAATAACAATAACAAGAATTTACGTAGAGAAGTATGGATTTTCACAAGAATCACCGAACAGCGGCAGGAAACTTGTGAAGATGGAAGAAGAAATACGAGGAATTCGGTCTTAAAACTCTTGAATTGCCTTAGAATTACTTGGCCTAGGTATTTCTTAAGGAAAGTATAAAAATGTGTTTAAGAGATCTCAAAGAAATATCACAAGAACAAAGTAAAGAAGAAATGAAATTAAGAAAAATAAAAATAACATAAATTAAGAACAAGAATTAAAAGAAAGCTAATTAATAAGAAAATCTACAAGAAGTTAAAATGGTCCCCAAAAATGTCTCTCAAAAGAGAGAAACAAAAGAACTAACTAAGAACTAGAACTAAGAAAAATGAAAGAAAATGGAAGAATGAAACTAATTGGGGACTCCCAAATACATGAAATGACCTCCCTATTTATAGAGGGAGTGCCACAATTGTTTAATTAAAAGTACAAAATTAAAATATAAAAATAGCAATAAAATAGTACATGAAGAAGTGATGGAAATGATGAGATTGGGTGGGAAAAGATGCTGATTTTGGGGCAAATATGCTGATTTTAGGGAAAAGTGGCTGATTTTGGGGAAAAGTTGCTGATTTTGGGGCAAATATGCTGATTTTGGGAACTATTGGGGGGTTGCTGGATTTTTGGCTTGGGCTGCTGGATTTCAGCAGCTTCCCACCGAATTTCCTTGCGATTTTCAGTGGTTTCTCATATTTCGTCCATAATTTCTTCGTTATAATTCCGATCGGGACGATTCTTTCACCAAAATGCTCCAAATTCCAAGCTTTATTTATTTCTACAAAAATATCACAAAATAAATTAATTTGTCTAATTATTTATTATTTTAATATTAAAAGTCAAGTATAAAGGGTATAAAATAATATAAAATAACGCTTATTTGAGGACCTATCATCCCCGTGGGATCGGGGCGGGTCCTGTCAGCTTGGTATCAGAGCACTAGTTACTTTTCGAGTTTAAGGATAATGTTATCTGATCTATGCCTCTTGACAGTTGGTTATCCCTCCAAGGAGGATTCCTCATACACGAACTGACGAGGATCTGGAAAGGGAAATGGAAAGCGCAAGCATTGAGCGGGCTCAGCGTTTGGGCGCCACTCCTTTCAGCGGGGGATCAAACCCCGAAGATGCTCATGATTGGATCACCAAGTGGGAAAGGAACTTCACAGTGATGCACTGCCCTCCGGGCGAGCGGGTGACCTTGGCGGCCTTCTTACTGGAAGGAGGAGCCTATCAGTGGTGGCACGGCCTCGAAATGTCCGGATGGTCTGTCCACACCACTACCTGGGAGGTCTTCCGTTCCCGTTTTCTGGACCAGTATTACCCGCGATCGTTTCGCTCGGCACGGGAGGAGTTCCTGTGGCTGGAGCAAGGGGATATGTCCGTTGCGGACTACGAGCAGACTTTTGGGAAACTTTCCCGGTTCGCTGCATCTTTCGTGAGCACTGAGGAAGACAAGTGCCAAAGGTTCGAGCTTGGACTCCGAGGGGAGATTCGGGCAAGTGTGACTGCTGCCAGTCATGCTTCACTGAGTGACATGGTCGACGCTGCGGTGCGTGTCGAGGCCAGTCTGGCGGCACACCAGACACGACAGCCTTCGGGCGAGGGGCGACGTCAGGATTGCCCACACCGTGGGCCATCAGGCCAGAAGAACACTAAGGGAGGAGGTTACAGGGGAGCACCCTCATCCTTTAAGGGTCGTAGCTGGTCAGGTCGACGTGGGGGCTCTCAGGGCAGAGGATCAGGATTCAACTCTGGGCAGCGTTCATCTTGGAGCGGTGCTTCTGGTGGGCATTCGGACAGGCCGAGGCCAGTAAACTGTTTTGCTTGCGGAGAAGAGGGCCACTATGCTTGTGATTGCCCGATGTTGTCCAAGAACAACGACGTCGGGGGCTCTAGTGTGGTGCAGAGCACGGCTTCCCATACTAACGGAGGTCGAGGTCAGGGAGGTGACCGTGTTTCTGGGCGTGGCGCGCGTGGCCGCGGACAGAATAGAGGGCCTAGGGCCCAGGTGTTTGCAATGACCCAGCAGCAGGCGAGGACTGCCCCATGCGTGGTTACAGGTACACTACATATCCTAAACCTTCTTGTACGTGTATTGATGGATGCGGGGGCTACACATTCTTTTATTTCGAGGAGTTGTACTGGTATGCTTGATTGTGTGGTATCAGCCTTAGATTGCGAGATGGGTGTTGGCACCCCGATGGGCATCGTGTACATTGTGAATCAGGTGATTCGGAGGTGCCCGGTGAGAATTGAGGATGTGGATTTGCCAGCGGACTTAATTATCCTGGATATCCACGACTTTGATGTGATTTTGGGGATGGATTGGCTATCAGAGCATGGGTCGCTCATCGATTGTTGTAGCAGGCAAGTGATTCTGCGTAGTCCGGGCTTGCCGGAGGTTATCTTTCAGAGGGAACGTGATGGTTCGCCTCCTGAAGTGATTTCTTCACTTACTGCTACCAAACTTCTACGGAAGGGATGCCAGGGTTATCTGGCGCATGTCGTGTCGGTGCAGGTTGATACTCCGGGTATCGACGAGATACCAATGGTACGTGAGTTTCCGGATGTGTTCCTGGAAGACTTACCTGGATTACCACCACCGCGGGAGATCGAGTTTACAATTGAACTACTCCCCGGTACCAGACCTATGTCCCAAGCACCATACCAAATGGCGCCGGCCGAATTACGAGAACTCAAAACTCAATTGCAGGAGTTGGTGGATTTGGGATACGTCCGACCGAGTACTTCACCGTGGGGAGCACCGTTGTTGTTCGTGAAGAAGAAGGAAGGGAGTCTCCGTTTGTGCATTGACTATCGAGAACTCAACAAGGTGACACTGAGGAACCAGTATCCTCTACCCAGGATCGATGACCTTTCAGAGGAGGATATTCCGAAAACTGCTTTTCGAACCTGTTACGGACACTACGAGTTCCTTGTGATGCCTTTCGGCTTGACGAATGCTCCGGCAGCATTCATGGATCTGATGAACCGGGTCTTCCGACCCTACTTGGATAAGTTTGTGATTGTGTTCATCGATGATATCTTGGTGTACTCAAGGAGTGCCCGAGCACATGAGGAACATCTACGGTTGGTGTTGGAGAAGCTGAGACAGGAACAGTTGTACGCTAAGCTGAGCAAGTGTCAGTTTTGGCTGAGCAGTATTGGTTTTCTGGGACATGTGATATCAACGGACGGGATTAGCGTGGATCCCCAGAAAACAGAGGCGGTGACTAACTGGGCTAGACCGACAAAGGTAACGGAGGTACGGAGTTTTGTCGGGTTAGCAGGTTACTACCGGAGATTCGTGGAGGGTTTCTCCAAAATTGTTGCACCATTGACTCGATTGACTTGGAAGGGAGTGAAGTTTATTTGGGACGAGCAGTGTGATCGGAGTTTTCAAGAATTGAAGGATCGTTTGACCACTGCACCTGTCCTTGCATTGCCGGATGACAGTGGAGAATTCATGGTCTTTAGTGATGCATCGCTACAAGGTTTGGGTTGCGTGTTAATGCAGACTGGCAAGGTTATCGCCTACGCATCCCGGCAGCTAAAGACTCATGAGTTGAACTACCCTACCCATGATTTGGAGTTGGCAGCGGTGGTTCATGCTCTAAAAATCTGGAGACATTATTTATTCGGCGCAACGTGCCGGATATACACCGACCACCAAAGCCTAAAGTACCTATTCACTCAGAAGGAGCTTAACATGAGACAACGGAGATGGTTAGAGCTGCTGAAGGATTATGACTGTACAATTGAGTACCATCCGGGTAAGGCCAATGTGGTGGCAGATGCACTCAGCAGGAAGTCAGCAGGATCAGTTGCACACTTGGGGATCGTGTATCTTCCTTTGCTGGTGGAACTCCGGAAGGCGGGAGTTATTTTGGATACGGATGAGCATGGAGCTTTGTTGGCCAGCTTTAATGTACGACCAGTGCTGATTGATCGGATCATCGAAGCACAACTTCAGGATCCGATACTTCGTATTTACAGGATTGAGGTCGATGCGGATGGGAGACAGGATTTTACCATCCGGGATGATGGAGCACTTGTGAAGTTGGGCTGTTTGTGTGTACCTGCAGTGGCAGAGTTACGGGCCGAGATTCTTAAGGAGGCCCATAGTTCGGCTTATGTTATGCATCCGGGAGGTACAAAGATGTACCGTACCCTCCGGAGCCATTATTGGTGGCCAGGAATGAAGAAGGATATTGGAGAGTTCGTGAGCAGATGCTTAACCTGTCAGCAGGTTAAGGCGGAACGGCAGAGACTTTATGGGGCTATGCAGCCACTTCCGATTCCCGAGTGGAAGTGGGATCACATCACCATGGACTTCGTCTTTAAGTTACCAAGGACTCAGAGTGGAGTTGACGGAGTATGGGTGATTGTGGACCGGTTAACCAAGTCAGCCCATTTTCTGCCAGTTCAGGAGACATATAAACCTAACCGACTGGCCCAATTGTTCGTAAAGGAAATCATACGATTGCATGGTACGTCGGAATCGATTGTGTCCGATCGTGATCCGCGTTTCACTTCCAGGTTCTGACGGAGTTTGCAAACTACTTTGGGAACAACCCTACGTTTCAGTACTGCTTTCCGTCCACAGACCGATGGACAGTCCGAAAGGACCATTCAGACCCTGGAAGACATGATGAGGTCTTGTGTGCTACAGTTTCAGGATTCATGGGATACTCATTTTCCATTGATGAAATTCTCTTACAACAACAGCTATCAGGCAAGCATCGGGATGGCACCCTATGAGGCACTGTATGGTCGACAGTGCAGGACACCTATCTGATGGATGGAGATAGGGGAGCGAGCGGCTGTAGGGCCAGAATTGATGGACTTAACCCTGGAAACTGTTCGTGTTATCAAGGAGAGATTGAAGGCGGCACAGGATCACCAAAAGAGTTATGCCGATCGACGGGTTCGAGACTTGGAATTTGAAGTGGGAGATTTTGTCTTCCTGAAGTTATCTCCGTGGAAAGGGATTATCCGTTTTGGTCGACGGGGGAAACTGAGTCCGCGTTTTATCGGACCATATGAGATTGTGGAAAGGATGGCAGGGTTGCTTACAGATTGGCACTACCTCCAGAACTTTCTAGAGTTCACGATGTTTTCCACGTATCGATGCTGCGGAAGTACGTACATGTTGCTTCTCATGTATTGGAGGAACAACCTATCGAACTCCGAGAGGATTTGAGCTTTGAGGAACAACCAGTACAAATTTTGGATCGGAAGGACAAGGTACTACGTCGGAAGACGATCCCTCTCGTGAAGATTCTCTGGAGAAACCAGAATGTGGAGGAAGCCACATAGGAGCCCGAGGCTCAGATGCGAGAAAATTTTCCTTATTTGTTTCTTTGAAATTTCTGGACGACATTTCTTAAGGGGGGAAGGTTGTAACACCCTGGAAATTCGAGGATTCTAATTTTGTAAATTATTGAATGAATTGACGTTTTTACCCCTGTGAATTGTATTGCCCAATTTGTTGACTTTTTGATTGGTGGGTGGAACGGACTTTGACCAATGACCGTGACGAAGTTCGGGACGTCACGAGTCCATAGACAGGTGGCACGTCCAATTCGGACGATCAGGGAAAAAGTTATGACTATCAGAAGTTCAGGGGCATTACCGTAATTTGGACGATTGGGGCGAAAATGTTAACTTTTCGTTTGGCAACTAATTTTCACATGACTCACGGACCGTTAGGTAGGTCCTGATGCCCTGGGTCCGTAGACAGGCGGCACGCCGAAATCGGACTCCGTAAGAGGAAGTTATGGTCAGAAACGTGAAATCGGGAGGTTTGCGTCTCAGTTTTCGTGTCGATTATTTTATTCTGATATTGTGATTGGAGGACACCTGGATGAGTGACAAGTGTCACTCATCCATTGGCTAGATTAGATCAAGCTCCACTAAGTAATTAATTAGAATTAAATCCAACTTTTAATTTCAGCCATCCATCTAAAGTACCACAGACTTAATCTGAACCCTTAATCTCATTTCTGAGATTGAATCTGGACCCTCCATTTCATGTTATCAGATTCCCTCCATTCTATATATTTTCCTACCCGACAACACACACAATCCATTTCGAACAAATACCCCAGCTCATCACTCATTCTCTGTGTTCGTGTGTGGCTGGACTGGGCTGGTGAGGGCTGGCAGACGGCGGTGAACGGTGGCAGACGGCGGCGAGGTAGGCTGTTTCTAACCCGAAACTGTTTTAAAAACTCAAAATTTGGAAGCTTGATTTCCAGCGTGTATTGTCGAGTTCTATTGATCCTATTCGATTCCATGGACTGGTAGGAAACTTTAGAACGTGTTTCGTGACTAGAGGAGGCCTGAACGGAGGTTAAAAGGCGACGGGAAACCCAGATTCTGTTCATCGTGGTAAGCCTTTGTTTCAGCCCTTGTTTAATGTTTTTGATTCCATAGAACCGTTTCTGGGATTGTGACGAACACTTAGGAGGAAACTAGAACTAAAATGGTTGAGAAATGGAGGATTGGTGACTGGGTCAGATCGCAGGTCTGATCGACCCAGTTGCAGAGAAACGGGTTGACCCGTCAAGAGGACAGAGGTGATGATGTGGCACCCTGTCAGACCTGTCAGGTGACGTGGACCACTCTTCAGCCAACACGTGCCACATGTTAGTGCACATTCAGCACTGACATGTCAGTGATGTGGCCCAATCAGGGGCCGCCACATGTCACTGACATGTCAGTGACGTGGACTAGTGCCGTGCTGACACGTGGCCTGACAGAGCAGTGATGTGGACCAATCATGTGTTGACACGTGGCACCTATCAGAGTCTGACACGTCAGACCTGACAGCTGTCAGATGACGTCAGCAGGACTGTTCCTGCGATGACCAGAGCGTTGACCGGCGCGCGTGAATAGTATTTTTTGTAGGACCACCACCATTCTTTAGGTTTCGACGATCCGGATCCAATGGCGGTGGTTTCGGGTCGATCGGAGATCATTAAGTTGGTCAAAATAAGGTTTTATTTCCTCGGGAAGCGCGTTCGGGCGGCTTTTCCGGGCCGGTTTCAGTCTGGGGTTTCATGGTTGAATGTTAGGGGTTTATATTGACCTTTACGTATACTTTGGACATGACAGGGATTGTACAATTGTACCAGGTCGAGGGTATACGTTCGGTTTTCAGCAGGATTGTACTGTGAGTGGGCCCGATTTCATTAAACCCTTGCATGCTTAAATGTTTTCTTATTTACTTATATATTCACATGTTGGAATCATGAAAAAGTTTTGATGATATTGAAATTATGGTTATGGCACGTTTCACGGTATTTGGGTTGAGACCCGTCTGATGAAACTTAAAGATTGGTTTTGGATTTTATCTATATATATCTGTGTTTTGCATGTGGATATCGATAAAATGTATTTGGTACTGCACTGTATAGATCCACTCATGTGATACTGTCTCCTCTGGATGTGGTAACCCGGAGTGGTCACGGCGCATTGCCTGCGAGGGGTCATTCAACCGAAGAACCGGACTGTAAAATGACTCAGGAGCAGGTTTGCTATGATATGATGTCTAGAACGTCAAGCGTCTAGGACGCTAGGCATCTGGGATGCCGTACCCGGACGGGGTTCGGGGATTTGATTCGGGATTGAGACCCCGAGTGGCACGCGTAGCCTTGGGACTGTGACCTTATTGGACGTCAGGGATGTCAGACATCGGGGATGTCAGGATGGGAGTGTATAGTGCAGCGGCTAAAATTATGTTTATGGTTTTATTACATGCCTTATGATTCATATTATATAATTTATGGTTTTAAATTCTGATGCATGCATGTTTGGAAAACGGAGGGGTAAATTATATGTTTTACTTATTAAACGGTTTTATAAACTTGAGTTTCGGCCCACTCACCCTTAATGTTTTGGTAACCCCTCCAGGCTGTGCTACTGAGGTAGAGGAGGATCCTGAGGCGGAGGCATAGATCTACTTCTACGTATCTGAACCCCTGTCGGGTGGTTTGACCCGCAGGATTATTTTAGAGTCGTGCTCGCAATTTGTAATTTGGTTTTCATCCCTTGTCTGACATCTGTTAAATTTGGATTTGATGTATAACTTTATTTGGTTATTTATTAATTTGAACATTTGAGGTTAAAATTGGTATGTTATTTTGGGTGTCAGACGGGAGCAGGGCACGTCCCCTTGTGGTCCCCGTGGGATCAGGCCGGGTCCTGTCACGAAGGGTTAAAATGCTTTGCGGGGCGAAGGCTTAGAATACTTTCCGTGGCAAAGACTTGGAATGTTTCGTTGGGCGAAGGCTTAGAGTGCTTCGTGTGACGAATGCTTGAATTGCTTCGCAGAGCGAGGGCTTGGAGTGCTTCGTGGGGCGAAGGCTTGGATTGTTTCACATGACGAAGGCTTGGGATGCTTGGCATGGTGAAGGCTGAAAGTGCTTCGTGAGGCAAAGGCTTGGAGTGCTTCGCTGGGCGGAGGCTTGGGGTGCTTCACATGGTGAAGATTTAGAGTTTTCCTTGGTACACAAAATTGTCTACGTAAAATCTCAAGTTTGTTGATAATTTTGTTGAAGACAATATACAACGAAAACAAAATCGGATATGGATTGTGCCGATGTTGTTCACCTTTGCAAGGTTCGTAGTTATGATAGGTGCGCCATAACAGTTGTAGTGGGCTTACCACCCAATCTTTTCGGCCCTCTTTTGGTCGCCTTTGATGGGCGCTGAGCTTTTGAATCAATGTTTCTCCTTTATCTGATTATAGATTTGGTGAACGGGCAAAGAGAACTGCATGTTTGGCTTCGTATCCGTGAACGTGTTGAACGATGGGTTCCTCTTGTGTTTGTTAGCCTTCCTGGCTGAGTCCATGTGGTTAACGTCGTCCTTGGGTTGCCCAAACGTCTTTGGAGGAAGTCCACCTTCCTTAATGTGGTTCGTGGCATGCGTGGTGTTCTTTTCATCTTCCCAGCATGCATGTTGTTCTGCTAAGGATAATATCTTGGTGAGACTCTAGGCGTTGCTCATGACGATGTCTCCATAACGTTGGCTTTCCCGTGGTAGGCCTTGCTTGAATTCCATGGCAACCACAAGGTTGCTGCACCCTTCAATGCGGGATTTTTCTTCGCAATACCATTGGATGTATTGCCGCAAGGTTTCCCGTACGAAGCTACTAGTACTCCTTGACGAATGCTAGGGCCAGTTCTTCGAAGGAAACGATCGATCTTCGTGGCAGGTGGTTGAACCAGGTTATTGCTTGTCCTTGCAGCGAGGCCTAGAAAACTTTGCACATGAGTGCGTCGTTGAGCTTGTGAGGCACCTTGACTCCACGATAGTAATCGATGTGCTTCATTGGGTCGGTGTAAGGTCCCGTCTCGAATTTCGGTATTAGATTAGTGATTAACTAAGGATTAGTGGTATTAATCGGTGATTAGTCGAGAGATTTCGGATGGACGATGCGAAATGACCGTTTTACCCTTAGGAATGGGTGAAACGTTGAATTTTGATCCGAGCGGTTAAATGGACTTTAACCGAAGTCCGTGACGTAGGTCGGGACGTCACGAGTCCGTAGGCAGGCTACACATCCGATTCCGACGTTCGATGAGAATGTTATGGGTCATCAAGCTGTAAGGGGCAATTTTGTAATTTTGGTTCAAGGGCATTTTAGTCTTTTCACCTTGCATTTGAATGGGACCAATTGGACAGGGACATCTGTCCCTTTTCTAGAACATTACCACCACCTCACTTAATAAAATTAAAGGGGTGATATTCGTACAATTGTCATGGTTACACGGTTTTGTCCCAAAACCCGTGAAGTTCTTAACCCATGAAACCCAACCCATACAAACCCCTTTGATCCTCACATATTGCTTGTGACCCGTGAACAAAAATGGAAAAAGGAGTCGAGACGACCGTGGTGGTGGCCACGACGGAGTAATGATGGTGACGGTAAGGTGGTTTCCCAAAACCCTTGTTTTGATTCAAAAATGGAAAATCATGATTTGTGAGTTGTTGATCGATTTGGTTCATTGAATGATGTTCTGGAGGTTGAGGCGAGTTTGTTGGACTTGGAAACACATCCAACGATGGCCGGGATCGTGAGAACACGACGGAGGAAGGTTGGCCAATTTGCTATTCGATCGGGAAGGTAAGGTTTGAAACATTTCTCAATTTTCTGAGTGGATAGATCGGTTCTAGGTAGTTGGACGATGAGTTAGAAACAAACGGGAGCAGATTTGGGTTAGAATTGGTTGAGAATCGGCCGAGTCGGTTTGTCGGTTCGGTTGACCTGGAAGAACAAGTGAACCGGGTTCGACAGAGGTAGATGATGAAATTGTTCTCGACGCGTGACTTTCACCGGCAGTGCCTTTGGACGACGCGTGAGGGCTTGTGGGCCCAATTTTCGAGGCATGGTTAACATGTGTTTTCATCCTTTCGATGTAAAGAACATATTGGGACAGGTTTCGAGTCGATCGGACACTGTTTCAGGAGAGTTTTTCGTGTCCGAAGGTTTAAGGTCTATTTTAAACACATTTAAAAATTCCAGAAAAATTGGGGGATTTAATGTTAGGTTATTTGAAGTAGTTAGTGACATTCGAGTGTGATTTGGACAGGTCAGAAAGTTCCGGTGATGGTGGATTAGCTGGAAGGGCAGTTTGTTCTCGTATCGAAGCGACAGCTAGGACGGTCTGTGAGTGGACTTCGTTTTCTAAATTATAGTGCATGCATAACTGTTTTATATGTTTTGTATATGTGATTTCTATGATTATGATTATGGTATTTACGATTTACATATTTGCATGTATTTCGAGGTGATTTACGTATTTGCACGTATTTCGAGAGTTTCTTTTATACTGTGATTATATATGTTGCGTTTGAATAATAGTTTTGATGGATGGTTTTATACGGTCTTTAGTGGTTTGATGGCATGATTTTGGATTTGGAAAAGTGAATTCGGGCATGAATCCCATTTTGATAAAATGTGATTTCGGATTCGAATTCCGGTTGATAAATGTGATTTGGATTTGGATTTGGAATTGAGAAAGTAGATTTATGGATTTGGTTTTGATTTGAAACATGAATGATTTTAAATTGGATTTGCTGGATTCGGTGTTATGATTTAGGTTTAAAGACTCGTTGATTGATTGACCGGGGGAGGGGGCCGATATGTTATTTGAGTTTAAAGACTCTTTGTTGATTACCCCTGGAGGCCTATTATTGAGTTTAAAGACTCGTAAGTTTAAAGACTCGTTACCCGGGAAGGTCTAATAAAGACTCTGTGATATGTGATCCAACTGGTTAGATTCATTTATATGTGTTTCGGGTTTCTGTGATATCATGATTGTTTTCATATGATTTTCAGATGTTTTGGGGTAGTGGCCCATATGATTTGGATTTAAGTTTTTGGGCTGAGTTCCCACACTTGGTTTTTGTTTATGGTTTTGGGCTGGCCTACTGATTTGAGAAAGGAAATGATTTTGGATTTTATAAACGTTCTTCATACACTGGAAATGAAATGGGTTTTTAAATGCATGCATTGTTTTTACGTAGAGGGTATAACTGTCTTTTATTGAAAAATGGGTTTTATTCAATTATTTATTTTTGTCCACTCATAGTTTTCTCTGGTTTTTAAATGCCCTTCAGGTTGATAGCATGTGACGACCCGTCCCGAATTAACGGGATTAATTAAGAATTAATGACGGATTAGCAGGGCTAATCAGAGATTAGGCGAGGATTAGCGAACGTTCGGGAAAAATGACGATTTCGCCCCTAGAATAGGCAAATCGTTGACTTTTCATTTGGACGGTCAAACGGACTTTTACCGATGATCGTGACGTAGTTCGTGACGTCATGAGTTCATAGGCAGGTGGCACGCTCGATTCCGACGTCCGAGGGAGAAGTTATGACGTTCGGAAGTCCAAGGGCATTTTGGTAATTTGGGTAAAAAGTTGACTTTTTATCAAGGGGTCCGATGGCCGAGGGCCAAGGACCGTTACGTAGATCGGGACGATACGAATCCATAGACAGGCGGCACGTCGAATTCAGGCGTTCGACGGCGAAGTTACGGTTCATGAAAAATCCAAGTAATTCACGGCGACACGTTTTACGAGACAAAAGTGAAGTTTTTTCTTTTGTGGGCCCAGTTACTTTTCAGTGGACCAATGGATGAGTGACAAGTTTCACGCATCCACTGGCCAACCTCATTCATTCATGCATCTCCCGTCCAACATCATCGATCATTTCTTTGTTTCCAAACAAAACCCAACTCATGTAACCTTCACCCAAATCCAACCCAACCCTATTTGATCATGACTGAGAGGACCAGAGAGTGAGGAGAGGACGGTGGATGATGGTGGCCGGCCAGGACAGAGCCACCGTGCACGGCGGAGGCTCAAAACCCGAAAGGTATCGGTTTTGGCCATTTTTTCTCATTTTCAATTTTTGACGTTATGATCGGTTTTGGTTTATTAGAGTTTGTGTATTAGGTTACTAGGAAGCTATTAGGGAGGTTTTGAGGGAGATTGGAGGTTGAGAGACCTCTGAGGAGGTTTTGGAAAATTGAACCGTGAGGTTCAAAATTGAACCGTGGATTTTTGAAGGTTTTAGGTGGATTTGATCATCTAAACATACTCCTAAGATCATATTAGGAAGTTTAGAATCGATTAGGAAAAAAAGGACCGAAAATGAGGGAGTAGGAGGGCCGGACCGGTCTGTCGCAGGGAAGAAGATGAACAGACGCCGGCGCGTGAGGCCCACGCGCAGGCAACTTCTAGGGGTGCGTGATGGCGCGTGCTAAGGTTTTTGGGCATGTGTTCAACATACGAAATCATCTATTCGATGTAAGGAACATTTTGGGACTGGTTTCGTGTCAATCAGACATCGTTTCGATATAGTTCGGGACGTCCGAAGGTTTAGGTTCGAGTTTAAAAATAGTTAGAAATTCCGGAAAATTACGGGACTTTAGTGAGGGGTTATTTAGGTAGTTAGTAACCCTCTAAATTAATTTGGATAGGTTCGGGAATCCTGGAGGTGACGATTGACCCGGGAGACGATTATGGCACGCGTATCGAGGCGCGGCTTCGGACGATCTGTGAGTGGACCCTTCTTTCGAAATCAATGCATGCATAAATGTTTTATAAGTATTTTAATATATGTTTTGTGATGCCATGAGTGCATTTGTTTGTGGTAGCCTAGGATTTACGTATTTGCACGTATTTCGAGATTTCTGATTTTATACAATGCATATACGTTCTAGGTTTTCAATGAGGGTTTAATAAATGGATTTCGAATTTAGAAATATGAAATCGGGCATGAGACCCATTTGATTTACGAACTATCGGACTTGGAGTCCATTTGATTCGAAGAGGAATCGGACCGAGGGTCCATTTGTGTTATACGATCGAGCCGGGGGCTCAGTTGATTTACGATTCGGGTTTGAGGCCCAGTTAGTGGTACGATCGGGCTTGATGCCCCGTTGATTTATGATATCGGGCCTGAGACCCATTTGGTTGAGATATCGGGCTTAAGGCCCCGTTAGTCGTGAAATCGGACTTGAGGTCCTGTTGCTGTATGGTTTAGGGCTTAGGGCCCAGTTGGTTGTGATATCGGGCTTGAGTCCCAGTTCAGTTTATGAAATGAGTATTCGGGCATGAGACCCTGTTGAATTGTGGATTTAGGTCGAGGCCTGTGAAAGTGATTTGAATCGGATTTGAGGAATCCCGTTGAGATGAATCGGGTCTGAGACCCAGTTGGAAAAGTGTTTTGAGAAAGAAAGAAAGAGATTTGAAAATGAATATGAACCCTCCATATTGATTATATGGTCTCCTCCAGCGTCGACCTGGAGAGTCATGATCCACAGACCAGAGTGGGTATCCCCATAGGGATCCCGTTCCAGGAGTGGTGGTTACTTATGTTGTGGTCTCGGACCAGATTTCGGTGAGATGAGTGGACTAGATCCACAGAGAGAGCTCGGACTAGATCTAGAGATTGAGCCTCCCAGATGGAGATTCCTGGGAGAAGACTCGGAGTGAGACCTCGAGTAGTGTGCACACTAGTTTAGAGATGATATCGTGACATATATCGGGGATGTGTTCCCTAGGGGCTGTGTGCCCCGAGTTGGCATCTTCTCGGAAGTGCCGCGGATGGGTTATACGTATGTTGATACGTATGAGGTTTTATGGAAAAGTGATTCGAGGGCAGAGACCCTATGTTTTATGATTAGGAAATTATTTGGGGCGGAGACCCCGTATTCGATGTTTTAGAAATGATTTGGGGGCGGAGACCCCGTACTTGATGTGATTTGGGCTGAGTCCCTATTGATTTGACCTATGGGTTTTTTACTGTGATTTCGGGTCGAGGACCCAAATGGATTTATAGTTCATGACGGTTTATGGGAACCGGCATGAACCTTTAAAAGGTGTTTGTGGGTCATGAAGGTTTATGGGAACTGGGCATGAACCCTTGAATGATTTCAAAAATATGTTTGATGAATTGATTGATTTTATGAATGTTTTACTAAACGGTTTTTGGAATGCATGCGTATGTATTTATGAAGGGCATAAAATATCTTTGTAGGAAAATGTTTTTAATGAAATGTTTAAATTGTCCACTCATAGTTTTCGTGTTTTAATGCCCTTCAGGTTGATCGCGGATGAGAGCTGTAGCAGAGACGAGACATCACTCCCCTCCTCCTACGATCCTGATGCACTCGGATAGCCCCGACGAGGGCAGAGATGGAATTTTCCCTGGTCTGACACGTGGTGTCAGACGGGATCAGGCGGGTCCCACGTTAAACCCAGGGGATTCGGGGCCAGTCCTGACATAGCAGATGCGAGCTGCTGATGAGACCGAGACATCACACATTCCACTACTGTTCCTGCGCGCTCTGAAAGCTAGTTGGGCTATCAGCCTAGGTATCCCTTGTCTGGCCTACATGTTACATAAAGGTTAGACGGATGTGTAGTCTTCGTGTTGCACGTGGGTTAGATGGGAGCATGGCTTATCCTACGTAATCCCGGGGGGATTGGGATGAGTCGTGTCAGTCGAAGGTTCCATTGCAATGATTGAAGTTGGGAGTTGAAAATCGTTGCGAGAACGGCTCCTCCTCAATGTCTCTTATGAACGGTGAAGATGATGACGTCTGAATCTGGCGCCAAAGGTCATCCTCTAAGTCTCCATCGCGCTGAACTCCTTGGAGGCGTCGATCTAGCATCCTCCGGACGTCTTCAGCATGCAAAGAACCTTGGTGACATGGATTTCCACGACGGGTCAAATAGCATCGACTCCCTCAAGTTGCAGTTGGCATGGTACTCGGGCGCGCTAGCAAATAAGTCTCATCCTCCTCGATGCGATAGTCCGGGTTCCTAGAGTCATGGCGGATTTGTCCATTCGAGCGGGTGTGCGACGTCTGGGAGACTGCCTGCTGTCTTCGAATGTTGCGCGAGTACTCAATGCGCGAAAGTGCTCCAGGGCATCCTCCAAGTCACTCTCGGTCTAGAGGTCTAGGTCGATCTTTGCTTCTTTCTTTGGGGGTGCAGCTTTCTCCCCCTGAATCACTCAATATTGTGTCTAAGGACATTATCTGGCAGCGTACATGCTCCTTGTCGGTGCGTCTCGGGACGTCCTTAGGTGCCCCGCGTGGTTCTTTTCACTTCTCAGAGGTTCTGGAAGTCCCGATGTCCCCCAAAAGTTGTTGTAAGAGTTCCGATTGGGTACAAACTTGGTTACTCAGCGTGTCGACCTGCTGTGCTAGTCCAAGTCACGGAGGCGAGCCCCTAGGTGTTTGCTCGTGACGAGCAGCACTTCGGCGCGCATGTCACGATCTTTTAGACATATGCGATGAACCTCGTCTCCCTAGTGCCTGGGTGCTAGCCTACGAGTTGTGTAGGGCATCTAAGTGCCTCCTTAGGTCCATGTCAGCAGAAAGCTGATTTGAGACTCTTAGAGATATTTCTCCCGCTAGCAACCCGTTTGTTTGTTGAAAAAACGTCGCGCATGCCTCTATCGCATGTGGGGGATTCACAGTAGTAGGAGGTATGGGGAACGTTCCAAAACTAAATGCAGGTGTCCAATCCGGAATTCCGAATAGTAGGTGGATTGATGCATAGCGCGGACCGAGCAGGAAACAGGAAAGTGGTTCCTCCAAAATCTCAAGGAGCGGTTCGCTCACGGCAGCGATCGCATCAGCGAATGTGGTTACCTCAAAGGCTCGTGTGGATCGGTGTCTTCTGGCCATGTGGGGAATGGTAAGTGTCGAAAGTATAATGGAGTTTTTCGAGGAAAAACTAAGGAGAACGTTTTGAGTATTTCTCAAATCGGTTCTCAATGAAAGCACCAGTTGTTGATGCAGAAATCGTCCGGTTTGGTAAAATTTCTTCTCAATCCCTACACACAATAACGAAAATCAAACGGGGTTAAGGTTGAATCCCGATGGGGGTGGTTCAACCGTAAACGCTCTGATGCTTACGTCAATTTTCTGAGAGAATAAACCGGCATAGTGTTTGTAGAAGTTTTTTATTAGCTTTAGAAGTGAGTGAGGCCTTATATTTATAGTGAAGCCTTGAGAGTCACCGAAGCGTCTGATTGGTTGATGGAGATAGTGTTTAATAGGTGATTCTACCGAGAGAAATTACCATTATTAAATATATAAATAATAATAAATAACTGGTAAAGAGATAATTTATTATTGGTATTAATCTGATTAATTAATATATTTAATTGATAAATATATTAAATTAATACGGAGATCATGTGAAGCCGTCGTCGTCTATACCATGAGTAATATCGATATTATGAGTGTTATAGGTCACGTGGCAGCTCCATAATTTTCCTGTGATTTATGATTTCACAATATAATTTTCTTATTTTCTAGAATATTTATATTTTGGAATGAAAGTAACTTTTCATTTACTATTTTTTTCCTATGGATTTTTGGATTTGAACTGAATATCTCATTGACTATAGTGTAGTAGCATACATGGTGTTCCTATTTATTTATTTTTTATTTTTTTCAAAAGTATAGGGCATGCTTATGATTTATGTTGAATTATTTTTGCATAAGTACTAAACTTTAAGGCTACGTTAGGTACGTCATATAAGAGGTTAGATAAGATAATAAAATATGAAATTAATGTTTAATATCACTCGTATTAATTAACTACCATATAAACTAATTTGGTTGTGTACCTTTATAGGATCCAGATACGTTAAAATAACACTGTCGAAACTATCCATCTTAAATAGTCAGATAACTAGCAATTTTAAAGAATACAATAATAATAATAATAATAATAGTAATTAAAATAAATTAATAATAATGTAATAAATAGTAATAATAATAATAACATAAAAAAATTAATTACTAATAATAATAATGATAATATACGTAACTAATATTTATGATATAAATGTTTCTTATTACATATTATAATATAATTCGATCTATATAATATAATTGGAATTTTAATCTAATAAATCACCAAATATCTTACTAAATAGTTAATTTATCAAATGAATAGATTAATTTATTAAACTAAAATAATTAATATAATACTCACGAACCTTAAAACATTACTAAATGAACAATTTGTTCTCAAAGAGAATAAATCGATAGAATAAATAAAAAATGAGAAAGAGTGAAAAAGTACCGGGGCTAAACTCATAAGTAGTATACCGAAAAATAAATAAAAAAAATTGAATAACAGAGCAAATGAAAGGGGCTAAAACTCAAAAGTAAGCCCAACAAGAAGGTTCCCGAGCTTATCTGGTACTTGAGCTTAGTTGAACAGGTTGTGGCCTTTTCCCGCCGTTCCAATAAATACCAATTGCAATCTCCAAACCATACTTGTTTCACCGAACCTCTGCTGGCGGCGGAATAATTACATGGGTGCCGCTGGCAGTAGTAGTACTCCTGACCCTAATCGCACTTTCGATAAAGATAACTCTGAATTTGACCGATACAACGTTGAAAACTTCGGCTTTGTTTACCGTTCCCGTTTTAAAGGTTACGACCTTATACTTGTGATTATGTTTATCCCTTCCGTGGTTTCTCTAATAAAGGGCTGGGTTTTGATATTTCTTTCTTGTAAGATGAAAAGGTTACAATTTTACATTTGCATAAGCATGTTTAACTTTTTGGGTCGATTAGAATTTTCAATTGGCTTCGATGTTTTTATAGGTGTTTCTGTGGATAGGAAAGATAGAGGAGTGTGTTTAGACCTCCTAACGTGGATTGTACCACGGATTAAGAGCTCAATTTTTTTCTCTCGGTTCTCTCTTCAACAAAGCTCCGGTCGGCCCTATATGTTGGAGGTAGGGGCTTATTTGGGCCTCCACCATCTGTGGAAATTGGTAAGGAGCCCCTGCCTCCCCCTCACCTTTGCTGTTCCTGATCCTTTTTCCCTTCTTTCTATGCCCTTCTGGTGCGGTGCTCCTCTATAGCTTGAAGGAGCGTGTTTAAACCTCCAATTGGTTGGTGTTTGCAGTGGGAAGTGTGCGTATCAAGTAGAATAAGATGATAGAGATTGGGCTACTATTCACTTTGTTACTTTTGCGTTTGCAGGGGCGTGGCGAGAGGAAATCTGGGGATCATGGAGTACGTATATATATTTAAGTGCTTGTATATACTAATCTAAATAGTTAGTAGTGCTTGTATTTACTAATTAGTTTCACGCTGGCTTTCATTACCTGGGAGAATTTTATTTCATTTTAAAAAAAAATATAATTTTGTATAACCTTATCTTTTTTGGAGAATTATATTCTTCATTTTGTTTTCCTGTGGTTTGATGGTATTTTATTTGGTTTTTGTACGTTCTATAAGAACCTTTTACACCTGAGGAGCTTGTGGAGAAATATCCAGGCCAAGTTAGGGTTATTCGTGGAGCTAAGCTTGCGCCTGATTCAAGCGTATTTAAGGGACGTCCTTCACATAGGAGGCTTGATTGTGAGGAATATCTCCAGATTATTCTTGAGGTACATAAATTAATTTACTCTTTATAACAATTGCTTTTATTTTTTTATTTTATTTTTTTCGATCATCTCAAATTTTCTCTCTGTTTCGTAGGCGATGCGTTTGTACCCCAAATGTGCAACTCTGAATGATCGTTCTATTTCGAAACATGATGAATGTAACCAATATAGGTTTTGCCGCCACATGTTAGAACGTCTATGTGCTCTTAAGGTGATAAAGAAACCTCCTCCTCCAAGGAGTTCGTCTCAATGCTAAAGAATGGCTTGCTCCAAGCATTAGCATTTAGTGGTATTTTATGTGAAATAAATTTGAGAACACTATTTGTGTGACGTCTTTTGCATTATATTTGGTCGTTTGTTTGCTTTCAGGAGTTTGGTTTTTGGTCAATAATTCAATATTATACTATTCTCATCATTTGGTGTGTTTCGATTAGCGCATGCTTTTGATTTTTAAAAATTAAACTAAAATGATCGGTTTACCTAGCGTTTCAATGCCACCACGTGGGACTTAAAATGCATAGTAAAATTGAAAATATTAAATATCATAAGTTGCACTTTACTTTCTAGGGATATAACTAGTTTAATTTAACCTGGGAATACTTACTTTTAATTGTATCATACGATTTTTAGTTTTCATGGGTTTATAATTTTAAGGGTTTGAGTCGATCACAGGAGATTTAAATCCTTGATATGTTGGTCTTAGTATATAATATGCATCCATGTTGATTCTTTCCTAGTTTATTAGATGTACCTATTTTGCTTAGTTTCCTAGTGGTTATATGTGTAGGCAATTCCGTACAATTCATATTATTCAATGATATATAAAATATTCATACCTTTCATGGTATAAAAGCTCTAAAGCTCTACTAGCAAAACCCTAGGCAAACCATAATTCAATGTTTGCCCTTATTAATCCCATCCCACCCTCGTCAACTGGCACCAACCCTAATCTTCCCTCCTCCACCACTATCAATGTTGTCACCCAGCTTCTAGTAAAGCTTACTGTCACCATTTTCTTCCCTTAGCGTAATTAGTTCAACACCCTTCTCCATGAGTATGATTTCATGGCTTAGGTGGATGGCACTCATCCCTACCCATCCGCTACAAAGATCGTGCTACGCGTCTTCTGGTTCCACCAGAGCTAGCTTCTCCTCCATGCCATTCTGGCGTTGGTGTTATCCCAGGTCATCACCCTCATCGTTGTTGAAAAAACATAAGCAGATGCTCGGGCTCGCCTCACTTGCCACTATGCAAGCAAGAATAGAGCTTGTGTACTTGGCCAAACCTCTTTCGCCCGGACTCTCGTCCTATCTCAGACTACCTACCGGAGGTACGCATCCTTGATGATGAACTCGTAGCCATCGACACTCTCTCTTATGATGATCATCTCCTCCATGTTCTCAACGGTGTTAGTCCAAAGTTCAAAGACCTTGATGTTGTTGTGCGGTTGAGAGACACATCAATCTCTTTTGAAAACCTGCATAACGTGTTGGTCCAGCATGAAACAGCATCCCAACGAGCAGAGCCTACCGCCACTGCCCTTACAATCACAGGCAATGCCACTCAGGCCTCATGTTGCTCCAACCCCACACGTTTCAATCATGGTTCTTCCACCAACCGGTCCTACACTTGAGACAACCGTGGCTATTCTAACCAGCACTTGTCCTCCTCCAACTCAGACAGTAGGCATCGCCCTACAAATCCTAGCATTGGCTACCATGGCTTCTGCTAGTGGTGTGGCACCCAAGGTCACAGTGCAAAACGCTACCTTCAGCTGCAGGAGCTTGCCATTCAACATCTTGTGGCTATCCTGCCATCCCAAGCCACCATTCTCCCTGGCTCCTTGACTCGGGCACTTCCCACCATGTGACTCCAATCCTTAACATTTCTCTGAAACCACCTAGTACACCTCCCCTGATGGTTACTCATATTATGTTATTTTTCGTAGACCATTACAATAAATACACTTGGCTATATCCACTTAAAAAAATTAGATGTCTTCTCAACATATATTGATTTTAAAAAAATAAGTAGAAAACTACTTTTACACCACCGTCATCTCCTTATACACTGATGGTGGTGGAGAATTTGTCAAATTAAAAGGTTTTCTCACAATTTATGGCATCAATCACCTTCTCACCCCTACCTAGACCCCTTAACACAACATGACCACTGAACAATGCCACCGTTATGTTATTGAAACTGGCCTCACCCTACTTCACCAAGCCACTCTCCCCTTTACATATTGGCCCTATGATATCAAGCCTGATATCTACCTTATAAACTGCCTCCCCAAACCCATTCTTCATAACACCAACCCCTACACTGCCCTTTTCCACCAGCCACCCAACTACACTTGACTTAGAACCTTTAGCTGCCTCTGTTTTCTTGGCTATGTCCCTATACCATTAATAAAATGCAACCTCGATCAAACACATGTATCTTCATATGCTACTCCCTTCATCAGAGTGTCTATCTCAATTTTGACCCCTCATCTCGCAAACTTTATGTGTCTCGGCATGTCCAGTTTGACGAGTTCATCTTCTTAGGTCTAAACACTTCCTCCACCGTCCCTTCAGTCATTTCTACTGCTCTCCACCCTACCTTCCGTGTTCTTTTTTCCACCATCGTCCACCATTACATTTGCCAGCTCACCATCATCATCTGATAGGTTGTTATTTATGCATGTTTTAGTATGATTCAATAACCTTTTTACTTAGTTTTTGTCTAATTATGTCATAACTGGGTCCAAAGTACCATGCCCTGTGCCTATCCCAGGGCCTGTTCCTAGTCCTATCTGGGTTCCAAGACCCTAGCTGAGTTCCAACTCCCTAATCGGGTCCAAAGTACCAGGCCATATGCTAGGCCATGTGCATGTCCTAGGACCTGTTCCCAGTCCCAAGAACCAATCCATGTGCCAGGTCGTGTGCCTGTCCCAGGACTTGTCCCAAGACCCAGGACCTAGCCTCTATCCCCGCTCGTGTGTCTGTCCTAGGACCTATCCCCAATCCCTAGAACCAGGCCATGTGCCAGGTCGTGAGCAAATCCCAAAACCTGTCCCAAGAACCAAGACTTGGCCTCTATCTCTGCTCATGTGCCTATCCCAGGACCTGTCCAAAGAACCAGGACCTGGCCCCTGTCCTTGCTCCTGTGCTTTTCCCAGGACCTGTCCCAAGAACAAGAACCTAGCCCCAATTCCTGCCCTTGTCCTAAGTCCATGTTTCTGTTCCTAGATCTTGTACCTACTCGTGTGTCAGTTGTTGTGCTAGCCAAGAGGTCCCTGTGCTTGTCTTTGGTCCTTTTCCTTTGCCAGCCATGAAGTCCTTGTGCCTGTCTTAGTGCATGTCCCTGCGCTGGCCCGTGTGCAAGTTCTCAGGCCTGTGTGCTAGTTTTCAGGGTCGTGTGCCAATAATTTCTGATTTTGACTTATGTGTTCCAATGAGTAAATGGTTAGCTCTGGCCACGATTTTTGCACTGTATGGTCTACTTTCACTACTCTATCTAATGGTGCATTCAGGGCCAACTTTGGTGGACATTTGTATTTATGGATTTTGAGGGCCAAATTAGGCCAGGCCCTGTTCTTGTTCCCAGCTCCATTGTGCTTATTTTCAGCTCCAAGGTCTAGTCAAGGTACATGACTCAGGCCCAGGGCCACACGGAAGTGCTCAAAGCTGATTAGCGACATGTTCCTTTTAGTTTCCTATTTGGACTTGAACTCAAAAGAAGGAAGGAAATCAAGTCCAACGATATTGTAGGAGACATTTTGCTTTAAGGATCTTGCGCCCAAAGTTTAGAAGGTTGACTTTAGGGCTTGGTTAGGACTCCTAGGCGGCTAGGGAAAAATAGGCTAGGGTTTTTACTCCTCTATATAAGTACTGCCTTAACTTAGATCTTGGGGGCGTTTTCCACCTCTCTTTGGGGTCCTGAAACTCTGCCAAAATTTAGACTTACATTCCCTTTAGTTTCTGCGCTTTTAATTAGTTTTAGGCTTAGACTCGTGTGTTCCCTTTGTTCCTGAATTTACTTAGTTTCAGTCATGAATTTCCAGCACCTTCCTTTGGCTCTAGACACATAGCTGCTTGAGAGAATATTGATGCATGTGTGAGCCACACGTATGGAATAGTGACGTGTATGGCATCCACGCGTGCGAGGGTGTGGCTGCACGTGAGGTGCATGGCCTGCACATGTGGGTTCCTGTCAGCGCATAGCGGTGCGTGAGACACTTTCCTGAGCCCTGGCCCCAAATGGCACGTGGAGCTGTTTTTCGGCTCTAGGCAGCATTTAGGCGCTATTTTTGGGCTCCCAATAGCGTGTAGGCTCTGTTTTATGGGGTTTTGGACATTCTTAAACGTGTTTAGATCCTTACTAAGTGTTTCTAGGCCCCATTTTGGGCTACCCTAGATGGGTTTGATGCTTTTGATGATTTGTAAATAATTGTGACCTTTGTGGTTGGTTGCCTATGGCTAAATGGACTTGGAGTTTGTGCTAGCTTGGAATGGCGGGTGACTTCAACTCCCCGACTAGTGTGTGAGTGGACCCCCTTCCCTAAACTTATTTTAATATGCTAGTTTCTTGCACGTTTTACGATGTTATCTTTATGATACCTATCGAGTATGCATGGGTTGCTACTTGATTAGTTGTGTAGTATGTTTGAGTCAATTACGTTATGCTACTTACTTGCACATTTTACGATGTAAATATTATGGTACGTATCTAGTATGCATGATTTGTTGTTTAGGACTATTTGTGGAATATGCATAAGAGATTATCTTATGGTGCTTTTATGAGTGCAATATTGGTGCCTTGATTAATGGTTATGCATGGTAAGTACCGAGTCGTGTCACATGTTACATTGCATATTAGTCCCCGGGGCATTATCGAGTTAGATGTTAGAACTCACTTAGGAGTCGTTGGTATCTAGTACACGTCTATAGGTTGCAGACTGGTCCTCCACGTGATCGCTCACCCACGTTACTCGTTATACTAGTTAAAAAGCGCAAGTGATGTCCCTGAGCTCTAGGGGACTCGAGGTGACGTTGCTTAGCACCCATTCATTCACGTGGTTGAGGTACACAAGCAAGATACTCAGCATGTGTTACGAGTGTGAGACTCGAGCGACTCAAGAGCAAGTATTTAGTGGGTTGACATTGTGACGTATTTATGATTTTTGCATGGCTCATCTGGTTATGTTATTTAAATTAGTATTAAATCATCATTATTATCATTATTATCATTTCTCGTATTACATGCAAGCTTTGTTATGATTGATTTCTGGATTTTTTATATAAAACAAGGGATTAAATTTTATTTACTAGAAATGGTTTTACACTGAAATAAGCTATTGGGTCCACTCAACCTTGTTTTTGAACCCCTCGGGACTCGTTAGTGCACACGTATATCGAGGAGGTGTAGTTGCTGCTCTAACACTCACTCCCGGACTTGGAGTGACCCGATGGTGCCATCGAGTAATTACAGGTATTGTATAATAGTATGATCAACAATATGTGTGCATGCTCTCTGCCTCAGCTGTTGGGTGAAAGATAACTGGCTTTCACCGGTTAGGTTTCACCTAACCTCCTCAGAACGCAACATTTTAAAATTAAATGGCTCTTATCATCTGGACATCATTGTCCAGATGTTGTGTAACGACCCGAAAATTTGAAAAAGAAAAAATTGGAAAAATTGGAAGGAAACAACGATTTTGCCCTTGGTTATGGGGGCAAAAGTTGACTTTTTGCTCGGGACAATTTTTGGCAGTTCTGTCTGGATCGTTAGATAGGTCTCGAGATGCTGAGTTCGTAGACATGCAGTATGCGCCAATCGGAGTTCAGGCGTGGAAGTTACGGGTCTAGAATTATGAGGGGCATTTTGGTAATTATGTGTTGCAGGGGCAAAATGGTCTTTTGGGCAAGTGAATGGCTGATTCAACTGTGTGGGTGAGTCAGCTAGGTAATTAAGTGACACATGTCACTGTGCAGATGACAATTAGTGGCATTGATGCCGTTTGATATTTGGATAAGACAAATTCATATATATAGCAAACTGGCCTAATAAATTTACTGGGGAAACAAAGGGAAATTAAGAGTATTTGAAAGAGAAAAACGAGTGGAAGAAAGGAAAAAGAGAGAAGAAGACGAATTGAGAAAAACCGACACCCGAACGTTGAAACTCAATTTGATCAATCATGAATTTGGGCTTAAGCCTCACAATTGACATTGGATTAAGCGTATTAAGCTCAACCCGAGTCGAACCTAATCAAAAAAAAGAAGGAAAATGATGGTGCTTTGGTCAAGAACAGAACCCTCAAACCTCTCAAAAATTCGAGATTTCGTTCGAGTACTTGGAAAGATTGAAGGCTGTAATTGGCCTTGGAAACATGCTTAGTAGGATCCTACGAAGCTTTTTGATGTATCAAGTGAAAGAAAACGGGTCGAATTGGTGGACTGCAAGGGATGAACAGTGCTCGATTGTTCTTCGAGAAATCGATATCGAACTGAGGAATGGAGGTAAATTCTCAAGTAATTGAAATTTCAGAACCTTAATTGGACTCATAACAATTCTATGATGTGAATTAATCGAAGAAATTGATGAAGAATTGGTGGAGAACTGAACGGGTCATGTCACGGGTTGCAGCGATCCGTTTTGCAAGAAATGGGTGAGGAAGACAACTGTAGCAGGAACAGTGTCAGGCGCGGTTATCAAAGTCTAGTGGGGACGGGTCCTGTCATGTTGACTAGCACGCCTCAATTCTTGTGTCCTTACGAACTTTCTGAGTTGGGGTGTGTCATTAAGTTTGTTTTATCATGTACTTGATTATTGATTATGAAATTAGACTTATTTAATACTTTTATGTAAATAAATGTACCACGTTATTGTTTTTCAGAGAATAATGCTACATTCATGAAATTTTTTTTTTTTTAAACAATGGAAAGTTAAAAATGCCATATCATTTTTACAAGTAAATGTTTTAAAAAATCAATGTTTTTGTTGGAATTTTCTTTTAGAGTAACGAAAAATTATCTCTAGATCAGCATCGTCGCACCTAGGAAAGTTCAAAGTGTAAGGCAAAAGTGTTCGAAGGCAAGCCTAGGGCAAGATCTCTATATAGACAAGAAGGTGTGCACACTAATTACTCTATAGTGCAAAAATAAGGGTGTTGGCTGTAGAAGACGGTAGGTAGGATGGTGGAAGCCTTATCCACTTCCTCTGGACAGTTTGCCATTACTGATAAATTAAGAAAGGAGAACGGAGAACAAGTAGTTGTGTTGAAGAAAAATGCGGGTTTTCGTTCAAATCAATGCTAACTAGTTGGTAAGCTTCTTACAACAAAATCTTTAATCGGGATGCATTTAGTTGAACTTTCCAAACGTTATGGAGACCAAAATCCAAAGTCATTATCTTGGAAATTGGCCAGGACCGGTTCTCCTTTGCTTTCAATTCCAAGGCACTGTGTTGAAAGTAGACCATCGTTGTTCAATGGTCACTTGCTTGTGCTGGCTTAAACAGATAGATGTGCGAATCCTACTTCTATACCGCTGGCAACATGAGTTATGGATTTAGATTAGGGGCCTACTACTGCAGTTCATGACACCGGAGATAGGTAAACTAATTAGAAATGAACTCGGCGGATACATTCTCACAGATCAAAGCAAACGTTATGAAGACTTGGGAAAATATCCTTAAGAGTCATAGTGGTTCTGGATGTGACCGAGCCACTAGGATGCAGTATGCTTATACGTATAGAAAGGGAGGTGATTGAGATATCAATACAATATGAGAAACTTCCAACAGTTTGTTACCTTTGAAGTATAATGGATCACATGGAGGAGCAATGCCAAGTATCAAGAAGTGAGATCTCTGATCATAGATCGAAGTCATATGGCAAGTGGTTTTTGGAGGATTTAGTGAGACCGAGATACAAATGGATACATGACCAGCGGTATGGCTTGTCACCGGATAAGGGTTGGGTTATTAAGGCTCTGATGGATGTGGACTCAGAGAAAGAAGGGGACAGGGGTACAAAGAGAATGGGTACATTGGAAACCGAGGAAAAGAAAAGCTGCGATACTACACCTAACCGGTAGAGAGACGACATAGCGGAGGAAAATGAGAAGAACGCAACAGCTATGAGTATCGGGAGAGCAGAAAACAACCTTCTACCAGACCTTAATATGGAAGCTGATTTGACAGAGGATATTGATGCACTGTAGTTGGCTGTCATTCCTTATAAGGGACCGACAAGTCCAAAATTGGCTCATGACTTCAGTCAATGTAGAGATACCAGACATCCAACTCAGGTTAGGGGTCACGTGGGTCGGACCTCCTTTTTAAGCGCCACAACACATTTTGTTTCATAAACAAATCATTATGGGCCCATGCCTCTATTACCCTTTATTATGGGCCCGTGTGGGGGTTGTTATCTAAGCCTGGATGTTTCAATGTGGGATAAGGAGGAGAGATTTTGGCAACCACATCTCACTTGGGTCAAACCCATTTGGGTTGGAGCCCATTATTCAGAAACACATCAATATTGTAGCTCGGAAGGGGAGTCACAAAGGTCAATCTCGCAGTTCACATTTCCAGCGAATTGTAGGGAGTAAAGAACAAATATGGAGGTCCAAGAGGAACCAATATCCTGGGATGAAAGAGGAAGCATAGACGAAGCGTATTGTGCTTACAAGCTCGGCTTGAAGTGGAGGTGTGACACATGGGCAGACTCTTCAATCTTTAGTCTAGTGGTGACTGGTGAATCCCAGCACCGCCAGTCATAATGAGTTACGTACCTTAGTTGGAACTATCATGGATTGGGTAATTATTGGCCAGTGCGAGCAGTGAAGCACATAGTGAAAAGAAATGCCCCTCTTATTTTATTTCTTTGCGAAACAAAAGGTTCAGTGGATAGAATGTTAAATTTAAAATCTCAGTTTGGATTTTTGGATTTGATAATGTATTTTCAGTTAGTAGTGTTAGAGCCTTGGGTGGCCTTTGTATTTTCTAGACGAATGAGATCTACATGTGCAATCTTCATCACTGAACCATATTGATGCGGTGATTGGAGGGATTGGGGATACTTATCATTGGACATTTACGAGATTTTATGGTTTGTTAGGTATGTCTGACAGACATAGATCATGGGATCTTTTAAGGCATCTGAAAAGAAAAATGTCATCCCTTCCTAGCTTTGTATTGGAGATTTTAATGAGATTGTAGTGCATGATGAATATAAAGAAAGAAATTTGAGGCCTAATCGTGAAGTCAGGATTTTAGAGAAGCGGGAGATAATTGTAATCTCTTGAATTTGGGCTTTTTTTGTTTCAAATATATTTGGTTTAGTACTCGAGAATCGAGAGGGATGCATCAAGGTAAGGCTTGATAGAGGTCTGGAAACTCGTATTAAAGGATATTACTTCATTCTCACTTTGTCACAAACTTAGACAACAGGCTTCCCCAACGCAGGCAGTTACGAACGACATTTTCCACTCAAATGGGACTAAATAATTAGGCCCAATAAACCTATACAAGTAGACCTAATGGGCCTAAATAAGTAGGCACAAACAAAATTGCGCCTTATTTCACGTGAAATATCACAATTTCAATTCCAAATTCAAGCTATCTTGAGTTCCCCCATTCGCAGATGATGCGGTTCTGGTCAAGAGTCAATTACATAAGAAACTCAGTATTTATTGCACCAAGAGGAAGTTTACTAGCAGCAACGTGCGAAGGAGAATTGGCTCAAAAATGGTGACCGCAACACCCACTTTTTCCATCGACGTGCATCGGAACGGCACCGTAAAAATACGATTCGTGGTCTGTTTGATGATCGGGGCACCTGATGTGAAGAGGAGATGGGTATGGAATCTATAATTGTGAATTATTTTAACAAATTCTTTGCATTTCAAGATACTAGCTCTATGGAAGAAGTTATTTAGGCAATCTCACCAAAAGTAACAGAAGAAATTAACCAAATGACGCTGGAGCATTGTTCCAATGATGAGATTAGAAGGACTTTATTCCAGATGCCTCTTTTGAAGGCCCTAGGATTTAGATGGTATGTCAACTCCGTCTTTCCAAACTTATTGGGATTTATTGGTCATGATGTTTGCCCTGGAGTCCGATATATGCTGCACTCTCGTAGTATGTCATATGGGCTAAATTACACTCAGGCATGTTACTTTAAGTCCAAAGATCAAAATCCCAACTTATATGGCTCACTTCCGACCTATTAGTTTATGTAATGTGCTTTATATGATTGGTAGCAAAAACATTGACGAACAGGCTAAAAACCATATTAGGCCAAGTTATATCCCCTAAACAGAGTGCCTTTATCCCTAGAAGTCTCCTCTCAGATAATATCATGATAGTAGCTAAGCTTTCGCATTAAATATATATATATATAAAAAAAAAAAAAAAAAAAAAAAAAGTGGCTAGGATGGAGTTATGGCATGGGTTTTTATTGAAAAAAAATTATGAGGAAGTTGAGATTTGCTGAGGACTGAAATGCTTTAATTATGATTTGTGTCACTTCGGTCTCCTACTCTTTCACCTAAATGGATATCCAGTCGGTCTAGTTCATCCAAACCGAAGGATGAGACAAGGAGATCCTTTGTCCTCATACTTCTTTGTAATTTATGCAGAAGGTTTCTCAGCACTTCTGGATAAATGGTAGGCCCAAATGAACATCCAGGGAATTTTAATTGCCCAATCAACCTCTGGTATCCACCGTCTACTATTTTCTGCCGAGCCTCCTACTTTTATGAGGTACCTTGAATGACTGGCAATCAAGCCGATTCTCAAACTTTATGAGGAGGCTTTAGGTCAAACGATTAACCTGCAGAAATCATGTGTTACTTTTAGTGGGAATGTTACAAGATATTTCCAACAGCTTTTGTCCCATTTTCTGGGTATGGAATGAGTAGAGCACCATTACAAGCACTTGTAATGGCCTTTGTTTATTGGTAGATTGAAGGTTGCAACTTTCTCTGTCGTCAAAGAACGTCTCCAAAAAAGACTTACTATTTGGAAACGCAAGCTTCTTAGCTCGGTTGGGAAGGAAAATATGGTTAAATCAATTGCCCAGGTGATTCCGTTACATGTTATGAATTGCTTCCTCCTCCCAAAAGGATTTTTTCATGTCCTCCATCAAGAGGTAGAAAAATTGTGGTAGGCTAATATAATGCTAAAAAAATAATCCGTCATTTGTTTGGAGGAGCTTGGTGCATGTTAGAGATATTATTCGAAGTGGAGCCAAAGGGAAAGTGGCGTATGATGAGAGGACCCAGATTTGGAAGGATAGATGGTTGCCTGGACCAACTCGTCCAATGGTGATATCGTCTAAACCTAGCTTATCCGCATGTGATTGCAAAGTTAACAGGTTAATGATAGAGGTTAACGCTTATTGAAACGAATAAAGGATTCAGGGTGTCTTCTCCCATGCGGAAGCCAACTTAATCATTAGAATACCTTTGACCTCCAGAACACTCATGGATAGATTGATATGGCAAGGAGAGAGATCGGGCCTATTTTTGGTTACAAGCACATACCGAGTCGCTATGAATCAATTAGGTTGCGCTTCCAATCTTGCAGGAAATATAGGGGCTAATTAACAAGGATTGCCAACAACTATGGAAGAAATATAGGGGTCAAATGTGCCTAATAAAATTACGAACCTTGTATGTTGAGCTTGCCGCCATATTCTCCCTGCAAAGGCTAATCTACTACAACGTCTAGTACCTCTTGATGATCTATATAGCTTTTGTGGGATAGCCCAAGAAACTGATATTCATGTCCTACAAAACTGTCATGCGGCTCGAGGTTTTTGGCTTGCAAGTTCACTGGTTGTCCTCTCACGATCAGCGCTATGGTCGACAATGATAGATTGGATTTTCCTAGCCGCAAGGTAGCTTCCAAGAGACAAGTTCGAATTATTTTAATGATTATATGGAGTCTATAGGGAACAATTTAATGTGGACAATGACTCACAAGGCGCTGTAGGACATCCAGCTGGGATGTGCTACTTCCTGGTTGGCATCTTTTCATCAGCATCATCGATAGAAACCTGGCAACTAAGGAGTGTCAATACAACTTAGAGATAGCCAAAGCGGGCTGGTTTAAATATAATCGCAATGGTGCTTTCATGGAGTTTGAGTGTCATGGAGGATTTAGAGTGGTGATCCGTGATTGGAAGAGATAGTTCGTGGTTGCATCAGCGGGTCCTTTGCCAGGCGTGCCATCCTCTCTTCACGTTGAGGCAGTGGCAGCTAGACGAGGATGCTGCTCGCGGAACTTCTGGGCCTTCACGTTGTTGAGGTGGAAGTTGACCACATCATTGCAATCACTGCCCTGGCGCTTGACGTGAAGACCTCTCTGAGGTTGGGCTAGTTCTAATGACACTTGTCTAGCAGCTAAAGAGATAGCTCCTTCATCTTTCAAATTCACAAGAAGAGAGGCGAATGCATCTGAAGGCCGCCTAACTTGCATGGGATTACTTTTGAAGCAAGTGACAATATGGTTTGAAGAACCCCTTGATGTACTTGTTGATTTAATTGTGGGAGTTTCAAACTTATAAATGGGCCTGCGTGATACTTTTTTTTTTAATCGGGCTGAAATCTTCAGTAAAATTTTAATAATGCAACATGAATTCCACCGCAAACTTGTATCTTTCTTTGTTATGATTCAATGCATTATCCTACGTTACCATAAAAAAAATCATTAATTCCAATAATACTACGTACCATACTTCACCAATTCAAAGATTATCTAGGCAAAACAACCTAACATAAAATACTCTCCAAAACCCTAGCCTCCTTTCCAAAAAAAAAAATCTTCCTTCAAACAATTTTTTCTTCATCTGCTCTTCTTTGGGTCCGAATGGCTTCTCCTTGTTACCTATAGTGATCTAGTGAATAAATTGGATAACCCAACCGGTGTTGGTGTCAATTTTACCAAAGTTTGATCATCTTGAAGTTTCATTTCTTGTCTATATGGTATCAATCATGGTCACAGTTTTCGGTATCCCTACAGGTCAGGTTGTTAGTGAAACTCTTTTCTTCAAAAGCATGATTTGTCTTCACAGGGGTTTGACTCGTAATGCGGCTTGTTAGGTTTTGATCGAGCGATCATGGTCCTCCATTGGTGGGTGTCAATCATGGTGGACAAAAACATCTATAATATTGTGGTGGACAGTATCCTCGCCGTCTTCAGTATTTCGGGGATGCGAAAGTAATTGAATTGATAGTCAATGACAACATTGGAAGTGGCCTATTTGTACATTTTGTTGGGTTATTGATTTTTTTTTCTTTTTAATTTTCTTGTGAAAATAAGTAGCGACTCTTATTTCAGGTTATATGTGTATTTCGGGTTATATGTGTTAGGTTTTCCTTTTTGTGGGACTCCAAATCTTAGTTTGTTCAGACAGTAATGGCCTTGATCCACCATATAATGAATGTAATGTCACAATTAAGAAAATGGAGAGAATATCACTTTATCTTAGTGACAGGACCCGTCCCAATCCCACTGGGACCACCCGGGGACGTGCCCCGCTCCCGTCTAACAACGACTCCAAACATACCAAAATTACCCTTAAATAAAAACTAAATACTCAAATAGATAAATAATGTGCAACAACGTTGTTCAGAGTGGTAGATGTCAGACAAGGGATAGTAAAATAACAAAATGTGAGCACAATAGTCAGAGTACGTTATTTGGTGCTCAACTTACGCACAAGGGGGTGTACAGGTGCACAACGAATAAACTAAGCCTCTTCCTCTTCCTCCGGATCCTCCTCTAGTTCCGTGTCACGGCCTGCAGGGGTCAGTAAAACATTTAAAGAGTGAGTGGGAAAAAAATAAACAGTTTATAAATCGATTTCATAATAAAATAAATCATAAGGTTTTACCCCTCCGTTTTCCAAACCTTGCATGCATTGAAAACACAATATCATAATGAAATCATAATCGAAAGGAGAAACTAACATATTAGTGCACTGTAAAACCCAGCCCAAATGATGTCACGGTTCTAAGGCTACTCGTTGCCACTCAGGGTCTCACACCCAAGACTCTCTAGGTACATCAGTGCCCGGTATCCCGGTCACTGCCCGAGGTATACGAACATGCCTTCCTGAGAGTAAGCAACCCAACGGGGGTCAGCTCCACTCAGTCAGGGCCCCGTGACTACTCCAGGGTCCACCCGGGCCAACGACCCTCCCTAAAGGAGACAAGATAGACAGGTAGGAAAGTACAGTACAATAATAGTATAGTTTACCCTATGTCCCCCGGACATCCCAGAACACAATCCACATATAATCTAGACGGGTCTCATGCCCAAAACATTATGATAAGAGATATAAACAGTTCATATAGTACTCATCTAAATCATAAGTGGAAATAGTAAAACAGTTTATGCATGCAAGCCTTTTATAAATCAAACAGCCCACTCACACTCGGTCTTCGCTACTCAAC
This sequence comes from Prinsepia uniflora, assembly GCA_032719365.1. Classification (NCBI taxonomy): domain Eukaryota; kingdom Viridiplantae; phylum Streptophyta; class Magnoliopsida; order Rosales; family Rosaceae; genus Prinsepia; species Prinsepia uniflora. The sequence continues at coordinate 68,303,877 of CM064864.1, forward strand.
GACCGCTAAAACCTGTATTAACATATCTGAGAGTCACTAAAGGACCCTACAACTCCAATACTAAGACCCTAGAACAGATCTGTCTCAAATACGCAACCCGGGCACTATTCTCGAGGGTTCAAACCCCATTTTGACTATCTTAACGATCTCCGATCGACACGAAACCACCACCAATGGATCCGTATTGTCGAAACCTTGAAAATGGTTCTGGTCCCACCAAAAATACTGTTCACACCCGCCTGGTCAACGCTGCTACAGTGCTGCTGACGTCAGAATGACGTTATCACTGACACTTGTCAGGTGACACGTGGCATGCTTTAGTTGGCCCCTGATCTGACAATCTCTGACATGATGACATCAGAAGTGACGTCAGCATGATGAAGTCATCATTGCTACAGTATCGGGTCAACCCGTTTACTGGAACCGGGTCGCCGTTGGCCCGCGGCTTGACCCGTTTCCACAGTCCTTTTCCAGCCACCATTTTTTACGGGGTTCGATCCTAATGAGTCATCTAGGTCTGTTCTACGGTTCCATAACCTCAAAACTAGAAAAACAACGATAGAATCTCACCTGGGCTTCGATGAAGTTCACGGCCAACTCCCGTCGTCTTCTCCGGCTATCCTTTCCGTCTCAATCGTCCAAACCGGTCCTTATGAGCTTGTCACTGCCCCTAGAGTAGGTCCTAAGCCAAAACGTCGATCCTTGGGTGTTAAAATGGATCCTACGAAACTGGAAAGAAAAACAGTGGTTCTCGGGTTTTGGGCGTTACCTCTGCCGTGTCGCCGACGTGGCCTTCGTCGTTTGTTCAGTCATGTTCATGGGATCCTCAAGATGTTATCTAGAGCTCCGTTCAAGTCGAGAGGGTGAGGAGATGTGGTTTTGCTTCCTGGATCCGATTCCTCCGTTTTTCGGGTCTGGGGCTTTTCGGGTTTGTTCAGGCCGGGAGGAAGGGAGATGAGGGTCGGTGGTGCACGGGGAAGCTGAAGGTGATGATGGTGGCAGTGATGGTCATCGTCTGGTGGTGAGGGTTGCTCGGGTTAGGGTGTTTGGGTTGACAGAAAATCGAAGGGAGGTGTTTGCACGGTTAAGGAAATGTGGGTGTGTGTTTGTGTTTTCCAGAGAAAGAGATGATCGTGCATGGATAGAGAAAAAGCAGAATAAATGAAGGGCCAGGATTTGTTTGGGTAGAAAAATCAAAGGCTGGGGTTGTTTGAGAGGAAATAAAATATTAAAAATTGGACCTATGTGTGTAGACCTAACTTTATTGGAATAGTTGTCACTTGGATGAGTGACACTTGTCACTCATCCGCTGGCTTGATTTAAATCTAGGGTTTGCACGGATTCCCATAATTAATTAATATTTTAATCATTTGCTCTCGGTTCGTAAGCTCCGCTAAAACGCTTCCGTGACTATAACTTTTTCATACGAATTCCGATTTCGGCGTGCCGTCTGTCTACGGATTCGTGACGTCCCGATCTACGTCATAGTCATGGGTCAAAGTCTAAATTGTTTCCCGGATCAAAAGTCAAAGTTTTCCCCCCTCGGGGGAAAAATAGTCATTTTACATTAAAATATTATTAGTCTCGGTTTGAGTCGTTACACTTAGCCTTCACCATTTGCCCCAAAAGCCCATGGGCTTGTAGAGGTCCGATTGGGCCGGTGGACAAAATCCTAGCTCGACCCGCTATAGGTCATGGGCTGGCTCGACCCGAAAGTTAGCGGGTTAGACTTGGGCTTAGGATGGTCAAATTCAATAGGCCCGAGCCCGGCAAGCCCAACTCGGCTCACCCATATAAGCTCGGCCCGTAAGCCCGAATATATAAACTCATTATTAATTAAGTATTTAATATCAACTCATTTTTATTAATAGCCCAAATAATTTTATTTCAATCCAAATACTCTAAACTTACTCAAGTCCAATATATTTCACTTTGAAAAGCCCAAAGCCCCAATAGTATACAAATCCTAACCGCTTTAGTCCTACTTATTTAAATAAAAAATTATATATGAAATTTGCATACCAAAATCGATTAAAATTTCTAGAATCAAACCACTAGAGATGGAAAAATAAATGGTTCTTCAATATCCCATTAATTGTACTTTCTATTACCTAAAACATAAATAAATAAGCTATATTTCTCAGTTAAACAAGACAAAAAAATAATAATTATATAAGGGAGTCTTTTGTTAAAGTGATGAACGCGCAAAGTTTACAAACGAAGTTTTCTACCAAAGTATATAGCTTACAATGAGGCTGCTGGAAACAATCGCACACGAACTTATTTTTGGCTTTATCATTCATATTTTTTTTTAACTTTAAAATTTAAAAATGGGTTATTTCTAAAAACCCCCTTGAGCCCGGCTCGAGTGAGCTTATTAGACACGACTCGAAAAGCTCAATAAAAATCCGGCCCGACAAAGGACTTGGGCTTTTATATATGTAATTAAGCCCGCCCTGCCCCGCCTAGCCCAAAATTTTTAAAATTATTTAAAAAGTTCGGACCGACCCAACTCAAGCCCAAAAAATTTAGATCGGGCTTATCCGACCCGGCCTAATGTCGAGGGCTACTTTATCTGATGATGATGATGCCATTTGTATGGTTCAAGTTGTGCATTCTTACAAAATGAGAATGGAATAGTTTCTTAGTACATATTACATTTTGTGGTGTTTTCAATAGCATTATAATTTAATAATTTTCTTAGTTTTTAACTCTTGTAAAAGGTAAAGTCAATTTACTTACTGAATTTGTACGTTGTTGTCAATTGTCTCTCTAAATTATTTTTCAGCTTATCTTTATCAAAACATTCACATGTTGGTCATCAAATATAAAATGTTATGAGTAATGTTTCTTGTATCAATATTATATTACATGTTTAGCTGTTTGAAACAAAATTAATTTAATGAAGTTTGAAACAAAATATGATCAAAAGGGGAAGTTGGCCATTACTAAAGTTGAGATGAAAAATTGGTATAAATACATGGAGAAGTTAGCACAATATCTCCTTATCATAAAATTTAACTACAAAAATCCACTTCCTTCTACTCAACTACATGTGATAATTATTACTTGATATTTACTCTTTTTGCCCAATATATACCCTCCAAGGATTAATTTGCAATTTTCTCATGTCTCTCCCTCTCTTATCTATTTTTTCCTTCTTTTTTTCTCTAATGAAACATGAAATATGTGTTGAAGATCTCCAGATGAAGATGAAGGGTGAGGCTGCACTTTTTTCCCAAATATTGATGAGGATGAAGATGGGTGGGGTGGGATGGGTGGAATTGCATCAAAGAACTTGGGAGAGGAAAAAATATTTCATGTTCACTCTCAACAATTGGGGGTTAGAGGGAAAAAGATGGAGATGGAGGGAGAGAGTGGGTAGAATTAAAGAAAGGTGATTGAAGAGGAGTTGAGTTTTTCATGGTTTCACTGTTAGTTACCACTTACATATCAATTGCTAACCACTTACTTCCCTAACTGTTTATGAGTTTTCTGGGTTTTCATGATTTCGAAATTAGTTACCAATTAATTATCACTTATATATATGTTCATAATCACTTACATACCAATTGGTAACCACTACATATCAATTGACGGTAACCACTTAGCTATATAACTATTTATGGTTTCTGGATGTGCATGAAGATGAAAATGAAGTTAAAGAGATAAGAGAAAAAAAAAACACAGAAGAAAAGGGTGGTTTCCCTCTTCATCTTCATTTGGAAATTTTCATCATCTCATCATAGATCTCCAATTTTTATTTATTTATTTCATTGAAGTTTTTGGGAATTTTGTTAATTTATGGATTGTTCTCCTTAAATTGACAAATTTTGAGACTGATGATTCATACTTAAGCTTTTAAGTTCAATCTTAATTTTGACTGAGTTGTCAATATTATTATCTGCTATGTAAATGAAAATCTTCTTCATATTAAAAAAATAGGAGAAAGAGAAAAATGAAAAAATTACAAATTAGTCCTTAGATTGTAACATATAAATTTAGGAAAAAAGTGTAAACTGCAATAAATAATTACCATATGTGGTTGAATAGGAAGGAGGTGGGCTTTTTTTTTTAATTCAAAAGATAAGCTTCATTGATAAGCGGAGTAGGAAGAGAATACATTGAAATGAGGCACCACAAGACAATGCGTGGGGCCTCTTTAAAATTCTCATCATAAAACCCAACTAGCCTGGGAGAAATTTGATGAGGAAAAAAGAGTATCCCCCCCTTCTCTCCCAAACGAAACAAAGAGAAATAACCACTATTTATCAACATCACTATCTAACAATGGTGCTAAACAAGGGGGAAACATAGGACCCCAACTTGTTCATTCGTGAGTTCGCCGCCCTTCCTGCGCAAGATGGTGAGCAACAAGGTTTTCCGTCCGAGGCACACAAGTAAGAGATTCCAGAGGAATCCTGAGCACCTGCAATAAGGAAAGTACCTGTCGCGCTATCAGTCACACTGGTGCCCAGAGATGTTGAGCGGATTTGAAGATGCTCACTGCCTCCAAACAGTCAGTATCTACTGCTACATTTTGAAACCCCAACCATTGAACCTACAGAAGACCCCACATAATTGCCTCTACCTCTGTGGAAACTACAGATCCACCTGAATGGACTAGACCGAGGAAGCCAGTGTAATGACCCATCCCGGAAATCGGGATTAGATTAGTTGTTAATGACGGATTAGTGAAGTTAAGCGGTGATTAGTTGGATACGTTCGGATGGACGGTGCAAAATGACGATTTTGCCCCTGAAATGGGAAAAAATGTTGAATTTTAGTTCGGGTGGTCAAATGGACTTTGACCGGTGACCGTGACGTAGTTTGGGACATCACGAGTTCATGGACAGGTGGCACGTCCAATTCCGACATCGGAGGAAAAAGTTATGACGTTTGGAAGTTCGAGGGCATTTTCGTAATTTAAGATAAAAGAAGGAATTTGTTGACTTTTTGCACGACAACTAATTTTCACGTAATTCGAGGACCGTTAGGTAGGTCTTGCTTTCCTGAGTACAATGACAGGCGGCACGCCATCACCAGATGTTGGACGGTTTAGTTATAAGTCTCGGATTGTGATGGGCAAAATGGTAATTTGGCGTAAAAGGGCAATTTGGTCATTTTCCTACCTAGGGATCTGTGCCCAGTAAAATTGGGACACTTGGCTGTCTCAGGGAGGGTGCCCACAGGAATTTGGACACATGGCCCCCTCTGGAAGGCCGTGGAATACTCACTCACCGTCTTACATGGTTTGAAATTATGGTACGGGTTGGTTGAAACAGAGAACAGAGTGAACCTTCCACCATATCCCTCGATCTTCATCCTTGGGCCCTAATTAGTGAGTGAAACCCAAAAGGTTAAGGGTGAGTTATACGGTGGTGCCACCATAAAACGTGGTCGTGGACGGCGGTCCTAACCGTAAGGCAAAACAAAACAGAGGAGATGTGAAAACCGTGAGGAATCGAGGACCTTATCACTTGTAATGTGGCCCTTACCCTCTGGTCCCTGAATAGAAGTTGTTTAGGAGGTTGAGACGAGCTCCCTGGGGTCGACGTTGAAGCTGGAGAAAGAAGGTAAGTAAGAGTTCTATAAAAATCGAATTAAAGGTAAAAATGGTGGATCGTGCTTCAGGGTTTTTTATGTCTTTTGATGAAAGGAAACGAGTTTTGGATGTAAAAAGGGAAGGAATGGACCTGGAAGCACGGATTGAGGTGGTCGGAATTTTGAGTACGTGTGGAGGAAGTTCTGGGTTCCTTCTGCAATTCGAGCAGGTAATAACAGGACTTGAATTTATGGTTAAGTAAACTAGATCGATTATATAAAAGGGGACGAAACTACTGGGCTAAAAAGGGCTTGAAAACCGGTTGAAAATGGAGGGAACTGTGGACGCCGGTTCAGTTGAATCGGCTGAACATTGGACCGAACCGAACCCAATTCGTGCAAGGTAGGAGATAAACAGTGGACAGCGCGTGGCTCCCACGCGCAGCCCCTTTGGGTGGCGCGTGACACTGTTCATGGGGAAGTTGTCAACACGACGTTTTATCGTATTGATGTAACGAACATTTTAAGACTGGTTTCGAGTCGATCGGACATCATCTCGATAGTTTTCGGGATGTCCGAAGGTTTAGACCACGGTTAAAAATAGTTAAAAATTCAGGAAAATTACGGGGCTTTAGTATGAGCTTTATAAAGTAGGTAGTGACCTTATTGTGGGATTTGGATAGGTTCGGGAAAACCGGTGATAGCGGATTAGCCGGGAACGACATAAGTGCACGCTTATCGAGGCGACAGCGTAATAGTCTGTGAGTGAACTTTGTTTTCTAACTCTTGATGCATGTATATATGTTTTTATATGTTTTTTTATGTTTTTTATACGTGATTCTATGATTTGATTTATGATCTTGATAGTTTACGATTTTGCACGTTTTACGAGATTCCGAATAATGTTGTGATTTGAACATGGTTTTAATAATTTGATTTCGGGAGTTGAAATATGATTTGATTTCAAAGATTTAAAACGGATTTTGGAAAAGTGATTTCGGGCTTGAAGCCCAGATCAGAAAGTGGTTTTAAGAAACGTGATTTCGGGTTTTGAATCGGATTTCCGGATGACGATTCGGGATTCGATTTGGGACTTGAAAGTGGATTCCGGGTTTGGGTTCAGAATGGTTATTACGGATGCAGGCTTACGGGATGATGGTTTCGGACTCAGATTTGGAAATGGATGAGGGATATGAGTTATGAGTTTGGATTCGGGATCCTGATGGGATTGCAGATTCGGATTCGGAAATGGAAAATAGTTTTCAATGTTTGGATTGGATTTGTTGGATCTGGTTATTGGGTTTAAAGACCCGGATATGATTATGACGGGGGCATGCCCGGATTGGGTTTAAAGACCCGGTTTGAGTTTAAAGACTCGGATATTGATATTTCCCCCATAGGCCTATTGAGTTTAAAGACTCGGGAGTTTAAAGACTCGAACTATATTGAGGCCTGGATTGAGTTTAAAGAATCGGGAGTTTAAAGACTCGGATAGATCCAGCAGGTTCGATGGATGGAAATGTGGTTTCAAATGTGTTTTGGATTTCACTGAAATTGATGTGATTGGTTTTCAATAAAGGTTTTCCGATGTTTTTGGGCTCTGCCCGGATGAAATAATTTTCGATGGTTTTGGGCTGAGGCCCGGGATTTGAGAAAAGGCAATGAGTTCAGTTTTCTTAAACAGTTTGAATAACTTGAATATATAATGGTCTTATGACATGAATTTGATATGCATGCATTGGTTTTTAATTGGAGGGTATAAATGTACTTGTTTTATGTACTATTTTTAAACTTATACTCTATTTTTGTCCACTCACAGTTTTTTTGGTGTTTTCGATACCCTCCAGGTTGTTGCGGTGCAGGCTGTCAGTTGAGAGAGACGGAGACATCACACGCGAAATCCACAGTAAATTCGGCACACTCTGGGAAGTCCGGAAACCTTGGACGATCGGATCGAGAATCCCTTGTCAGACTTATGTGTCACATGGAGGTTGGACGTCGGTTTAGCCTTCGTGTCATGCGTAAGTCAAACGGGAGCAGGACCTAGCCCTTAATCCCGGGGGATTGGGGGTGGGTCCTGACAGCCAGCCACCAACATGCCAGCCACCAACATGCCAGCCAAATCTCTAAGAACCCTAACCACTCTCCACTGCAGAGTGTCCATACTAACCGCAGCATCACAATTAACCTTTAAGGTCCCCTCCACCAGCTTGGCCCACCTAGGCACACGCCATGGGGGAGCCCCCAAAGAAACCTATGGGAGAGCATTGAACTCTGAGAAAGATATCATAACTACCTCATAAACCTTCTCTGCACTCTTAACCTGCAAATCATGCACTACTTTATTCCGCCAATTCCACACACTCCAGCAGACAAATGCAAATCGACTTAACTGTGAAATGGATAAGTGAGAGTAAGCAAATGCAAAAATATCAATATAAGCCCCCGTATGAGGGAATCCCACAAGTGGAAGATTGGTAAGTCTCCACACTTTTTGACTGTGTTTACTAGCCCAAATGGCATGAAAGGCATCTTCCATATGTTTTCCACAGCACCGACATAGACCAGACATCATCACTCATCGAGCAACCAAATTACAGGTCGTTGGCAGGATTTCAAAACAAACCCGCCAACAAAATATCTTGAGCTTGTTCGGGATCCTCATCTTCCACAAATGTTTCCAAAACATCTTGCACTGCCCAGCCGAGGAGCACTCACCACCATCATCCACTTCCACCACCTCAACTAAAAAGAAATATGGTAACCAAACTTCACAGTATATTTCCCATACTTAGGAGTAGAACCAGTAACGATCATCAGAAAAGAAAACATGTGATGGGAGGGGGATGCTGCAAATATCTCTCACAACCTCCCCACAACAGAAGTTCTCCAGTAGCTCCACATTCCATCCACCACTAGGATGAATATGGGATTACACTCTCACATCCTCCACCAGGCCTCGGTTCAAAATAGGCCGAAATTTCTTGGGTTGTAAGATCCACCTATCTCAGAATACACCAATCGACTCAATATTGCCCACTCGGCAAATGATGTGCTAATTGCTAACACACAATTTAATACCCTAAAAAAGTTGTAGTATGTAGTATAAGATAAGCAATGATCGTTCTATGTAGGGATTAGAGGGCATGCTAACTAACATGAAAGAAAAAGAAATGAAAACCAAAAAAAAATAATTAAATTGGGGGAGTTGTGAGAGTTAGATTTAATCTAACAAAACTAATGAAAATGTAATAAAAATCAAGGTAAGATAGAAATGTGAGACACTAGCTAATGGTTCAATCTCCACACACCAAACACATGCACATAAATTAATTTTCCAGAAATTCCTTTACAAACTAGTGAAGTACAATGTCTAGAATTAACCGTGAATTGTACTAATTAATTCCGTTATTTTCCCCGAGTTTATTGAATTAAACTTTGTGTCGCTTTCAAATCGTTCTCTACACATCATCTAATCATGAATTGCAAGTCAAATGAATATGTAGAGATCATTAAGTTCTATGGAAAATTTAGACATTATCTAGATTAAATATAAGTATGAATTGCATCTTAGTTAAACCTAGGTTTTGTTTAACATACCAACGTCCATCGATAGTTGCTACTTATGAATATATGATCATGACTATTAGTTGAAACTCTCTTAAATTCTATCATCAAATCCTAGCATGCTTACTAGCCTACAAGCAAACAAAAATAAGTTATCTATAAAAAAGATAAGCAAAACACATTCACCAATGAGTAAGGAAATACTGAATAAAATTAATTTATTAAACACATGTTTGGGGCTTTGAAATCACCCCTAACTATAAAGAAAATTAGCTAGACATATTCATTATGTTTGAAACGCAATACATAATCAAATATGAAAGTGAAAATAAGTGTAAGAAAAGAAAAGATAAAGTTAGGGAGAGAACGACAAACGCCACAGTCAATCTTGGAATGGTGGAAAATTTGCTTCTTGTCAAACGACAAAAGCTGTCCATGAAAACAATGGAAACTTACTGCCCAAAATCTCTCTCATAGTCACTGCTGAATCCATTTAGACGTTTTTCTACTGCTCTCTGTGTGTTTGGACAACAATTGTTACTGTCTTTTATAGAGGAAAATGAGAGAACAACTTCCTTTTCACCTTTCAATGTTGGAGGCGTTTCAGCTGATTATTAAGGAGTTTTATGACTCTTCATTGCTGCCGTTACCAAGTAAATGTGAGGTTTGAATGCTCCAAATACTGGAGAGAAAACATTTGTTGTTCACTGAGTTATTGCCATAATGAGGGAGAGAAAACATTTGTTTCTCTTTTGTGCATGTTCATTTCTTGAAATAAAGGGAATGCTGAATTCCCGCTCAGGCTGACTTTGCTGTACTAAAACGCCCATAACTCCTTTTAGAAAATTCCAATTCACAAACCGTAAAATTTCCTGGAAACTAGACTTCCGTATCTTTCCAATGATATATGGCCCATCAGCTAGTACTTCCAGAGTAGGCGCAGTTTATTCTGAGAAGTTGACACGTAATCTGCATATAGTTTCAAAGTTTTTCCTTTAATTTTTCAAAACAACAACTAATTAACTCCTTTTGTAAATTTTCTTCCAAAATTCTTACAAAACACAAAAAAAAAGTTAAGTACTAAGAAAACATAGAAAACAAGCTAATAAAAGCATAAGAAAACAAGATAAAATGTCGCATAAATATGCTCCTATCAGCAAACCAAACCCTGTTTAATTACCTCACGTCCCCAAATAATAGACCCCACACAAATGATGGCATAGATCCAACCCCAGCCTCCATAAAGTCGCAATTAGGAAAGTACCTAGCTTTCATCATTTGGGCCACAAGCGACTTAGGATGTTCAAGAAGTCTCTAGGCCTGCTTTGCGACCATTGACTAATTAAATAGCTCAAAATTCTTAAAACCCAACCCACCATTCCCCTTGGGTCAAGACAGCATGTGCTAACTCATCCAGTGGATACTCTTCCTTCTTGTTTTTCGCCACCAGAAACAGCCAATCTCAGCGGATAGTTCATGGCACAGGGACTTAGGCAACTGAAAAACACTCATAGAATATGTAGGAAGAGCTTGGGCAACTATTTTGACCAAGACCTCTTTTCCAGCAGCAGACAATGATATGACTCGTCCCAAATCCCTCCGGGATTAACGCGAGACGCCCCTGCTCCCATCTGACACGAAGTGTCAGATAAGGGATAATTCCAACCTTAGCCCTACCGGGGCTTCCAGAGTGCGTTAGGATCGGAGGAGGAGTGTGATGTCTCGGTCCCCGCTACAGCCCGTATTCGCGATCAACCTGAAGGACATTAAAACCATTTAAAAGCTGTGAGTAGATGAAACAACAGTTTATAAAACCATTTCACGAAAAGAAGACATTTATGCCCTTCACTAAAAAGCATGCATGCATTCGAAAACAATTTAATCAATCATCAAACCATTAGGGCCTTAGCCCAAAACCGTAAATCAAACATAATGGGAACTCAGCCCAAAACCAGTCATGTGGGACTCAGCCCAAAACAATACCAATGGGTCTCAGCCCAAAACAATACATATGGGTCTCAGCCCAAAACCAATCCTCGGCATCCCTAATGCCTGATATCCTAGATGTCACAATCAACACCGTCACGATTCCAAGCTACGCATACTACCCAGGGTCTCAATCCCAAGTCTCCCCAGGGTCTACCCAGGCCAATGACTCGCAGGTCAATGACCCTCCCTGGGGGGAGGCTTTAACCTCTAGCAATCCTGCTCCTTGGTCACTATACGGACCGGTCACTCCATGCAATGACCCCTCGCAGGCAATGCCCCGTGACTACTCCAGGATACTACGAGACGTCTAGAGGAGACAACCTGCCACTCCAGGATACTACGGGACGTCTGGAGGGCAACCGTTCGTGAGGATGGTATACGGAAAACCATTTTACAAATCATTTCAAAACCATTCAGGGACGTCGGACATCTGGGATATCGAGATCGGAGTGTATAGTGCAGTAGCTGTGATTACATTACATTTATGGCTTGATATAATGCTTGTGGTATATTATATGTATTTATGGTTTTAAATACTGATGCATGCATGTTTGGAAAACGGATGGGTAAATTATATATTTTACTTATTAAACTATTTTATAAACCTGAGTTTCGGCCCACTCACCTTTCATGTTTTGGTAACCCCTCCAGGGCGTGCTGCTGAGGTTGGTGAGGACCCCGAGGCTGAGGCATAGATTCGTACTGCGCACCTGAACCCCTGTTAGGTCGGATTACCCACATGACTTTCTAGAGTCGTGCTCGGATTTTATATTTTGGACTGTATCCCATGTCTGACATCTGTTAAATTCGGTTTACGTATAACTTTAATTTGGATGTTTATGCATTTAAGTTTTTAAGGTTAAAATTGGAATTTTGGTTCGCGTGTCAGACGGGAGCAGGGCACGTCCCCTTGTGGTCCCCGGGGGATCGGGGCGGGTCCCTGTCAGCTTGGTATCAGAGCACTAGGTTGTGGTCAGCACGTTAGACTAGCGGTTAGTACTAGGTACTTTTCGAGTCTAAAGATGATGTTATCTAATCTATGCCTCTTAACAGCTGGTTATGCCTCCGAGGAGAATCCCTCCAGCACAGACCGACGAGGAACTTGAGAGAGAGATGGAATGCGCTGGTATTGAGCGGGCTCAACGGTTGGGAGCCACACCTTTCAACGGGGGATCAAACCCCGAGGATGCCTATGAGTGGATTGCTAAATGGGAAAGAATCGTCACAGTGATGCATTGCCCACCCGGCGAGCGGGTGATATTGACGGCCTTCTTACTGGAAGGCAGAGCTTACCGGTGGTGGCAGGGTCTTGAGATGTCAGGGTGGTCTGTCCACACCACCACATGGGAGGTCTTTCGTGCTCGGTTCTTAGATCAGTACTACCCGCGATTGTTTCGCGCGACACGAGAGGCAGAGTTCTTGCGGTTGGAACAGGGGGATATGTCCGTGGCAGACTATGAGCAGACTTTCGGGAAGCTTTCCCGTTTTGCGGCAGCTTTTGTGAGTACTGAGAAGGACAAATGTCAGAGATTTGAGTTGGGACTCTGATGAGAGATACGGGCAGGTGTGACGACTGCCAGTTATGCGACTTTGAGGGACATGGTCGACGTTGCAGTTCGTGTCGAGGCCAGTCTGGCGGCACACCGGACACGACAGTCTTCTGGCGAGGGGCGACGTCGGGATCATCCATACCTTGGACCAACGGGCCAGAGAAACAACAAGAGAGGAAATTACAGAGGAGCACCTTCATCATTGCGAGGTCGTGGGTGGTCAGGTCGACATGGGGGCTCTCAGATGAGCGGATCGAGATTTAGTTCTGGACAGCATCAGTCTTGGAGTGGTGCATCAGGACGGTCTTGGGATGGACCGAGGACAGTTAGTTGTTTTGCGTGTGGAGGAACGGGCCACTATGCCCGAGATTGCCCATTGTTGTTGAGGAACAACGATACTGGAGGTGCTAGTGTTGCACAGAGTTTGGCTTCCAATACTGCCGGTGGCCGAGGGCAGGGTGCTGAGCGTGGCGCGCGTGGGCGCGAACAGACTGCGGGGCCCAGAGCTCGTGTTTTTGCAGTGACTCAGCAGCAGGCGAAGTCAGCCCCAGGCGTGGTTACAGGTACACTTCATATCTCGAACCTTCTTGTACGTGTATTGATGGATGCGGGGGCTACCCATTCTTTTATTTCGAGAAGTTGTGCTGGTATGCTAGATTGTGTGGTATCAGCCTTAGATAGCGAGATGGGTGTTGGCACTCTGATGGGCATCGTGTATTTAGTGAATCAGGTGATTCGGAGGTGCCCGGTGAGAATTGAGGATGTGGATCTACCAGCAGACTTGATTATTATGGACATACATGACTTCGATGTGATTCTAGGCATGAATTGGTTATCGGAGCATGGGTCGCTTATTGATTGCTGTAGTCGGCAAGTGTTTCTGCGGAGTCCGGGTTTGCCGGAAGTTACCTTCCAAGGGAGCGCGATGGTTCACTTCCAGAAGTGATTTCTTCACTTGCTGCTACCAAACTTCTACGGAAGGGATGCCAGGGCTATCTGGCGCATGTTGTGTCGGAGCAAGTTGATACTCCGAGTATCGAGGAGATACCAGTGGTGCGGGAGTTTCCGGATGTGTTCCCGGAAGACTTACCTGGATTACCACCACCTCGGGAGATTGAGTTTACCATTGAACTACTCCTTGGTACCCGACCTATATCCCAGGCACCATATCGGATGGCGTCGGTAGAATTACGGGAACTTAAAACACAGTTGTAGGAGTTGGTTAATTTGGGATTCATCGGACCGAGTACTTCACCGTGGGGAGCACCGGTGTTGTTTGTGAAAAATAATAAGGGGAGTTTTCATTTGTGTGTGGATTACCGACAGCTCAACAAGGTGACGCTGAGGAACCAGTATCCTCTACCCAGGATCGATGACTTATTCGACCAGTTGCGGGGAGCACAGTGCTTCTCGAAGATTGATTTGCGATCTGGGTATCATCAGCTGAGGATAGCGGAAGGGGATATTCCGAAAACGGCATTCCGAACCCGATACGGACACTACAAATTCCTTGTGATGCCTTTTGGTTTGACGAATGCTCCAGCAACATTCATGGATCTGATGAACAGAGTCTTCCGACCCTACTTGGATAAGTTTGTGATTGTGTTCATCGATGATATCTTGGTGTACTCGAGGAGTGCCCAAGCACATGAGGAACACCTACGGTTGGTGTTAGGGAAGCTGAGACAAGAACAGTTGTACGCCAAACTGAGTAAGTGCCAGTTTTGGCTGAGCAGCATTGGTTTTCTGGGACATGTGATTTCGGCTGATGGGATCAGCGTGGATCCCCAGAAAACAGAAGCGGTGACTAACTGGGCCAGACCGACAACAGTGACAGAGGTACGGAGTTTTGTCGGGTTGGCAAGCTACTATCGGAGATTCGTGGAAGGTTTCTCCAAGATTGCTGCACCGTTGACGCGATTGACTAGGAAAGGGGTGAAATTCATCTGGGACGAGCAGTGTGAGCAGAGTTTTCAGGAATTGAAGTATCGTTTGACCACTGCCCCTATCCTTACATTGCCCGATAACAGTGGAAAGTTCGTAGTCTTTAATGATGCCTCACTACAGGGTTTGGGTTGCGTGTTAATGCAGAATGGTAAGGTGATTGCTTACGTGTCACGACAGCTAAAGACTTATGAGTTGAACTACCCTACCCATGATTTGGAGTTGGCGGCGGTAGTTCATGCCTTGAAGATCTGGAGACATTACCTTTTCGGTGCAACATGCAGGATATACACCGACCACCAAAGCCTAAAGTATCTATTTACCCAGAAGGAACTCAACTTGAGGCAACGGAGATGGTTGGAATTGATCAAGGATTATGACTGTACGATCGAGTACCATCCGGGTAAGGCTAATGTGGTAGCAGATGCACTCAGCAGGAAATCAGCAGGATCAGTTGCACACCTGAGGATGGTGTATCTTCCTTTACTGGTGGAACTCCGGAAGGCTGGAGTTATTTTGGATACGGATGAACATGGAGCTTTATTGGCCAGTTTCCATGTACGACCTGTGTTGATTGATCGGATCATTGAGGCGCAACTTCAGGATCTGATACTGTGCATCTACAGGATTGAGGTTGAAGCTGGAGAACGGCAGGATTTTACCATCCGAGATGATGGGGCACTTGTGAAAATGGGCCGTTTGTGTGTGCCGGCAGAGACAGAGTTACGGGCCGAGATTTTGGAGGAGGCCCACAGTTCAGCGTATGCTATGCATCTGGGAGGTACAAAGATGTACCGTACCCTTCGGAGCCATTATTGGTGGCTAGGAATGAAGAGGGACATTGTTGAATTTGTGAGTAAATGCTTAACCTGTCAGCAGGTTAAGGCAAAGCGGCAGAGACCGTATGAGGCTATGCAGCCACTTCCGATTCCCGAGTGGAAGTGGGATCACATCACCTTGGACTTCGTCTTTAAGTTACCGAGGACACGGAGTGGATTTGACGGAGTATGGGTGATTGTAGACCGGTTAACTAAGTCAGCACATTTTCTGCCAGTGCAAGAGACTTATAAACCCAACCGACTGGCTCAATTGTTCGTGAAGGAGATCATCCGACTTCATGCTACGCCGGAATCGATCGTGCCTGATCGCGATCCGTGTTTCACTTCCAAGTTCTGGCGGAGTTTACAAACTACCTTGGGGACAAATCTGCATTTCAGTACTGATTTCCATCCACAGACCGATGGACAGTCTGAGAGGACTATTCAGACCCTGGAGGACATGATGAGGTCTTGTGTGCTGCAATTTCAGGATTCGTGGGATGCACACTTGCCATTGATGGAATTTGCTTACAACAACAGTTACCAGGAAAGTATCGGGATGGCACCCTATGAGGCACTGTATGGTCGACAGTGCAGAACACCTATCTTCTGGATGGAGATTGGGGAGCGAGCGGCCGTAGGGCCGGAATTGATGGATATAACCTAGGAAGCAGTCCGTGTTATCAGGGAGAGGTTGAAGGCGGCACAGGATCGCCAAAAGAGTTATGATGATAGACGGATTCGAGATTTGGAATTCGAAGTTGGAGATTTTGTCTTCCTGAGGTTATCCCCGTGGAAAGGGATTATTCGCTTTGGTCGACGGGGAAAATTGAGTCCACGTTTTATTGGACCTTATGAGATCGTGGAGAGGATTGGTCGAGTTGCATACAGATTGGCTTTACCCCCAGAACTTTCTAAAGTTCACGACGTTTTCCACGTATCTATGCTACGGAAGTACGTACATGACGCCTCTCATGTACTGGAGGAGCAACATATCGAACTCCGAGAGGATTTGAGCTTTGAGGAACAACTAGTACAGATTTTGGACCGGAAGGACAAGGTACTACGACAGAAGACTATCCCTCTCGTGAAAGTTCTTTGGAGAAATCAGAACGTGGAGGAAGCCACATTGGAGCCCGAGGCGCAGATGCGGGAGTAGTTTCCTTATCTGTTTCATTAAATTTCAGGACGAAATTCCTTATGGGGGGAAGGTTGTAACACCCCGGAAATTCGTAGATTGTAATATTATAAAATATTGAATGAAATGACATTTTTACCCCTGGAATGGTAGGGTCAAATTGTTGACTTTTTTATTTTTGGGTCAAACGGACTTTGACAGATGACCGTGACGTAGTTCGGGACGTCACGAGTCCATAGACTGGTGGCACGTCCAATTCGGACGAACGGGGAAGAAGTTGTGACGTTCGGAAGTCTAGGGGCATTTTCATAATTTGGACAAAATAAGGGAAAAAGTTGATTTTTTGAAATACAATGAATTTTCACACGACCCAAAGACCGTTGGATAGGTCTCAATGCCCTGAGCCCGTAGATAGGCGGCACGCTAAAAACGGACGTCGGACGACCAAGTTACGGGTCACGAAAGTTGGAGGGCATTTTGGTATTTATTGCACTGGGGGCATTTTGGTCTTTTTGCACAGAGTTACTGTAGCACACCGTGGGGGACATCAGTGCACCACCGTGCGTGGTGTTTCTGAATGATGCAATTGTTAATTGAGTAGTGGGCTGTCTCAGTGGGGATTAAACTATGCATTTGAGATAGTGGAGCATGGAACTGAGCCATGGACAGGCACGGGAAGCATTTTTCAATTTCTTGGTTTCTCTGTTGCGGGAAACATTTCCGCAGTGGCTTCAGAACGGCCTTCCCACGAGTTGCCTCCCATTTCAATCGATTATCTGAGTGTGTTTTGAGTGAGGAGTCATTTGGTATTAGTTGAGACTAAGAGAAGTCGTGAAACACCATTTCGGGTTTTAGGGGAAAAATCCAGAATTTAATTTCTACGGTTTGTTGGACCAATCTAAACACCGAGTGAGCCTTCTCGGAGTGTTTAGAACACATCCATATCGAAATCGAAGGCAACCAGCCACGGGTGAGCTGGGACGGTGACTGCCGTGTTCAGAGAGATTTCAGAGGTTTGGACGGCTACTTCCAGGTAATGATTTGTTCAATTGGTTGTGTTATACTGTTAGTTTAGGCCTCTTTATTCTGTTGTACATGTTAATTGGATAATAGAACCATATTGGGTGAGTTCCAGAGGTTGACCCGTTCGACTGTTCGGGTCTGGATAGAACGATTTAGTGCATGTCGAAGTAAATAAATGACTTAGAACTTTAATTGGATGTTTAGGGAAGATACTAGAATCAAAAACGAAGGAAATTGATTAGGAATTGAAGGGTAATTATCCGGTTTATGTCGCGGGTTGAAGGTCCGAATAGCAGGGAAGACGGGTAAGGAAGACGACACTGTAACAAGCGCGTGAATTTCACGCACATCCACTTTGGACGGCGCGTGAGGGCGCGTTGAGCATTATCTCAGTTCACGATCAACATGACTTTTAATCCTCTCATCATTTGGAACATTTTCTGTGAAATAACCATATTGATCTGAGATAGTTAGGAAGGTCAGTTTAGGGCCGGATGTCTCGGGAAGCGTGTTGGACGGCTTCCCCGAGCCGGTTTCTATTTCGGACTTTTTGAGAGTATATTAAGGACCTATAGTGACACTTGCATGTGATTTGAAATGATAGGAAACTTACGATAATCCCAGAAATAAGTTCGTACGCGCAATATTCGCAGTAAGAACGTACTGTGAGTGGGCCCATTTTTATTAACACTTGCATGCATAACTGTTTTCATTTCCGTATATCTATACGTGTGTGTGAATCAAATAATAGATTTTGATTACCTCGATTTACGGTTATGACACGTTTTACGATGTTGGGCTTGAGACCCGTTTTGTGGAAATTGAACACTGTTTTGGATTATATATCTATATGCATGTGGATGTCGATGATTATCTTAGGTACTGCACTGTATAGATCCATCATGTGATACTGTCTCCTCCGGATGTGGTACCCCGGAGCGGTCACGGCGTATTGCCTGCGATGGGTCATTCTACGGAGGTGCCTGACCGTATGATGACTCAGGAGCAGGATTGCTATGATTGGACGTCTAGGACGTCGAGCGTCTGGGACGCTAGGCATCTGGGATGCCGTACCCGAACTGGGTTCGGAGGTTGGACTCGGGATTTGAGACCCCGGGTGGCACGCGTAGCCTTGGGACCGTGACCATCTTGGACGTCAGGGACGTCAGACATCTGGGATGTCGAGATCGGAGTGTATAATGCAGTAACTGTGGTTAAATTACATTTATGGCTTGATATAATGCTTGTAGTATATTATATGTATTTATGGTTTTAAATACTGATGCATGCATGTTTGGAAAATGGAGGGGTAAATTATATATTTTACTTATTAAACTGTTTTATAAACCTGAGTTTCGGCCCACTCACCTTTCATGTTTTGGCAACCCCTCCAGGGCGTGCTGCTGAGGTTGGTGAGGACCCCGAGGCTGAGGCATAGATTCGTACTGCACACCTGAACCCCTGTTGGGTCGGATTACCCACAGGATTTTCTAGAGTCGTGCTCAGTTTTGTAATTTGGACTGTATCCCTTGTCTGACATCTGTTAAATTCGGTTTACGTATAACTTTAATTTGGACATTTATGCATTTATGTTTTTAAGGTTAAAATTGAAATTTTGGTTCGGGTGTCAGACGGGAGCAGGGCACGTCCCCTTGTGGTCCCCGGGGGATCGGGGGCGGGTCCCTGTCATTTATCATATTTTAAACTCGGTCCTAAACTTTCGAACATCCCGAACTATATCGAAACAATGTCCGATCGACTCGAAACTTGTCCCAAAATGTTCGTTAAATCGAATAGATGAAATTACATAATGGAAACTTTCCCAAAAATTGCTTCACGAGCCCCCACGGGCCGCCCAAAGGCGCTGCGCATGGAGCTCACGAGCCCAGCACAGTCGTCTTCAACCTCTCCCCGAACCCGATTTGGTCCGGTTCAACCGAAACAGCGTGACCGGTTCTCCCCATTTTCTCAACCATTTTCACTCCTTTCAATCCCTACATGTTCGTCTACCTCCCTAGAACTGATCTATGATCCTAGAATGGAGAAAAATGGCCTAAAACTCACCTTGGATCGATTGAACAGGGAGCTTGATCTTCAAGCTCGGATTCCGGCTAACTCCTGCCGTCTTTGCCTTCGATTCTGATCCCAAGTGGGTCTTCTGAACCTTCAAAACACGTTAGAATCGACCCAGGCCCTCAACAACGTCTATAGCCCAATTTTGAATTTTCAAAAACCACGGGTTCAGGTTTTTACCTTTTCCCCTTGAGCTCCTCCGCCGTCCACGGCGGTTCTGCCGCCTACCCTCGCCTCTCTCGGTCCCTTGCTCACCATCAGCCACTGTCTTGGCCTCACGCAGAATCAAAGAGGGAAGGGTAATGGTTTTGAGGTTTTCAGGCTAGTTTGATCGAATGAAACAGAGAGGGAGTGGGTACATGTATCTCTGTTGGTGCAATAGTCCACTCGTCTCGTAATTCGTGCAATAGTTTATCGGACCATCTGTGACCCGTATCTTTCCCATCGAACATCCGATTTTGACGTGCCGCTTGTCTACGGACTCATATCGACCTGATATACGTAACGGTTGTCAGGACCCAACCCTCCTCGGTCAGGACCCGACTCATCTAGCACGATATTGTCCGCTTTGGGTCTCTTTGCCCTTGCCCTCACGGTTTTGTTTTCGGGAGCTCACGGTGCAACTTCCTAGGGGGTCACTCATTATGGAATTGCACTAGCCTCAACTCGCTTAACTTTAGGGTTCCAATCCCCCCCAAAGCCACTTGAGCTCCCAAAAGGCCTCGTGCTAGATAGGTGTGTGCCTACACTTTTAAGACACACCACCATTCCCCTCCCAAACCATTCCCCCTCTCGCAGGAATGTGGGATCGCTCACCGTTCCCTCCACGACACGGGTTTTACAATCCATCCCCCTTAGGGTCCAGCGTCCTCGCTAGTACACTTCCTGGTCGGGGTCTGGTTCTGATACCATTATGTCAGTACCCAACCCTCCTCCGTCAGGACCCGACTCATCTAGCACGATATTGTCCGCTTTGGGTCTCCTTGCCCTTGCCCTCACCGTTTTGTTTTCGAGGGTTCACGGTGCAACTTCCTAGGGGGTCACCCATCATGAAATTGCACCAGCCTCAACTTGCTTAACTTTGGGGTTCCAATCCCCCCCAAAGCCACTTGAACTCCCAAAAGGCATCGTGCTAGATAGGTGTGTTCCTACACTTTTAAGGCACACCACCATTCCCCCCTTCACAGGAATGTGGGATCTTTCACCGTTCCCTCCAGGACACGGGTTTTACAACGGTCCTCGGCCCTCGTACCTCGGACCTCCCGGGTTAAAAGTTAACTTTTTGCCCTCGTTCAGGGGCAAAATTGTAATTTCGCCCTGAGCGTCAGTTAATCCTCGGCTAATCCCCGATTAGCCTCACTAATCTATAATTAGTCTTAATTAATCCTTAAAATCAGGGACGGGTCGTTACAGACAATAATTTAAAGTTCCATGCAGTCAGCCTACACGGCAGTGCATCCCTGACCTTCCCAAACATCATCTTCTTATTTTGACCAGTAACAGTAGAGAGGCCTAGGTATTTCTCATGGAAATCCACAGTTTTAATACCCAATAAATTGGAAATTAAACGTTTCATAACAAGATCAATACCCAGACTAAAACATGCATCAAAATTATCAAAGTTTCGTAGTTGACTAGACACCTTTTTATACTCATTCAAAATTTTCAGCAACCGCTGACACTCTCGATGGGTTTTGTTGTTAAATTATATGGTAGGGGGATATTTGTGCCAATTCCCCTAGTAAATTGGGTAAATGGCCTAAAAAAAGGTAACTTCTACCTATAATCCCCACCCTTGAATACGTCGACTGCTTTGGACGGTTCTGATCGTGCAATATTTATCTCATTTCAAATTCCATTAAAATTATCAAATTAAAAAGAAAAAGAAAACCCGCAATTCTAAAGTCGGTGGGTAACCCGAAAACTGCCGGGTAAGAGGTTGATTGTGAGAAAAGCCTGAATCAGAAAATCGGGATGCTCTCTGCTCAATGATGGAGGTAGGAGTGAATTGAAGATTGATTTGTACATAATCAAAATCGATAATTCAAAAAATTGTGTGTGATTCAATGGAGCCTCCTCCTTTCCAAGAAGCACCGCGTTGCGACGTCTGCAAATGCAGCTTCAACGCTTTCCGGCGACGGGTACTCTTTTCAATCTCCCTCTCTCTCACCTCAAACACTTTTTTTTTCTCAGAAATAAATAAATTTGTTAATTTATGAGTACCCATTACTTAGTTTCTCTTTCCAATCGATTCTAGAAATATTGTTGTCTACAGCTTTCTATTGGGTAAGATCTAAGCTCATATCTTGCTATATATTGATGCCAATGGGTTTTGTGTTGCTATTATATGCTATGGCGATTACCAATCCAATTCTTCATACATACAAAAATAAAATAAAATTGTTTATTTATTGGGTAGCCATCTTGCTGCAAGTTACAAGCTTTAAAGAAGCCAACTTATGAATTCAAAATTTCGTTGTGATGGAGTTGAAGTTGTATATCTGAAATCTTAATTTGGAGAAGTTGCTCTAGAGTTTAGATTATTGTACCCAATTGTTTATATACTATCTTAAAGAAGTTATTCAGCTGACTTGACATGGTGTAGCATATGATTTATGTAGCATCACTGCCGATCTTGTGGGCGGACATTGTGCCATGAACATTCTTCAAACCAAATGGTGTGTTTTTTTTTTCTTATGCTTCGTTTATTTTGCAGCAATTTGACCAATTGATCAACTTTTGTAAAGCAATTATGTTTTTTCTTGCAATCTCAGGCTTTACCGCAGTTTGGAATTTATTCACCCGTTCGAGTTTGCATTGATTGTTTTAATCACTCCTCTCGGTAAATATCTCCCCATTGAATTTTCAGAATGTAGACTGATATCTGTTTGTACAGTTCTATGTCATATCTTTATGGTTTTCCTTTTCCATTCTAAGTTGAGAAATATGTTAAATGGGTAATGTCTGTTATGCATATTTTTGTAACCGCTTGCTATTGATGATGGGACTCTAGTGCAACTTGAGAGCTTGAACCTTTTTTTCTTCTTCTTATATTGAAGTACTCGATGATGCAGTTCAAAGACTTATATAATCTTATTATAATGAAAACTTAATTGATCTGGCTGAGCTTGCTCATTAGTTAACTAGAAATAGAAAATCAAAAGCAGTTGCGGCGGATGGATACTCTCACTGTTGCATCTTGTGCTTGATTCTAAAAGTGAAAGTTATTTCCTTGATTAAGCATGTAAGGGCTGGTGGTTTCAGGGTTAGCTTTGATAAAATCATGGCAAGGAAGTGCCCTTTCTGTTTTAGCGTGTCTTGAAGATGAATACATATTACTAGGCCTTATCCTGCATTCCATTATGGTATTGTCTTCTTTCTTTTTTTGCCTACATGGCTACACATACAGTTGAGACTTTTTGTCATTTTCTCTTCCTAGTAGTCTTCAATTGCGTTTCTTTTTATTTTGGGATAATTTTTTATTTTGTTTTTTCACAGATCTACCAAAGTTGATGCACAAACTTCTTCAGACGGAATTGATGCTGTAACAACTACAGTTTCTAGATTGGACATTGGGACAGATGTTGATATGGAGGCCGAACCAACTGCAGAATATCAACCCGTGTCAGCCATTTCAGACTGTAAGTGTGGAATGCCTTTATGCATTTGTGAAGCTCCAGCTCCAGCTCCAGCCCCAGCCCCAACTGTGGATGCAGCTCCGCTTCCGGTAAAAATTCTTCATTTCTCTGGATGTTTTTATGGCAGCTTATCATGTGCCTCATAAGTTAAGTTTCTGCATGTGTCAGAGAAAAACCTTATCCACCTCTGCCCCTCAACCGATTCCAAGACCGAAGAAGACAGAAACCACTTCAAAAATCACTGCTTCCTCTTCAAACAGCAAGCATAGGTAGGTTGCCTTAACGGTTTTGCGTGTAATATCTGCTACTTGTGACATAGTGTGCAATAGTTAAATATAAGATTTAGTACGTGTGGAATTCTTTGTGATTTGTTCATGATATTGAAAAGCATATTTATCTAGCAATTGGGAGGTTAAGGCTCCGGACCTCAATTCCTGTAAACCCGAAATGAGTTAAGAAAATTCTGATTTGAATAGGCATGGGAGGGGTGCTATATCAACACTTGATCTTTAACTCTGGATGGTTTCCAAGGGAGGGCTCCGGACCTCAATTCCTGTAAGCCATGGGAGGGATGCTATATCGACACTTGTTCTTTAACTCTGGATGGTTTCCATGTATTTTGCAACTTCATTTATTGCATTTTTATGAACTTTGCTGCTAGCTTTATGAGAAACTCCATCTACAAATTCCTTTAACTTCATGATATTGATAAACAAGAAGGTTTTTTCATTTTTATTGATTGTAAAGTGGTACTCTTATTTGGCTTGTAATTGTTTGACAAACTTCGCAGTTCTGTCTTTAATCTTGGTCAAGCTAACAATGGAACTTCTGATATAAACAAGAAGGATTATGAAGCCACCGGGGAGGTATAACTTCAAACTTTCTATTTAATCACCAATATTACAATCTTGCCGAAGAAATTTTACTGCTTTAGATAATGACTTTTTATGTGCATTCTTAGGGTATGAGAGAAGCTATAAAGAATAGTGATCTTGCTGCTGTCAAGAATCTTCTAAGTCAGGTATTAAAATTTATAGTAAAATTAATATCTATACAGTAGAGCTTAATAACACTCTTTTTGTCAGGGTGTTGATGCGAATTACCATGACAAGCAAGGACTTTCTTTGCTACACTTAGTATGATCTCTCTCTTGCCCCCCATATATATACATATACATGTACATATACATATAGATATGCATGTATCATTGGTTTGGTACTTGATTTTCTTCTTGCGACACTAATGTCAGGCAGCAGTCTTTAATCAAACTGAGATAGTTTTTTCCCTCATGGACTCTGGAGCAAGCCTGAACTACAAGAATGCACAGGGTAATTTTTCCTTGCTCCTCTTGGAATGTAAAATTTGGCTGAATTTTTGGTTTCACATGATTGATAATAAAGATAACAAAAGACTTGAATAGGGGAATGTCCAAGTGAAACAATTTTTCTTTCAGATCTCCACATACACTGAAAAGCTGTCCGAATGCTTGAAACTAAAATTGTGCTTCAGTTTATATGGTTGAAACAAGTGATTGAGCCCCGTAGTTCTGTATCTAACTGGTTGTTACTTTTGGTGATTCTCTCCTTTTTGAAGGGTTGCAGTTCTAACCAGCATGAATCTGCCCCTATTCAGAAGGGTTATGTGGACATGCTTAAATTTAAGTAATAAAAATATTAATGTGTTGTTGAGTCGTAACGTCTTTTGCTCATCTTTGGCCTAGCACTAAATAATGCGGCTGATGCTCGCATATTGTATCATTTGCTCGCCTGCTTACCTTCTGACTGGCTGCTTCTTCATACAGGGGAAACGCCATTGGACTGTGCTCCCGTCACTCTCCAGTACAAGATGCGACAGAAGATTGAAGAAGATAGAAGAAGAGTGTGAGAATCTTGGCCAGCTATAGGCCATCCGAGAGAGAGCGACGTACATTTTCTTTCAAGAATTTCTTTTGACCAACTACGTGATGGCTTTCCGTTATATTTGTTATACGCATGGCGAAGGACGCAGGCTACGATTCATTTTGGAGTGCCAATAACAGTTTTCTTGTACCGCAATTGAGATTTTACACTATTGCAGGGGGGAAAAAGAAAAACTTGTCAAAACCTCGCTTCTGTTTGCGATGTGGCAAGCTTTGTATGTAGATGTGATGGGAAAAAAAGGGGGATGACACCATTATCTCCTTATCCTGCACCTTTATGCTGGTTTTTTTTTTTTTAATGCAATAAGGCTTTACTCCTTTTTTTTGGGGCTTGTTTTGATGTTTGGTGTTGGCTGAAAGGCAATTGAGCATCATCGCCAACTTGAGTTAACTTTTTCACTTTGGTAAATGGCTTTAGTAAACTTTTGTTTGAATGTGATGTAAGCAATAAAGCAACGAACAGATGGGGGGTGCAATCTTATCACAAACCACAGTGAAAAATGGCAAATTTTGGAATTGTGGTACGTTGGCGGTGGAAATGTGACTAAGATGATATAATTATGGGTAATTAAAACATGCAATGATCATGACTCATTATCACGTATCATGAAAAAGCTACTTATCAAAAGAAAAAGATTTCCAGTTGTTTTCCTGCATTTCAATAGAATAGTGTAAATGATCGCCCAGGCTTCGCTCCTCCGGAGGACTGAGTCCTCTGCCTTTTGGAAAAAAAAAATTTTATAGTTTACAGAATAAAGAAAAGAAAAATAATTTTAGAGGTATTTAAACAAAATAGTTACCACAAGGATATAATAGGTATTTCAATGACAATCATATTAAATAGAAATTAGGGAATTGTTATTTCGCATTGATTCATTTAAAGTGGGAGAACAAATGACAAATGTTGCAGCCATTGAAGGGGCGAAGCAACCGAAGTGGCGAGGGCATAAGCTGGGTAGCGGCCCAGACAGTCTCAGACCAAGCGTTGAAGCGGTGAAGCAATCGAGGTGTTGATGCGGTGAAGCAACCGAGGTGTTGACGGCAACATTTAGATAGCGATCGTCGGGAAGAGCGATTGGGTGAAGGGTGTGGTGAAGAAAGCCTCCAGAAGAAACGTCGCGAGGGCCTTCAAACGCAACAGTTGGCCTCTAATATTCACTCATCAGGTCTAGAAAATAAGGTAACTTAATGTTTAACCCAGATTTCGGTTGGATGATTGGGCTTAGGTGATTGGGGGTTTTTATTGAATTGATTTTTACGGGGTCTATAAGGTTTTATGAATTGGGTTTTGGTAGTGTAGGTAAGTATACGCTTTAGTTTTGACTGAAATTGGATTGGATTGATTCGTTTCTGGTCTTATCAAATGGTTTCATCTAAAATTCAGTCCTGCAGCTGAAATTGATGCTACTTTGTGTCTTAAAAAAAAAATTGTGCATTTAGTATTGTATTCTACGTTTCGATAATTCAGTCCCAGATTCGTCTCCTTCCCTTGGGTTTTTTGCAAGCAGAGAGAGAAAGGCGTTGACACGCATTTTTCTCTCCCTTTGAAATCTACACAACCAAAAACATCGAAACAGATTTTCGGATTCAAATTCGAAAAACGAACAATTTACGCCATACCCGGAAACGAAAACGCAATTAGAACCGTTTATTTGTTTATTTATTGTTTGAAATTACAAAGTTGGGTTCCTTTGATTATTCATTTAGTGCTGGAGAAGCTAAGATGATCGGGTGTATGGCGCTCTAACATTGGATTACAGGATGATTGCTACGCAGAAGGAGAAGAAGAAGGGTCCGGGTAATTGGGAGAGTAAACACTGACGTCGTTGGGGGTGCATGGCAGGCGTGATGTTTGGAAGAGGGGACAGATCAGAAGGGATTTTAGTCATGAGAGCGAGCACGACCTCACTTTAATGGTATCGGATTTTTGGGAAAACGATAGCGTCGGAGCTAAGTCTTGGTGTAGCAGTGATAGCGATTCTGCTCTTTCCGATCTCAATCACCTCGCCGATAAAATTCTGGTACGTTTTAGCTCAATCATTTGGTTTGTAAATTTAGAAACATCCAATATTAAGTGTTAATTTGGGTAATTTCCAATTTTCTCAAAGATTCGTATTTTGACTAATTCTAAGCTCTGCGTCAAATTGTTGAAAGTTTACCTAAATTTGCAATCTTTGGAGTTCAATTGCCCTTGTCGAGTTCTAAGTAAATTATTTTATATCCAGTATCTGTTGCAATTTTGGGTTTCATTCAAACTTGTTCAATACATGTGGTTGAGCTGTCCAGGTACTTGCTACAAATTTTGCTTATAATTTATGCCTAATTTTGAATTCTGGTATTGTATTGTATTTTATCGCAGTTTTTCAAGCTCTCAGTGGCTCAGCACGAAAACGACTTAACGTCAGTGGTTCATTCGCTCATACTTTCTCTCACTGAGAAGGATCTTAATTTTGTGAAGTCAGGTCTCTTCAATGGCAGTTGCCTAAAGTTTACACTCGTTAAACTTCTGAGGACGTCTGGTTATGATGCTGCCGTGTGCGCGGCGAGGGGGCAGGCTAGTGGCAAGGTCCCTGGAGGTATGCCATTCATCTGGGTTCTGCAAAACCTCATTTTATAGCATTTGGGTCGTTCCCTGCAATCGGTTCTTTTGTTGGGTGCATGAAAACTTTCTGTTTGTGTTACTGCCTGAATTGGATGTAAGTTTAACCCAGAATCTAAGGCTGATTCTAGACTGATTCTTCCAGGCTTCGGTCCTCCGGAGGACCAAGTCCTCTGTACTGTTGGGAAAAAAAAATTACAGGGAAAAAAATGTTAGAAACGAAAAATGAATTTAGGGTGGGGTAAAAATAATAGTTACGACAAGGGTATTTGCGGTATTCGAATTTAGAGCAACATCATCTCTTCTTCTTCCTAAAATTTCAGATCTTCTCCTTGGGCTCCATCAAGATCGAGAGGCCTTTACCCCTTACGGCGAGATTGTCGAATTGAAAATCATGAATAACCGGGGGACCGAAGGTCCAATGGCTTCAACGTCATCTCCTTAAGCAACGAGACGTGTATGAGGGACGCGATGAAAGACATGAACGACCAGAACCTCGACGACCGCAGTTTGTTTGGGAGGACCTGATGGCACTCAAGCTCAAATACAGAAGAAATAGAGAGAAAAAGGTAAAGGATAATTCATTCATATCCAATAATGTGAATATCAGTTGACTAAATACACTGCAAAACGTGAGCCATGTAGTTCTCCATGGGGGAGAGTCCCATCAGGACCCTAGCCGTAACGAATTTCCTTTACTTCTCCATCAATTTGTTTGGGTTTTTAGGTTCTTGACAAAACAGAACACTAATGCTCACATAGTTGAATCGCAGATACAGGTGTGTGGCAAGTTGAAATTTTGTTCACACCTTTTGGAAAAAATGGTAACTTGTTCTGGTTCTATTCATTTCAATGTGTATTCTATCTAGTTGGCATTTGACAGGAAGATTTTCCACATAATGCTCACCATTGAGGGATGCCATCTCAGTAACTAATTACACCTTGAGGCATGGTGATACGGGATTGGTGATTGTTGGTGGAAGGATGGAGATGTAGCCTCATTTATGTTTCTCGTTATATTATTCATTTGAAATTTGTTCACTTGTATTCTAGGTTCACAAATCAAACACTCTTTCTAGTCTCCCTTATGGAGAAGTAATTGAATAACCATGTCTGATTACAAGTATTGCCAAATTCTAAATAGGTTGTCTGCAAACGTTAGAATGAATTCTTAACTTCTATACAATTCATCCAGTGTGAGGACAGAAGCATTATCTATTCACTTTGGCTTTGTCATGGCCTTAGTATTCTCTTAATTGATTAATTCTTTCAACTAGATGAATGAGTGAGAATGGGTTAAGTTGGGGTCAATTTTTTTTGCTTTAATTTTACTTTAATGGGTACTACTCCTGGGGCTTAACAACTTGTTAATTTTCAGCTATATCATATGCTATACTAAGTAGAACTGATGTCTGTATTAACCTTTCTGCTTTTTAAATGTTCGGAACCAAAGCTGTTGCCTCTTATACATTTCGACATGTGGTTGGTGTAATAATGTTTAAACTGATGACTCACAAGGTTAATCACGCCTGGATGCTCTTAGAAATACTTAATTTGGATTGTTTTGATTTCCTTGGACCCATTTGAAGAAATTGGGAGGGCAGATAGAAGGGTCGAGCAGCATAGAACAAATTTTTGTTGGTACTTAGATTCGATCTGTTGTATTCACTTCGTTTTATATAATAATGGTGCTATTCAATTATGTGTGATCATGAATGCATGCTTTGGACCATTGATTGCCGAATTAATATTGAAAGCATGACTAATTATGCAGTGTTTCTGTGACCCGAATGTCCATGGATCCTTATGCGGGTCTGAGTCTGGAGGGCTCGTCGTGGGTTACGCTGGACCAGCACTTTTCCAGTGGAGTCAATTGATCAATCATATTGTTGTGAATTGAAATCTGATTGCCTTCGCTATATAATTGCCTTGTTGGCTCTGGAAGGTATGTTTTCAATGCAGTTCGTTAGATGATATCATTTTGAGAAACATGATGATTGATTGTTAATTATATCACATAAAGAATCTGCTGATTTTTAGGCAAATTGATGAGTCATATGGATTTTGGCTCAGCGTATATGCATCTATTAGTGAGCAACGAGTAGCTCAAATGCTTTTGTAGGCTTTTATGCATCATATCATCTCAAAGGATTATTGATATGAAGTCATACGTTGATCAATGAATTGTTTTGGGTATTTTTGATAACTCTGTTGCCTTGTGTGATGAGACTGCTGACTATTATTGTATTTTGAGATACCTGCAGTCATTGCTTTAAACTTGATTGAAACATTGGTGTGTTACTTCAATCTGGAATGTCAATTTCGGATGCTTGACTCTATCCCGCTTAATTGAATATTCAAGTCACTGACAATTTAATTGTTTGAATTTATGATGTGCCCATCTGAAGGCTATTATGCTAATTTATTGATCAATTGATCCACAAAATTCTGATTGATCATCTGGGCTCAATCACACAATGGTGGGTTAAACTCAATAAATTGAGCTTGTACTCTGTGGTTGCGTGATTATTTGGAAAGCTAATTATGAATTTTGTATGCTGGGACAAATGAGTATTTTATAGAATACTGGTTGATGATTTTGCACAAACTAAAGATTTTGATTGAACTTAGTTGAATTTCCAAGTGGATGTGTTGATATAAATGCATTCAGATTATTCTCTTTTGATTGAACTTAGTTGTTTTTCCAAGTTGAAGTGTTGATATAAATGCATTCAGATTATTCTCTTACGGCTAGGGTATAATAGGTTATTCAAATGAGGAAGTGTATTCGTTCATATTCAGGTCAAAGAGGTAAGGGTAGGCGTCGTCTTCAATGTTGTGCTTTGCTATGTGAACTCGTCACCGCCATGTACCATCTCCAATGTCCAAATCAGAATTTCCAAAACTCAATGGGGGTGCACTGGATGTCCTGGGTGTCGGCGTTTCGAGTTTAAAGTGTGTCTACTCTTGCTGCAGGTGCTCGGCGTTTCGAGTTTAAATCAGATCGTGGTTCAACAGCGTTGCTCGGCAGAGCCCCGGCTTACGGCCTTCTTATGTAGCCGGCCGTCTCGGACAAGCGGCATCCAGAAATTTGGCTTTCGTGTTGCGGTCAAGTTCATTTAGATTGTGTTTGTGTGCGGTTTTGTTTATGAATGGCTAAAGTTGAGTATGTTTTTTTCCAATTTGCGGGTACATTTGGAAACATGGCCTGGCCAAAGCCAGCGCTTGAATTTCATGAAGAACGGGATGTATTAAACCAAAGCTACACTTGGGACCCTATTTATAAATTGATTTGATGGTTAAGTTGGCACATTATACTGCCTCATTGTTATAAGGTGCATACAATTTCAAACAATTATGATTATAAATGCGAACTGTCGGACTTGTTCGGGTGTTATATGATCCTGCCTAGGTAGACGGTGGAGGTTTTTACAAGTGTGTTATGATGTATGGACCCTAAGTATAAATTGCCTAATTTTGTTGGTTGAATTGGTAAGCTCTGTACAAGTCGGTTGTTTAAACAAAGATAATTTAATATGTAATAATCACAAAAACCATGGGCGTGGTAAATAATCGCGCCTTATAAAGTGCCTTATTTTGTTGGTTGAATTTGTATGGACTTGTTGTGCATTTATATTTTAACTTGGATGTAATCAAGCGTGGGAACAATATTTCATCATAACCATGGTTGAATGCCGAGGCCAACTTTGCAAGTAGACTAGCTCGAATGATCTTTGCTAAATATAAGATCAATAGGCAAGCAAAACTGCATATTCCAACTCGAAGCATATGTACTTGAATTGAATTAGGAACCAGATTTATGAAATCACATCAACAATTGAGATCCTATTTGTGAAATACATAGATTGTTATGTTAGCAAATTTAGCCGCATACTATTTGATACCATTTGGAATAGAAATGAAAAAAATAAGTTATGAAGTCTCTGTTGTAACTATAGGTAGATAGAAACGAAATTGAACTGATTCATAAACTGGTGCAAGGTGATGTACATAAGCCAAAAGGCCATTTGACTCTTCAACCCTATTTGGCCACACTAAGGTGTGGGCAAGATGGCAAAAGAAAAAGGGAATGATGGCATACTATAGTGATCCTTCAAACCAAACAAAATGCCACATGCCTAGCAAACATGGTAGGTTGGGTTGGATTCAAAAGACGAGTCACAAAATCCAGAAACCAATTTCCTAAGCAGGCCATTTGTAAGATGGTATAGACCTGCGTACCTTAACACGTCGAGGCCTAAGGGGGTCAATAACTTGTTTTGATACTCGGTGTTCAGCAGTACCACCTAAGCGGTTGGTTGATGTTGGCAGCTTCCCTGGAGGAGTTGGGTGAAGGGAGGAGCTGCCGAATGCGATGCAGTATAGTTCAAAAGGGAGTTTAGTCCCTATTCGAGCCATGGCAGTTTTAGTGAAAGTTGATAACGCCGTATTGTGGTCATCCAGCACAAGATCGAGAACAAGTTGAAGTCGCTCGTTCGTAGAACTATACTGCGAACAAACAAATTATTACAATGTAAAAGACAGGGCAGTTATTGGATGAAAGCAAGGAATGTGTATAATGCAAGATCTCGGTTTGATAATGACAACTTACCGTGGTAGACGGAAACCAAGAGTCTCCATTGTTTTGCATATTCCTAATGACAAACAGCCCACAATCCCACGAGTTGGGCTGGCTAGGAGCAGCCTGGACATGGACTGTGAAGCGAGAAAAAAAACGAAGGTCGCCATAGATAGAGAGGAGAACGTCCTCATACAAGCAATCCAATGCACCAAGCTACAAACATTGCAGTAAAAAATATCAGAAGTGAATAACTTAATGGTTTGCACCAGATGTTTATAAGGAATAAGAAAAGTAAACAAAGTGAAAAATCCTTACAATAACTTGAACTTGGCGAGCTCGGGCCTCATAACAAGACTGGCTATCAAGGCTATCCCAAACCTCAACAACTCGTTGTGGAATGCGTATGACAAGTAGATACCAATGTCTTCGATTGCCATCATGAATGGGAATAAACATCTAAAATAGTGCAAGATAATGACAATGTATCCTTAAGATGACCGTGGTGTAAGTGCACACTAGTTTGAAGATAAGTTTGTTAAGAAAGTTGATAATGTAATACGTATGTAAGGAGTTGGGGGGATTTGGAGAAATAAACATATTACCTGAGTACATTGAGGCAGCTGTCCCACAAAGCGTGATTCAAACAGGCAAACCTTTTCAGCATGACGAGCGAAGTGGACCTTAGAGGTGCCATTGAGTGCATAATCTCGGGACAGTTGCTGCAACAATATGTTAAAGCATACTTATAGGCGTACTTATAGACTGAAATGATAAGAAAGGATTGCAGAGAATCAAAAGTATCACGCAAATATGTACCCCAAAGCATGTGGGAAAGAACCATTCATGCGATGATGCGGATTGGAGCAAGTCGGCAGCAACATTTATGACCTACGCAGAAAACGAATACAACATAAAATGTGTATTTATGAAATGTAGTTAATAACACAAAGGTAACATTATGCATACATCACAATCCAACCACATCTGAGGCTTGAGGGAGGAAAATGACTGCCGCTTCAAAGTTCGAAAGGGGGTCTTCACCACTGGGCAACCAGGACTAGGGAGACACATATATGTTTACGAAAATGAAAATGAACACATTATACAGAAGCCATCAAATTAAATGAAATTGCACACATGAGTCAGGAGGGATGACAAACCTTTTGGTGTTTGAATCGAAAATGTAGGAAAGGATCTTATGTTCCTTCAAGCATAGATTTTTGAAGAAGTTAGGAGGGGCTGCACTTGGGGGCCCGATGGGAGTCCAATCATATGCAGGGGACGTAAGATCAATTAAGTTTGCAGCTTGTTGTCCGTGTTTCGTAATCTGATTATCAGCATGAGGAACGGACCCCATTCCATGCATCTTATGGTGAGGGATTTTGATCGAACTTGAAACCTCCTCGTCGGCAATGTTGGACATGTTGATAGGCCAGGGGGTGAATTTAGAGGTTAACTGATGTTTGTTGGTGGATGGGGATGTATACCCCTGCAAGGGTAAATTGTTAGACAATTACAATAATTAGGTAAAAAGGCAATCTTAATATTAAATTAGGGTGGGCACAATGAAACGAACCTGAAAATGAACCCCTGGACAAACAAGTGGGAACCCCAATCAAGTGGTAAGAATAGTACATTAGTGTGGTGACAAACATGTTATTGTTTAATTAGTGGTCATTAACAGAAGTGTGCCATTTTAGTTTAATTTTGAAAACATATGAATTGGGCAAAGTAACATGAAAAAAGGCAGGATGCAACCCACAAGTGTGAAATGCAGGAAGCAAAAAACACTTTCTATCCGATGTGTTCAATGTGTGCATCTAATTAAAATCTTCCAATACATTCAATAACTTAATCCCAAATAAATCTAGCATAAGAGATTAGACCTTAATATGCGAGCTCCCTATAGACTTTGAACTGCTACGTGCCAACCAACTTATTTAAGTCATGCATTAATGGACAATGCAGTAAAGGACGCTGCAGCAATGGGTTGTGACTTGCCGAAACTGATACTTGCCAACCTAATTATTTAATTCATGCATAATGGACCATGCGTACAAACTGACCTCAGTTGGAACCTTTGGGTAATTTGCCTTGGATTCAGGGGGATTATGACTGGCCAGGGGTGAGGGGGTACCTGGCCTACTTCGGCCATGACAAACACCCTCTACATGTGGGGAGGGCCTAGCATTTGGTTTTACATCATCCCCATAAATGGAATCATTAAATGCTTCCAACAAATCACGCTTCAGATTGGAGAATGATTCTTTTAGTGTACCCGCAAGTTCTACTTTGAAATGAATAAGGGAGTCTTCAAATTCATGCATTCTAGTTGAGATGCCAGTCAATGTTGGTTCCAACCTCCCAACTCTTGAATTCATAATTTCAATCTGCTTCCACTTACCACATATCTGTTTTTTAACCTGGAACATTGAAACAACATTATATGTCACAATAGTTTCAAGCATCGATTTCTTTTTAAAATGAATGGGGTGGTCCCTGCAAAGTCCCACTAGTAATCAAAGTTGGGCGATATAACAGTGGTCCCTAAACCTTTTGGCCGCAATGGAATAAACCATACGACAGGTTTTCATCGGGTAAATGGCAAAAGTACTAGTACTTTTTCACCATTATTGTAAGGGCAATCCAGCAATACATGGTGCATGGTCACCCCAAGTTTCGTACGTAAAGAAACTGCCAAACACAATGACGTGTATTCCGAGTCTAGTATAAGAAGTGAGGGCAGGGTCAACACACCTCAATGCAAATTTTTTTTGAGTTGGACCGCGACACAGCATCGACCACAGATGTCCTGCATACGATGGGGAATGTTGAATAGAATGGCAACGTAATTAAGAAATTTTTAATTGTAGAATGTCTTAGTTTAAGTACCCGGCGGTAAGTACCTTAACATTTTGAACGTCTCAGTTGGAATGGTTTGCGAAGGCCGGTTGGTAGGAGACGACCTACGACGCTTGTGATGCGAGTGTTTTGGCGGGGTTGGATTGAAACTAGGCATGGATGTAGGAACCGCATCGGTGGGCTTAACACCCTCAGGACCCATCTGTGGAAGTCCCTCCTCGTGCAGCGGAGACAAGGGTGCGGGGTCGTTGTCATGTTTTTTCGGATCTATATTCAGGTGGGGTTGGGTGGACATACTTGGTCGATGTTGCAATGGATGCGGGGCCGATGGTGCAGGCAGGTTGCAATGGTATTATGGTGATAGCGTCAGGTGCGTGGGTATGGGGATGAAGGCGATTATGCTGTGCGGACTGGGGTCGTCTCTGCGTGGTGGCGGGCTGGCAGACTGAGGATGTAGATATTTTGCTGCTTTCTTCCTAATGGGTGGGCTTTAACAAATCAGACTTTTAGGTGTTGTAAGCCCAATTTCCAATTGGTGGTTAGTAGATAACAAGTTAGGAGCAATTTGTAGAATATTTGTTTTGGATAATTATGTCAATTAATTATGATTTTTTGAAGAGACCTCCATTAACTATAACAACCGAAATGGCATGTAGCGGGCCACCGAGAGGCCACATGTCATTTTTTTTGTTCTTTTATAAATAATGGATTTTTTAAGAAAATCATAAGTATCTAATAATAATAATTTATACCGTAAAAATCTACGAAACTCTCAGATAATTCTCCTCGATTTTATATATTGAAAGTAAAACTTTCCTACATACAAAATTTGAAAAAAATTATCAAACTTATTTTAGCCTAATACTATCTATCCGTCCGACACTGTTACTTCCGGTTTATTTACCTCATTTAATATGTAATATTCAAATTCTTCAAATAAAAACACAAATTTGAGCTTTAGGATTGACATCAATGACATAAAAAGTTTGGATCCATTTTTGGATATTATGTCAATTTATTATTTTTTTTTATGAGAAAGCAAAAGAATAAAGGCGCTAAATGGGTCTTCGCGTGATGGAACCTCTCAGTTATTTTCATATGTCAATTTTTGTTTTCATAAATAATAGATTTCGCTTCAAAATATTATAACTAAATAATACAAAATCATAAAAAAAATAGTATAATATTCTACAGATCTCTCATATCATTCTCCTTGCTCGTATAAATGTGGAGCTTGAGGGAAAATTGTATTGGATTTAAGGATCTCTATACTGCTATTACGCTTGATGTATGGATTTCATATTTCTTATGGTTTTAGCTATGTCAAATGGTCTATTATATTTGTAGTTTGGGAACATCTTCCTGTGTAGGCTTTTTGATAGGCTTATTTTTCAGATGTTCCGGGTGCTATGTAATAATGAATATACAGTTATGTCCCTTTTTTGGGTATTTGGTTTCGGAACACCCAAATGCAATTCAAACAGTGTCAGTCCTTGCACCCAAAATCCATATTGTTCTATATTAATGACCATCCTTATGTTCACTGGTGTGAATTTCTTATCATCAATAATTTTAGCTTCGTTATCATCTAACGGTTATTTTTAGGGCAATGCTTATGAATGTTGATATTGGGGTTTGAGTCTCGGATTTTCTTACACACCATTGAGCATTATATGTCATTATGTATAGTGTAACGGTAAAGGGGTCATTGAATTTGTTCGCAATTGGTTGACTTGCAAATATGTTTTTTTAGTATAGACTTAGTGGCTTGTATTGGATCTTAATGTTTTCAAAGGGTGTTTTGTAGTAGTGTTAGTCGTATTCTTAGTTCATTATTTAACAAATAATATTCACTCTCCTATCTTATTACTGCTTCCAGGATTTCTTACGTATTTGTGTTAAGTCGATAGGCCTGGTATGCTATTCGTGTCTCCTCACGACCTTTCGAAATATACACATACAGTTACCCTTTCTTGAAAAAAAAAAGGAAAAAAAAAAAGAGGGTGCATATAAAACGTGTCCTATCAATATGCATTTGACAATGTTTGCTACCAATATGCAAATTTGGGATGAAATATAGGAAAACGTGTCAAGGTTAGTTTTTTTGGTAAATCTTTTTTCGTCCAATGTTGACAAATAATATAAATGAATAATTCATGGCTCACCGTTGTAAGGGAGACGAGTCACAATTTTTGTGATGCTTATCAAATTTGTTGAACCAATCATAGTTGAATGAATTATATAAACTAACAAACCTTTTTCATAATGTAACAAACATGAATAAAATTCAATTTAATCGTTTGGGTCATTATTTCTCAAAAATAACTTACTCATATTATAGGTAAATAAAGTGTTGGGTGGGTGTAGTTGACGTTTTCAATACGAACGACAATCATATGTTGCCCTTCTCACGTGTGCAGTCCACATTTATTCATGTATAATTAGTGGTCAACAATACGTACCCACACATTATGTAGTTTCCATTTAACATATTTCATCTAACATATAACAATTGTTTACGTGATAGCATGAATCCATCACTCATATTTAAATAAGTGCCCAAGTTAGCGCCACCATGCAAAATTGACAACAAGATCCAATCGTTTCAGAATGTTTCATGTATGATCACTAGTGACAATTATATCACATTTTAACAGTGCGCTATAATCAATATGTAAAGTATTTACATTTGACAAATAATATTAAACTAGTATTTTTATGTAGTTGAAAATTACACATATTTAAAGGATATGGTTTGAAATAAGTATTATTTTGAAATAAATTTTGAAATAAGTTTTGACATTTACAACAAAAGCAAATAACCCAAGATGAATTAGTGGAGTCAGATCTGCATGCGTCCCAAGATGCAGTGTTGAAATGGACAAATAATTCAGACTCACCCGCCGCTCACACCGCCCTACCCCTCCATAATGCATACACGCCAAAAGCTGTATGCAGCTCTCCCAAGATGCAATTAATAAACCCCACTCGCCAAAAGCTGTATGCTGCCCTCCATAATTCAAACTAGTATTCCTGCCCCTTCCTGCTCCCCACATCAAAAACCCCACCCGCTTTGTCTTGCTCCCAATACAATTAATAAACCCAACTTGGCGCCAACTTTCCCAAACAATCATCTTCATGCATTATTCAAATGGCGACATGTGGCATAGTCTCCCCCCCCCCCCCCCCCCTTTCCTCAAAATCAAACCAATCTTCCAATTTTCAACCATGTGGGAAACGGCCCACATGGCACCCACAAGACACATGTCACCCACCCCCACTTCCCAAAACAACCCCAAAATGGCCGGGAATATATTCCCCCTACCCCCCCACCCCCCCCCCCTTCACACACTTGTATTTTTAGTATCATTAGTAACCTCACGTGTATTACAAACTTTATTTTAGCCATCAGTACCCATCATTATTGTATTACAAACATTATGTAGGAAAATTGAAATGGACACCTCCATACTTCTCCCATGCTCATGAAATTGAGTATGGAGTGTCATTTATTAAATTGCACTATAAGCAGTGGAGTAGTCTCAAACCACGCTCAAACCATAAAAATGAATTTTGTAGGGGAACGTTTTATCGGAAACACGCAAATATGTCTCAAACTGACGAGGACGGCACAAGTCCCGGCAATATACGGGACCCGTGATGCCCTCAATAGAACATTTTATACGAATGGGATGAGTAGAGTTTGTTACTCCGATTCATTAGCAGTGATTAACATTACGACCATGTTTAGGGAAGAATTTTGCCCCCTCCATTCTCACCTTAATGAGGCAGCATGTAACCATGTCCACTAACAAGGGTAGTACATATAAGAAAACTTACAACCATGCCAACCTAATCGACATCTGCAGCAGCGTGCCCATCTCCACAAGCTCGCTTAAAATTTTTCAAAAACTCAACATCTAATTTCACGATGGCCTATGTAAGTGATAGGACCATCCTCCTGTGTCCCCATCTGTCTCCCCCCCCCCCCCCCCCCCCCCCATAAGTTTTGGTGCTGGATTTTCCCCATTGGTTGTGGGTCTTGAAGTGTCCCCCCAATTTTTCCCCGATTCGATTTTCCCCTCGAATGGGTGTGAGTGATCCGTTGTTGAAGTTGCACAACGAAAAATTTATTCATCTTACCACTATTAAGAAAGAGGCTACCAAATGCCAACAAAAAATCTGAAGCTTTCACATATTAACGACTAATGCCTCATAAAAAAAAGGGGTTGCATGTTGGATTTGGGTGGTTTAGATTATCAGTTGAATTGTGAGGGTTCACATACCGCATACACTTTACTTTGGCCAGACGCCAGTAATTAATGTTTGAAGTCTTTTGGGTTTCGCATCTGGTTTCGTATGTTTCTTGGTTACCAAGTACGAGTTAGCAGGTTAATTTTTTTTTTTGGTTGACAGGCTTCAAGTGGCAGCGACGGAGAAGCTTCGCAGGTAGTACTGGACAAAGTTAGTACCTTCTGTATGCCCAAATTCTTTCAGGACACAATTGGCCGAATTGACAGCTGCTAAAGCTGTTGCGGTGGATGAATTGGGTTTTCGAAGCTTACGCCAAATTGCATGGACGGGAATGAAACCGCGCCATTTCACAGCCGTCCTCCACAGTACAAACCCGGATGGTCCTTCCATGGAGGTTGAGGGCCGGGTGCATAAGATTCGTAAACGAGATTTCTCCCGTATAATGGGGCATTCCGCATGTCACACAACCACGGCTACGGGGACGGGCAATTTCAATGGACACCGTCAGCAATTTTTGCTCCAAATACAGGCGACAGAACAGGGGCCTAGTCTTGGATGACTTGAGGAACATTATAGTAACGAAGGAAGGGCCGGATGCTGAATTTGAGATTGCGGTCGTCTTGTATTTGATGGGAACAGTCCTATTTCCGACCGATTATATTACTATGCGCGACAACTACCTGGTAGCCTTCCTCTATCGTGAACAGTTCGGTGACCTCAATTGGCCCGCTTTGTGCTTGGATGATCTTTTTGCCAATATTACAGAATTATCGGTGTCGAGCGAGCGGATGCTTACAGGATGCACCATTTTTTTAGAGCTGTTCTATCTTGAAAAAATTGGAGCTAGGTATATGTTGGTGGACAGGGCAATACCACCAATTGTAGCTTGGGATAGGGAAAAATGGAATACACTTTACAACCGTTTGAAGGAAAACCGACGTAATGGAGGGGTTGCGGTGCGGTGGGAATGAAACCCAACCGATGGCCGACATGACACATAGTTTCAACTCCTTTCAGGTTGACGACACCGAAAGCTGCAATCAACACAAGGCAACACCGATCGACCCTGAGAAGGTAATTGAACTTTCCCCCAATAACTCAATCCGTTTACCGTTTAACATAGTTGAAGTAGTTCCGTTGCGTATATGATTTAGTGTAAGGTGATGGTTATCGTTTGATTCTTGGGATTAAATGCAACACCTTGTAGCAGATTGAGGGATCATTACAGCTGCCCAATCAGATGTGTGATGCAACCGAACTGGGTTATGGACTTTCAATGGAAAATACTGGTAGCAGGGGAAAACATAAAGCCGCGCGCAGCCCAATTAAGGCCAAGCAGACAGTGCGACCCCCATCCACATCAAAGCGGGCCAAAAACCTGCCAAAGGGCTGGGTTTGGGAGGATACGTTGTCAATCAGTTTGACGAGGGTGACCAGTCCCTCCTCGACAATATATTTGATGCAACGGAACGATCCAAGGTAAATGCATATGTGCACATGTAATTGTTTAAGTATACCCTGTATAACTGGTGATTCACCTTTATATCTTTGAATTTCATATCATTTCATTTCATGCAGCCAAGTCATGATCCTAACTGAAAGTGATCACCTCACAAGGCTGGATATGAGATGTATGCTGCCAGATACCTTCATCTCCAACCAGGTAAGTGCTTTGTGTGGCTAAGGTGTAGATATTTCATATTAAATGTGAAATTCGTTGCTTGAACGATGTTATGTTCTAAATGGGGCCGGATTTAAGCTAATGGACGTCGCAATGAATCTGATGGGTGGTTCTGTAAATGGGCGTTGGTATCTTCCACCGAATTTCACGGTAAGTTGGGAATTGCATCTACCATTGTAAGGTTTGTCAGCGGTAAGCAAATTATTCTAACCTTTTCTTCGTCCGTAGACAAAAGCTATCGCGTGTCTTCAAGAACCCGGCTTTCCCACCAAACAGATTCGGTCCTTGAGGAGGTACCAATGTATGAGGGAGTTAGGGAAGATTGGACACACCATTGAAAAGGTAACATACAAGGTAATTTGCACCAATTTAATTGGTTATGCTGTGACAAACCCTCAATGTGCATTTCCATATATGTGTAGATATTTGTCCCCTTGCTGGATGTTGCGGCGGGACATTGGTTCCTCCTCGTAATTCATGTGAGTGATCAACACGCAGAGATTTGGGATTCCTCATTCAGGGGAGGGGGCGGCGCCGAAGAGTAAATCTATGCCAGCAAGCTGTAAGTCCTTAGAGCACAAAATTTCAAATTTCCTTTTCTTGATTTATTCACCATCTATCCAGAATTCCACAAGGGAACCTGACAATTCGGTTATTTCAGTTGGAGGCTTTGGAAACAGTGTTGCTTACAAAGCCCGAAGTAGATGTTGTCGGGATGGCGAGTTTGAGGGGGGTGGGATCATTTGGAGTGGACCATGCGCGTAATGCACCAAGTCAACCTAATGGATATGACTGCGGGATCTTCGTCTTGCGGTTAATGCTCGATTACCCAAATAGTGAAGCTTTGCAGTATACAGAGGTATTTATTTTTTAACTCGTCCCCTGTGTTTTCTATATACTTGTTCATGTATAAACAATCCGATGTTTTCATTTTGCACTGGTAGCATTATGACTCTAAGTATGAACGGGAACGACTCGCCCTCTATTTGGTCAAGCACGAGAAAAATCAGTGCCACCCCGGGATGGATATTGGGGCTGCTGCAATGGGAGGCAATATGTAGACCAGGAGAGGATTGGTTGGATGAGCTGGTGGGAAATGTTCCGACTATCTTTATTTACGATTCGATATCCATGCTCGCCTCCTTTTTTTTAGGTTAATGTCTATGCCCCTTTGAGTACTGGTGGTGTGTAAAATAAATAATTTGGTGAACTGTACGTTTAGATTTGTTACGCACTACCCCATGAATCTCGAACATCTTCTTGGACGTTATGTGAAATATGCATCTATGATTTGCAAAATGCCTATATGAGTCATATGACCGTAATGTTGTTTCACTAATCTCTTTTGCAATTTTTTTTGTCGGTGACACCATACTGGCACTATGTGATGTACACAATTTTCAATAAAAACGTGTTGCCCAAGTACATCTATATATACCTATATATATACATGCAAGTAGTTGGTAGGATATGTGATGTATTTTTACAGGATAGTTGTCGATTGCACTTATCGATCTAAGGATTTTATTGTTCACGACATGAAATGAAATGTTAGAGGAGAAATCTGTGTTCAATACTGTTTTTTGCCCCCAACAAACCGATCCAGCCCGATTATATTGCACTTATATCCTATTTGCATCATTTACACAAATGATTTGAGTCCTTTCGAAACCCCAAATGGGTCGCACTTACACAATCGTCGGTTCATAAAACCATTCAATGGTTCCCAATCCCCCTTTATGCAAAAAGGGCGCTACAAGGGTGTTTCCATTATATGCAGGCTATAAAAAAACAGGGAACCTCGATCGGAAAAACAAATGGGCAGACACACACCTCGGCAAATTCAGATATTAAAGAAAAGGTAAACCCCCACCGACGCCTTTTTCCGCCTTTTTCACTTTTGACCCTTCACTAATATAGCCCTCACCACCCTCGCTCAAGGTGCAATTTGGACGCAGGTTCAATACAATCTCCCGCAGCTTATGAAATGCACGCAGGTGGTGATTTGGGATTTCGAAAATAACGATATACTACAACGACCTGAGGCCGCCATGAATCTTGACGCTAGCATGAGGAAGGTGGCGCCGCCGTTGACCTGGTCGTAGGCGGTTCAAATGCGGGGCCGGTTGCGTGCTGTTTCATTGTAAGCAATGTCATCTTATTTCCAATGTCTTCTTTCAGAGATTCCAATGCTCCAATCAAAGTAAATGTTTTGCATAACTTTTGGTTGATTATTATGTAATGAGGTATGGCAGCTATGCTAAATATATCATGGTCTTGACGAGGTTGTGAATGGTTGTTCCTCACGGGTGAAGTTTTGAGATTACTCTATTAACATAATTTTTAAATCACCCCAGATGCAATTCGTTACATGAAAACGCCCGAAACTTATAACTATTGACAGCTAATTGCAGACTAGGAAGATGGAAGCAGGGCAATCATCCAGGACCCAGTTTTCCAAATCATCGTCACCGAATGTTGAATTAGATCAAAGTGTTCCCGTACCAATGTACGAGCGGGATGCATCATTACCAACCACTAATGACGAATGTGAGAGTATAGAAGACGATGATGGTTACGTTGGTTTGGTGTTTGGAGGGAAAATATATGGTGAGCTGACTAACGAAAACATGATCGCAAGAGAATTTACAACTGTAGACGACGCTGATCTATTTTATACTCGGTATGCAAAGGCTGTTGGGTTTTCAGTAAGGAAGGGTTACATGGATAGGAACAAGCACAATGTAGTTACCAGAAGGAAATGGACGTGTTCAAAAGAGGGGCATCGAAGAAGAAAGTGGATTGAGTTGGATGGGCGGGTTAATACACCTCGTCCTGAAACTAGGGAGAATTGTGGGGCATGTATGCGGATTAACTTGTCAAATAGAACCGGGTTGTACACCGTGTGTGAATTCCAAAGAGAGCATAGCCATGATTTGGAAACCCCGCGGCATTCTGCCTATCTTGTTTCTCACCGGCGGGTAATGGAGCCTGAAATCGCCCAAGCAAATTCTATGCGCCAGGCCTGTATAAGAACAAGCAGATGTTATGAATATATGGTGGATCAAGCGGGGGGGCTACGTTCATGTGGGATTTAATATCAAAGATCTTCATAACAAGTTGTATAGAAACCGACTTGCTCTTGTACTAGAAGGTGACTCAGAGGCTGCCCTATCATATATGAATGCAAAAGCGTCGACAGATTCGGGGTTCTACTGCAGATTTATGGTGGACGAAGAGGATAGATTGGCAAATTTGTTCTGGCGAGACTCCGAATCATTATATGATTATACTTGTTTTGGGGACGTGATTATGTTTGACAGTACATACAAGACAAACGTCTATGGCAAGCCGTTGGTGCTTTTTGTCGGTATGAATAATCATCGTATGAATGTGGTTTTTGCATCAGCCCTTATCTGTAATGAGACAGCCGACACATATTGTTGGGTCTTAAAGACGTTTTTGGAGTCAATGGTTGGGAAAATGCCGATATCTGTATTCACTGATGGTGATGAAGCAATGCGAAGTGCAATACAGCAAGTGTTTCCCGGAGTGAGGCATCGATTATGTTCGTGGCATCTGTTGCGGAGTGTCTCGGAAATCACTAATAATCCCCCCCTCCTACTGCTTTTCAAGGAATGTTTGTATCAACATATTACCGAAGAAGAATTTGAAGTTAAGTGGAGGTTAATGGTTGACAGATTTCAACTCCATGAAAATAAAACAATGAAGGGTTTGTACAAACGAAAAGGGAGATGGGCTCAAGCGACATTCAGAGGCCATTTTT
This sequence comes from Prinsepia uniflora, assembly GCA_032719365.1. Taxonomy (NCBI): domain Eukaryota; kingdom Viridiplantae; phylum Streptophyta; class Magnoliopsida; order Rosales; family Rosaceae; genus Prinsepia; species Prinsepia uniflora. The sequence goes on from CM064864.1 coordinate 68,348,844, forward strand.
TGGGAGGAATTTATAGAACTCAGCGGTGTGAAAGCATGAACTTTTGTATGAAAGAATTTCTAAAGCGATCATCGATGAAGATTCAAGAATGCGTTAGCCAAATGGATAGGGGAGTATTGCGCGTAAGGAATAAGTGTACCATGGAGGATTTTCGAAATTTTAACTCATCCCCTGTTTTGACCACCCCATTACGAATGATAGAAAAACATGCAGCAAAGGTTTATACTGAAAAGGTGTTCTATATTGTTCAGGCCAAGATAAATGCAGTGGCTCAATTAAATGTCATGCCTCCAACTACTTTCCCAGAGTACTCCAGCTATATAGTATGTATGTATGGAAACCCCGGACGTAACTGGACTGTTAACTACGGCAAGCACCAAAACGAACATATTGAGTGCAGCTGTGATAGTTTACAGTCTAAAGGCACTCCATGTAGTCATATTTTTGGAATGATGAAGTGGGAGGGGATGATGGAGATCCCCAAATGTTTGATCTTTAAACGGTTTACGAAAGAGGCGAGGCTAGGAATCCCATTTCAGAGCAAAGAGGATAACTACTTTGATGATGCTGTCCAAGCCGCTAGATATGGGGCTATTGGGGCAATGTGCAAGAAGTTGTGTCATGTTGCTTCCAAGAGTAGTCAATCATTCGACGAGGTCAAACACGAAGTTGCTTCATTGACCAAAAAATTTGAATCGTTGACACCTAACATAGAAGGCTTGTATGACAAAGTTGGAAGCATTGGATTCAAAGATAAGATCATTAGAGATGGTAACATTGCAATTGCAAGGGGAATTGACAATCCCGCCCACACCTTTGGGAAGTATAAGTGCAAGACAAAAAGACAAGCATGTAGTATATGCAGGGTATGCGGTCACACGAGGACAACATGTCCACTGCGACCAGGGAGCGAAGAAAATCACTGGTCCTCAATTTACACCCGAGGGTGAGGGGCCCCTTTTATCCTCAAGGGAGGAATCTGATTCTCTTCGGACTGAATCCGCACTTTACCAATCTCAAGGATTAGCAGATAATACTCATGAATCAATAAATGAATACTCATCCCTCAACCAACAAGGAACAAGCTGGTATGTATCCTAAGACTATCATCGATTCAATCGTTTATACATTTAGGAGGCATAGCATGATCGGGCAATATAAGTCTACAAGGTGAAATGAAACTAATAAAAGTCATACCTACATATAATTCAGGGCAGAATAAATTTTATTCGCCGTCTGAGTGTGCCATTTGTGATGCCAAATATAGTCTTTGGTCTTGGGTCGTATTGTATTCCCTTCTTCAGTACGATTACACAATCCTTGTAATTTTTACTACCTTTCTAGCATTCGAACCTTTGCAAGTCAACCATTTAAGCATGGGAAACAAGGATCATTCTATTTAAGCATCTTCATATAAATTCAATTCATTCATCATATCGCAATTGTCTTAGTTTTCTTGTAACTGGTGTCAGTCTTCCTCACACATTATTATTGTTGGAACAGGGACACCGTGCCGTTCAATCTGGCTGAGTAAGGGACACCTTATTATTGTTGGAAACAGGGACACCCTTTTCTCTCTTTCATTATTTTGCTTGCATTTCTTTGTTTTCTTTTGATTACAGTTGCAGAATTGAGGTGTAAATGCCCTTTGTTTCCATTTTCATTAGAGTTTAAATGAACAGGTTGATGCTTAATTTATATGCTTAATCTATTAGTTCAATTGTTTTCATGTCAATTGTGATAGACACTTCTTTGGTTATCTGTTTCTGTTTTATTCTCAATTTCCCAACTTCTTCTTATAAATGTGCATATATTTTTTTGAACATTGATTGACTCTTTTCTTTGTGTAGAGATTTTCAGCATAGCTATAAAATCAGTGTTAGACATTTAGGTATCATCTGAGGTATTGTTTCTGGAATTTTATGCTTCGTCTGGAATTTTATGCTTACTGTTTTTCCACAATTGATGGCTTCAAATGACAGGATTTGATAATAAGAGTGAGAGGTTTTTTTCCACGGATAAACTTTGGTATTTAGGTAATTGTAGGTAGGAATAATGAGGACATGTTTTTGGTTTTAAACCTGTATATGCTACCATTCGAAAATGACTGTTGACGTCTAGGTATTTCATGATTTTATAGAATAAAATGACTGTTAACCATCTATATTTACTGTATATTCATGAAGATCACTTACACAAAAAATTGGTTAATTTCGAGATTCCGGGACTAAGTAACAAAGCAACACCATTCGACGACTACAAAATGAGTTTGACGATCGGACGGCTATAACTCATCGTTATCTCAAGATTTTTGACGAGCAAGGTCTAGGTACTAAAAAGCATAAATTGAACGGTTCCAATCTGAAAATCTGACTGTCTGAATATTGTTTGAATCAAAACTTCAAAATATACTTAAGTGTTTCAAGTGTTTGATGTATAAGATGATTTAAATGTTTTAAATAATTTTTGACATCAATCTATCGATCTAACCGTCTATATTTACTGTATGTTCATGAAGATCACTTACACAAAAAATTGGCTAATTTCGAAATTCTGAGACTAAGTAACGGAGCGACACCATTCGACGGCTACAAATGCGTTTTGACGATCGGACGGCTATAACTCCTCGTAATCTTGAGATTTTTTATGAGCAAGGTCTAGGTACTAAAAAGCATAAAGTGAACGGTTTCGATCTTGAAAATCTGACTGTCTGAATATCGTTTGAATCAAAAACTTCAAAATATACTTAAGTGTTTCAAGTGTTTGATGTATAAGATGATTTAAATGTTTTAAATAATTGTTGACATCAATCTATCGATCTAACCGTCTATTTTTACTGTATATTCATTGAAGATCACTTACACAAAAAATTGGCTAATTTCAAAATTTCAGGACTAAGTAACGAAGCGACACCATTCGACGGCTACAAAATGAGTTTTGACGATCGGACGGCTATAACTCCTCGTAATCCCGAGACTTTTTACGAGTACGGTCTAACTACTAAATAGAATAAAGTGAACGGTTCCGATCCTGAAAATCTGACTGTCTGAATATCGTTTAAATCAAAACTTCAAAAACACTTCAAAATATACTTAAGTGTTTTAAGTTTTGATGAATAAGACGATTTACATGTTTTAAATAATTTTTGACATCAATCTATCGATCTAACCGTCTATATTTACTGTATGTTCATGAAGATCACTTACACAAAACATTGGCTAATTTCGAAATTCCGAGACTAAGTAACGGAGTGACACCATTCGACGGCTACAAAATGCGTTTTGACGATCGGACGGCTATAACTCCTCGTAATCTCGAGATTTTTTACGAGCAAGATCTAGGTACTAAAAAGCATAAATTGAATGGTTCCAATACTGAAAATCTGACTGTCTGAATATCGTTTGAATCAAAATTTCGAAAATCACTTCAAAATATGCTGAAGTGTTTTAAGTGTTTGATGAAGAAGATGATTTAAATGTTTTAAATAATTTTTGACATCAATCTAACGATCTAACCGTCTATATTTACTGTATATTCATGAAGATCACTTATACAAAAAATTGGCTAATTTCGAGATTCCAGGACTAAGTAACGGAGTGACACCATTCGACGACTACAAAATGAGTTTTAACGATCAGACGGCTATAACTCCTCGTTATCTCAGATTTTAGACGAGAAAGGTCTAGGTACTAAAAAGCATAAATTGAACGATTCTGATCCTAAAAATCTGACTGTCTGAATATCGTTTGAATCAAAATTTTGAAAAACACTTCAAAATATACTTAAGTGTTTGATGTATAAGATGATTTAAATGTTGTAAATAATTTTTGACATCAATCTATCGATCTAACCGTCTATATTTAATGTATATTCATGAAGATCACTTGCACAAAAAAATTGGCTAATTTTGAAATTCCGGGACTAAGTAACGGTGTGTCACCATTCGACGGCTACAACATGAGTTTTGGCAATTGGACGGCTTTAACGCCTCGTAATCCAAAGATTTTCGCCGGGCAAGGTCTAGGTACTAAAAAAATGTAAGGTGAACGATTCCCGATCCGGAAAATTTGAATGTCTGAATATCGTTTGAACCAAAACTCAAAAAACGCATCAAAATATACTTGAAGTGTTTTAAGTGTTTGATGAATAAGATGATTTAAATTTTTAAATAATTTTTTACATCAATCTATCGATCCAACCATCTATATTTACTGTATATTCATGAAGATCACTTACACAAAAATTTGTCTAATTTTGAAATTACGGGACTAAGTAACGTTGTGTCACTATTCGCCGGCTACGAAATGGGTTTTGACTATCAGACGGCTTCAACTCCTCGTAATCCAGAGATTTTCAGCGGGTAAGGTCTAGGTACTAAAAACCATAAAGTGAACGGTTTCAATCTTGAAAATCCGACGATCTATAATCGCGTATAAAAATGTAAATGTTTATACAGGTGAATTGATATAAAAAATTATCTAAACTATTAAAATCATCTTATTCATAAAAAAACTATAAATACTTTAATTATATTTTAACATGATTTTCAAAGTTTTGGTTCAAATGATAGTGTTTTAAACATTTTTTTTTTGTAATTTTCACCACAAGGTGAAAATTACTGTAATATTTTTATAATTCTAAATAATTTATTACGGGAGTATTACGCATAAAGTGGTTTTATGTCCTTTTTTTTTGTAACTGTTTTATAATTTCAAAATTTTCTTTCAAGTTATAGGAACCCTTGCTTATTTTCGTTATTTTTTGTGAGTATTTTTTTTTTCCAATTTTTTTGTTGAGTAATTCACATACTCAAAATTATTAAAATTGAGAGTTTTCTGAGTTCTTGGATCAGATATATGCAAGCTTTCTATGACCATCACAAGTTTTAGGCTTAATAATCGAACTTGAGGCTAGTTTCGATTTTACAAGTACTTTTTTCTAGTGGCATGGGGCTCTCAATTTTTCCTTGTCTCATACAAATTGATTCATTTATTTTTTAACTAAAAAAAATTTAAGGGAGGGAGAATTTGAAGTATTGAGACTTCAATGATGGAATTTAAAATTAACTTGAATGATTAACCTATAAATAAGGAATTTGATAATGAGATTTCTTATAATTATGACTTTTTAATACCTTTTTCATTTAAAAATTATTAATGGTTCAAGAAAATCATTCTTATAAATTCAAAAACTATCTATTATTTTTAAAAATTAGATTTTCAAAAACTATTTTTATCAATTCGTTATTCACAAAATTCATCCTTAACAATTCAAAAATTAATCATTATTCTTCAAATCATCATTAAACATTCAAAAACTATCCCTTATAACAAAGTATTATCCTAATCGGCTAAAAAAATATCCTTAAGATAAACTAAAAAACAATTGCAAAAAATTCCATATTTATCACAATTAAAAAAAATTGTCTCATAGTAATAATAATTTAATCTTAAAAGATTTGAAGAAAAAAATACAAACATTTAATCTTAGAATTGTATCATAGTAATAATTTAATCTTAAAAAATAAAAATTATTAGAAATAAAAAATGGATACAAAGTTCCAACTCTTCAATTTAGCTCATCCGCTAATAAAAAATGCCCTGTGGTATCATGATTAACAAATATTAAAGGAAAAGAAGGAGGAGGAATGCAAACAAACTTTTATGTATTAGATGGGGCAAGTCACCCGCTACTCTATTCGACTCGTATCAGTTTGTAAGTAATTGGTAAAATCCTTGGTGATTCTAGCATTCTTAAAAACACGAGGAAGAATTATGCAAACGAAGAAAACTTAGCTCATCATACTTGTATATTGACATCTGAAAAATTAGAATCACCCATCAAAACTTCTGCTGCTAAGACATAGTAAAACTATGATGTTAAACCACCAACTGATGTGTAGCACCAATTGATGTGTACAGAGAGCAAGAAGCAAAGGAAAAGACAAATTCTTGAGCATATTTTTGGACTGACAAGAAAACCATTTCCAACATTAGAAATATACATTGATAATCTAGATGATTTGGTTTAAGAAGTAGTCCACGTTTTCAATAGAGGCATTGAACCACATCTGGCAAGCAATGTAAAAGGGAACTAACACAAAGAAAAAGAAAAAAAGAAAACAAGTGAACTAACAACTGCTTGTAAGGACTAAGACTTTATACAAAAACATAATGAAATAAGAGTAAAAGGCAACAATGAAGATAACTAATTCACCAAGCTGAGGCAGGAGAACCCTAATGCAAATGATAACACACAGAAGTGAACACATAATGGAAAATGTTAATTTGTCCCCCCCCCCCCCCCCCCCCCCCCCCTAGAAAATATTCGAAAGTAAGATTATTAAACATAAAAAATTGATCCCTTCTATCATATACATCATATTGACAAAGTGAGCAACCACAATGTAGCCATGAAAAATGTTCCCAAATATATTATTAAATCAAACAAAAGGGCATCTCCTCTCAGAGTGTTCACCCTAACTTCAAAAACAAAAGGACATTTGGCAACATTGTACTCAAGAAGCTTATAGGTCATCCAAAAGTAAAATTGGCCTATTGCATTACAATTAAATTCCGAATTTCAGCACAAGTAAGATGGCTCTAACGTTCTAAAGAGGAGGTTCCAAGTTCAAATTCACCTCCTTAGACTAAAATTCAAAACCGACCCAAAAAATTAGTAATAATTGCATAAGACCTGAGCTGCTGCATCCTTGCCATAACAAGGGTAACTTTCATTGAAAGAACAACACATATAAGATATAACAATGTTTCAGCCATTCACACTTACTTCCTGAGCCTGAGCAGGGCTCACAACCTTCCCAGTTCCAATTGCCCAAACCGGCTCATAAGCCAAAACAACATTCTCCCAGCTCGATATTTTATCTGAAATAGAAGAAAGGGGTAATCAGCTAGTACACATATCAGGGAGAAAAAGAAAAAAAAATTCAGACAATGTAAATCACTATCGAGAAAATGTTAAACCCACAGAGAAGTATAAATTAGAGATCTTAGAAACAAATCATGAGTATTGTCATATGATTGTCTCTAGATAACCCCAAACAAAACATACATCTAGTAAACCAAAGAACACACAACAGCAAATAGCGAACACAAGAAATTTGCTTTGTTAGTGGTTAAGAAGTACCTGCTATTGCTTTTGTTTGTGCAACCACAACAGCTACCGTAGATCCCGATTCTCGTTGCTCAAGAGTCTCGCCAACACAAGCAACAACTTTTAATCCTTGAGAAAGTGCATAAGCAACCTTGTCTCCGAAAAACTGCGGGGATACAGAGAACCATAAGCGCAACGATTAATTATGTAAAGTTGTAGTCTACCATAAGCTAGAAACAGAAGACGACAAGGTCAAAGGGCGTTACTTGTTACCTCATTGGACTCATTCAGAATAAGTCTTCTTTCAAAATGGCCAGTAATGACCCAGGGAATGCACAAATTCACCAACCTTTCCGCACTGAGAAAACAAGAAACTGATCATTTTGTGCATAATTTCTTGTTCCCTAACCTTCATACAGCAGTTTAACATTAGACGAGGTTGATAAATTAGATACTACCATACCTAACCTCTCTGGTAAAAGCACCACCTTTGCGAACCCAACAGTTATGTGCAGCAACATGGAAATTAGACCGCAATAAACTTTTCACAAAAGCAAGAAACACAAATGGAGGGCTCACAAAAACCTCTGCAATAAAAGAAAAGCACAAATGAATCAAACATCGAATTAGTTGCACAATAAAATGAGCTTTCATTTTTTATGATAAAAAACTATACATCCAATTCTTAAGAAAAACATAATTTCTTGTTGTGAAGTAATATAACTGGTTAAAATAAATAGTTGAGCAAAACCTGCAGCTTACCCACAATATCTTCTCGAGGGACTTCACCTTCATTCAATGTGGTAACAATTTTCTTCACCTCTGCAGTTGTTCCATTCTGCAACCGAAGATGTGTAATTCTGTCAATTGGGTGAAAAACTTACCAATAACAGTGAAAAATAAATGGAATTTAAATGTACAAACAGAATCATTGAGAAAAAGATTACCTACAACATTTTGCCTCTTATCTTCAGCTCAGCTGCCCATATCTCACAAACCCAAATGAGGCCCTTTCATCTTCAACATCCCTATTCCTCTTCTCATCCAAACCCTCCAACCCTTATGCTATCTCCCTCCCTCGAAAATTTCCCTCTCTCCCAATCATAGTCCGAGACCATTATGCTCTCTCCCTCCCTCGAAAAATTTGCTCTCTCCCGATCATGGTCCGAGTCCGGCAAAATCCCACCAATACTCTCGCCTCCGATCAACCCAACCTTCGACAGCGACGCCAAATCCATCCCGCCATCGAGACGAATCCCTCCCTGCCTTCATCCATCGTCGACGTCCGCCGTATGGGGCGAATTGAAGGCAGGAACCCAGAAACTAGTCGCTGCCTTCCATGTCATTTCCGGCTGACCGAGCCTGCGGAACAACATCCGATCGACTTATCCCTTCCTCCAACCACACCCGCTGCCGCTCACCATCCCAGCTTCTTCCAATCCGCGGCGCTAAATTGAAAAACACGGGTTACCCTCCCGCTAGCTCGCTCACTTAAAGCTTCCTTTTCGTTTTAATGTCTTTTACTAAAATACCTTTTTTTTTCCTTTACCCAAACAGTGAACTCGGTAAACATTTGAAATCTTTTATGGTGGGCCATCCTCCTTTTTGCACCCTATTTTTCACGTCCCTTGGATCATTTGGTGTATTTCTAACCATTAGATGGGCAGAGGACTCAGTCCTCCGGAGGACCGAAGCCTGGGCGGTAAACGATACTTTACTAAATTATCAACGAGTTTATAATTGTCATGCAAATAAGTATTATAAAATATTAGTAATTCAATATTTAATATTCATAACAAATTTATCAATTACTTGCACTTATTTTTTACATTTTTTTCTTCGTCATTTACACGCAATATCTTAAACATTTCTACTAAGGACTAATTTACATCGGAGATAAAAAAACTCGCAAAGATATTTTAGCTTCTCTTTAGCCACAAATTAAATTTCAGTTTTGTATCTCGAACCCAAAATCAAAAAAAAAAAAAAAATCTAACTTGCTTCACCGGTGAAAAACATTAGATGATCCTAAAATAAAAGTTAATTTAGTAATTTTAGTATTATATTTCACACCTCATAGCTCATCAACAACTGTTAATAAGGAGAAAAGTTGGTTGTAATCTTATGATCAGATCCCACATGATTTAACTTTAATGATGTTCTATTATAAATGAATATAACTTAACTCTACGTACCTAATCTTCTCCTAACAATTTATATAATATAATTATTTTAAGTGGTCTAACAATTAAGACAAATTTTACTCTATACATTGTTGAGTTTGATTTTCTTAATTCCATTTAAGCGATGACAGCGATTATTCTTTTTAGAATTTTTCTTCATAAAAATGTGTCATGCACTCCAGCGTCACTCTACTTTGAACAAATTCTTTACTAACAAAAAAAGATACAGCCACCGACCCAAGTGACTTGACTCAGACCCGCACAAAATACCACCACCATGACAAAGCAAAAAAACACTGAATAAATCAAATTAAAAAAAAAAAAAAACTAAAAATATAATCCGATGGACCCCACACGCATCATCTTTTCCCCTCACCCAGCTCTTTATAAACCAGCTGCATCCCATTGAGAACTCATACGCTTCAATGGGTTTGTTCGAGGACGATCCGTCCTCGTCAGGCTTGATAGTCAGCCACGTATTGTATAAGGCCGCGTTTGTAATCGCCTTGATGAGATGGGTCTTGTTCTGGGCTCTCAGACTCCGGCAAAGACTCTTATCATCCTCCTCCGCCGCCTCCGCCTCCGAGCAAGGTTTTAATTTCTTAGAAACCGATTTTGATGAAATATCATGCTCTGCCTCTTCCTCTTCTTCTTCAACCCAACTGATCAGAGACTGTCTGGTCCAGACAACCTTCGAAGAAATCAGAAGGAGACGCGGAAGCTACGGTGGCGGTGGCTGTGACACGTGTGCTGTGTGCCTGAGCCAGCTGGAGATGAGGGACGAGGTGAGAGAGCTGAGGAACTGCTGCCACGTATTCCACACAGAGTGCATAGACAGGTGGCTGGAGTACAACGATCATCATCATCACCACGATCATGAGCATGATGATAATCATAAGACGTGCCCTCTCTGCAGGACCCCACTGCTGACTTCATCCCAGATCCAGAGCCTGAGCTGGGAACAGCGATCTCAACCGAGCTGGGCAGTCGAGAGACTGCTCTACCTTTTCGGAGATGATCTCATGTTGTAGCTTTTTACACAAAGCAATTTAATTAAGTGACAATATTACTGTGTAAATTTGTGAATCTTAATTTTTTTTTTCATATGAGCTGATATTTGGAAATTTGAAAATGAAAAAATTGAACACGAGTCCTCCAGCACAAACTTTCAAAAATAAATTAACAAAACCTTTTTTAGGAAATTATGAATATAAACCCTAATTTTGTCTAATGTCCGAATTTTGATGTAATTGACATTACCAACACATTGGTACTGTTTTGATCAGACATCGACTTGGGGTAATTTTAGGTGTCTGAAGTGTTATATTTATGTTTTTAATTCGTATATAATCCTGAAAATTAGGGGATTTAAATGTAAGATTAATTGGGACGTTAGGACATGCTAGACACCTTCTGAAAGCATGCAGTTGTCTAGCCTTCTAAAAGCGTGCAGTTCGGAATTAAGTTGCTTGGACAATCGGTGAGTGGACTTTATTTTTATAAGTTACGATGCATGCATAGTTAAATATTTTAATTGTTTTATTGTATAATTTATATTCCAATGATTTAAGTATGATTTTAAAAGGATTATTTGATAATTTTCTAGATTTATTGATTGGTTCTAAACATATTTATTTTATGGTATTTGGTGGAAATGATATTTTGGGTTCAAACCCGATTTTGAATGTATTTTGGGCTTGGTATTAAGTCAGAGATTTGTGTTATATGAGTTTTCTTGGTTCTGTGAACTGTTTATCCACATTAATTATCCTGGTATAACACTAGTATGTGTCTAGATGGTGCGTGAGTGCAGTTCTTGCATGTGAACGGGATGTACAATTTCCAAGGATATTGTTAGAGTCTGGATGGTGCTACGTGCCATTTCCAGACATGTCCAGATGGTGCGTTAGTGCAGTTCTCGAGTTAGCTTATACGTAGTATTGTTGTTCATTGTGACTGGTACTTGAGTTTGAGGATTGGTTGTGACTAGTTATGAGGCTTGTGTGATTTAATCTGACACGACCCATCCCAATCCCCCCGGGATTACCATGGAATGTGTCATGCTCCCGTCTGACAAGAGGTGTCAGACAAGGGATAACCTGTTGTCACTGCCCAAACGGGCTTCCAGAGTGCGCAAGGATCGATGGAGGAGGTGTGCGATGTCCCAGTCTCTGCTGCAGTCGCATCCGTAAATCAACCTGAAGGGCATTAAAAACAAAAGTTGTGAGTGGACGAAAATAAATAAGTTCATTTAACATAGTTATAAGACATTTATGCCCTCCATAAAAACGTATGCATGCCACGAAAACCAATAGTCCAAAACATTTGCTCAATAAGACATTAGGGTCTTAGCCCAAAACCGTAAATCATAAATTCAACCAAAAAACCATTTTATAGGTTCATTAATCCATATTTACCACATTACCATATCCGGCATCCCAGATGCCTAGCGTCCCCGACGCTTGACGTTCTAGACGTCATATTTCACGGTATAACCATAAGCAACGCGTGCTGCCCGGGGTCTCTCCGGGTCAATATCTCTGACATCCCCGATGTCTGAAGTCCCTGACGTCAATCATAGCAATCCTGCTCCTGAGTCACTATACGGTCCGGTAGCTCCGTACAATGACCCCTCGCAGGCAATGCACCGTGACTTCTCCAGTGTCCCCGACACCTGGAGGAGACCTTTTTATATCCTCATATCAAGATGGTATATGGAAAACAGTTTTATTAAATTATTTCACAACATCTCAATGGGCCCTGCCCAAAATCTCCATAAACCATTACAATTCCATTTAGGGTCCCTGACCCGAAATCACGTTTGTAATCCAACTGGGCCTTATGCCCGATTTGTAAACCACTGGGCCCACAGCCCAATTCATAAACCAATTGGGCCCCTGGCCCGATAATATAACTCAAATGGGTCTCAGCCCGTTTTTAGAAATAATTGGGCCCCCGGCCCGATTTCATAAAGCAATTGGGCCCTTGGCCCGATCACGTAACTCAATTGGACTCCAAGTCCGAGGTTTCCAAAACAATTGGGCCTCATGCCCGAGTTATAAACCATTGGGCCCACAACCCAATTCATAAACCAATTGGGCCCCTGGCCCGATAATATAACTCAAATGGGTCTCAGCCCGTTTTCAGAAATAACTGGGCCCCCGGCCCGATTTCATAAAGCAATTGGGCCCTTGGCCCGATCACGTAACTCAATTGGACTCCAAGTCCGAGGTTTCCAAAACAATTGGGCCTCATGCCCGAGTTTATCTTTCCAATTTCAAAACCATTTCATGAAATCATATCCCAAGCCATAAGCATGGAAAATTAGTGTAAAACAGGAAAACCTCGATTTACGTGCAACCACATAAATCACCTCGAAATGCGTGAAACCATATAATTCAGAATCATCCAAATCAATATCATAAAACCATATTCATAATCCATATAAAACATTTAGGCATGCATATAATTTATAAAACCAAAGTCCACTCACAGACCGTTTAATCGTGCGCCTCGATACGCGTGCCATAGGCCTTCCCGGCCACACCACTATCACCGGGACTCCCAATCCTGTCCAAATCACATTAGAGGGTTACTAACCTCATCATTAACATCCTATTCAAGTCCCGTAATTTTCCCGAATTTCTAACTATTTTTAAACTGGATTTAAAACCTTCGGACATTCCGAACAATATCGAAACGGTGTCCGATCGACACGAAACAAATCCTAAAATGTTCGTTACATTGCATAGGACAAAAGTCATGTTGACTTCACCTCGAGATTCGTGCCCACACGCCGTCACGCGCCGCCGTGAGTGGCTGCGCGTGAAACCCACGCGCCTGCTACAGTGTCATCGTTCCTACCCGTATGTCTGTAAAACGGGTCCAGTTGGCCCGCGAGATGACCCGATCTGTTCACTGTCAATTCAACCTCAATCCTTTCAATTGAACATTCAAGTAGATTCGTTTTAAGTCTAATTAGAGGTCTGTAAATCCAATTACAACAATCCTTACCTGCAATCCAACGATTTGAAGATGAACATCGAAGAACATCTGGGCACTGTTCATCTTTCAAATTTCATCAATTTCTCTGGATTTCCTTAAATTGATCCACTAAGAAGCTTCGTTGGACCAAGATAAACTCATTTCCTAATCCAATTTCACCGTTTAATCCCTCTAGAATCACGACTCAATCTTCAAGCTCCTTCTCTGTCACCAAGTCTGTTCAGAGCCAAATGGTTGCCAAAATTCATCGTTCTTGAGTTGGTTGTGATCGAGGCAATCCCAGAAGGCTCAAATTGAACTCAAATTTGGTCCTCATAGCTCATAGCTCAAAATTCGAATTTCCCTCCATTGTTCCAAATTTCGATTTTCTGTTTAGTTTGCCCCTCTCGTTCCCTCGTGTTCTCCCTCAGCCAATTCCTTCCCCAAATCACTCAATTTCCATTCGCAAGATCAGTTGTGGAAGGAAGATTAATGATGGCCAGAAATTCCAAAACACACCTCCCTGTTTTGCTTATTCTCGAGTAAGAAAATATTGAGAGTGAGGGAGTGAGGACTGATCAGAAATAGAAGGGAAGAGATGAGATGAACAGATGAGATGAAATCTGGGAAGTGAGATGGATGGCTCAGATTAAAAGAAGAGGTTTAATCCTATTTAATTTCATAGTGGAAACTTTAGCTTATAATTTATAATTAATGGAACATGATCCAATCTAGCCAATGGGTGAGTGACACTTGTCACTCATCCAAGTGTCCTCCAACCACCATTTCAGAATAAAATAATCGCCACGGTTACCGAGACGTAAACTTCCTCGATTTCACGTTTCAGACCATAACTTCCTCGTATGAAGTCCGATTTCGGCGTGCCACCTGTCTATGTATTCGTGTCGACACGCTCCACGTAACGGTCTTTGGCCCTCGTCCATTGGACCTCTCGGGTCAAAAGTCAACAATTTTCCCATTTTGACCAAATTACCAAAATGCCCCTAAACTTCCGAACGTCATAACTTCTTCCACGAATGTCGGAATCGAACGTGCCACCTGTCTATGAACTCATGACGTCCTGAACTACGTCACGGTCATTGGTCAAAATCCATTTGACCGTCTGAATTAAAAGTCAACATTTTGCCCACGCCCATGGGCAAAATGGTCATTTTGCACAATTCGTCCGACTTCACTCAACTAATCCCAGATTAGTCATTCTAAATCATAATTAAATAATATTAAATTCCGATACTCAGGACGGGTCGTTACATAATCCATGGATTATGCTCATTGATGTTGTGATCAGTTCTCATACGCCTGATGCTCGACATAGTTAGTAGCACTTCACAGCACATTAAACATATCATGAACCTCATATGCATCATACCTTCATCATTACAGACACATAATATGTAACAACTCGAAAATTCAAGAAAGTTTGTTTAAAATTGATGATTTTGCCTTTATAAGGTCAAAAGTTGAATTTTTGCCTCAGACACTTTTTGAACTTTTCGCAAGGACCGTTACGTAGGTCTTTGAGTCCGAAGTTTATAAACCGGAAGTATGTGGGAATCAGAGATTGAATGAGTTCGTAACGAGTCTAAATAGATTAAGAGAATTTTGGTAATTTCGATACTAGGGGTATTTTGGTAATTTCACAAGGGGAGATATTTTGTGATGTTGACAAGTGTTCTTATCTCTTCCTTCTCTTTATCCCTTGTTGTGCACCGACCTAGTGCATGTGCGTGTGTGTGCATAGCGGTGTTATGTGTGCGTGTGTTTAAAAACTAACCCAAAACCATTATCAAAACGAGAAAGAAAGGGAAAAAAACCGGGGGAAGGAAGAAGATAGAAGAAGAAGAGGGAAAAGAAATAAATAGGAAGGGATAAAGGAAGGAAGAAACTCGAGAGGCAAGGGAGAAGAAAAATCGAAAGTCCAAAAAATCGTAAAATTATTGTGTGAGTTGTTTGAAGCCTCTAAGCTTGTAACAAGTTATCCAAACTTCTAGCTGGATTCTTGGGATTGATCTGGGTCAAAAAAAGTGAAGGTTTGGACGTGGGAAAGTTTGGAACTCAAGTTTGGAATTTGGCCGAAAGTGTTAAAGGATTTTCGGGAAAATCGACGTAAGTTCTTCATATTTTGACACCATATATCTCTTCCTTAGGTAGATTTCATAAAGTTTGATGCTTGGAACGTAAAAAAACGCACAAGAAATGAATAAGTTAGCATCGGGTCAGCCTGTCGGGTCGGGGAACTCGAAACCAAGAACTGGATCGACCCAATTGGTGGTATGGGATGACCCCTACACAGGTGCGTAAGGCCCACACGCAGAGACCATGGATGGCATGTGGGAGCGTGTGGCTCACTGATCGATTTTCAGTCAACACAATTTTCATGTAATCGATGTTGCGAACACGTTGATGCAGGTTTTGAGTCGATCAGACATCGTTTCGGGGTAGTTTTGGGTGTCCGAAGTGTTATGTTTAGGTTTTAAATTTGTATTTAATCTCGGAAAATTAAGTATTTACATATAAGATTATTTGGAACATTAGTGACTTTTAGCAGTGACTTATGACAGACGGTAAAATTCCTGGAATTTTTGGAGGAGCATACGGCTTGAAATTTAACTGTGAGGACGGTGTGTGAGTGGATTTTCATCTTATAAACTATTATGTATGCATATTTAAATATTTTAATTGCTTTATTGATTGATTTATGTGGCAATAATTTGAACATGATTTCTAAATGATTATTTGGCGATTTCGTGAATTTATCAATAGATTTTTGGATACGCATTTTATAGTGTTTTGTGGAACTTGTGTTTTGGGTTTAGGTCCGAGTTTGGATGCATTTTGACTTAGTTTGAATCAATGATTGTGTTAAATGAGTTTTCATGGGTAGTGAATTGTTTGACCATACTCGGATATGTTAGTGCTCAGACGCCTAGAGTTCGGCTTCAAAGATCCTGACGGTTGTGATATGATATCTTCCAGATGGGAGAAACCTGAGCCTGGGGTGACTTCCCAGACGCCACTGATTCTGGAAGATGGGACTCAGACATCCGGATCTCGATTCCGCAGATCCTTAGGTTGTAAGGTTGTTTATGTAGACATGATATTCAGCTGGTAGAGGCCATGTTACTGAGGATTGGTTGGTTAATTGGTATTGAATTAGATGGTCTGATTTACGAGTATTGATTGGTCGGTTTGCTTATTGATATTGGATTGGTAGAATTGATGTGATTGATTGATTTCAATTTGGATTGTTCACATTTTTATTCTATGCATATTTTAGAAAATGAAGGGTAAATATTCGTTTTCCTCATAAAATGTGTTAAAATTTTTATTTTTATGTACTTACACTTTTCACGTTTTCAATGATGCTCCAGACCGTTGCACAAAGATCGAGGCAAACTGTGAGACGAAGACATAAATAGAAAGTCAGTTCGAGGATCCCTTTGTCTGACAAGTGTTGGGACTAGTCTTGGTATTTCAGATTATTTGTCAGACAAGAGTAAGACCAGACACAATTATCAAAGTATTTTAGGAATGAGTCCTATCATAATACACATCATCGTATCTAGACAAATTGGCATTATGCGCACAACATTTTCGTTGGCACTTGAATCGTGAATAGTATACATTACATTTTCAAGGCACGCCGTGTAAACTTCAGTTCAAACAAATGACAAGCATATGACATGTTGAACAAAATTTAGCCAAACAAATGGCAAACACAAATACATACTGTGCAAACATTAGCTCAAACAATGCCAAACACAAACATATGTCGAGCAAACATTAGCGCAAACAATGGCAAATACAAAAACCTAACAAGCATGTATACACATACAAACAACATAAAAAAACACAACATTCATAGCTAAACTTAGCTAACATGCCAATTAGCACATAAAAACAACATAGAAACACTTTTAATCAAAGCTCATACACAAGGTTTTACTCACCAGGGGGCTACTAGAGTACCATCACTATTATACGAACACATTTAGACATAAACAAACTATAAATGAGTTTTCCTCTCGACATCCCATCTCAATCGAGGACTTAGGGACTAGTGATAGTGTCAAGACCCACCTCGGTTCCACCCCGAAATCCGAGGTAAATCCTGCTCCCGTCTGACACCCCGACACAAAGACCAAAGTAACCTCCCGATAAACCACCAAATTACATGCCAGACGCAGGAGAAATTTTTAAGCATTCCGAAGTCAAAGTTTTACAGGGCATAGTACCAAACAAAGGAAAAGGAAACCGATACAGAAGGTACACGCACAACAGAAATTTAAACCACTCCGGGAAAACTCTCGGGTACTTTATGCCTCCGACACTGCCTCGACGTCGAAACCCCGCGCTAGCTCCACGACCTGGAGGGCAATTTAAAAACAGAAAGTGTGAGTGGACCATAAAGAATAAAAGTTTCAAAAACCGTTTTATAATCAAACCAGGGTTTTAGCCCTCCGTTGTAAAACATACATGCATAACCCATTTGCTGGAAACAGTTATAAATCACATAAGGATCATCATGAAAGCAGAATTGAAAACAGTTATAGAAATCACGTCATAAGCATCATAAAACCGTATCATAAAAACGTAAATACCAAACCATCATTATCCGATCAAACCTGCTGGACCTATCAGAGTCTTTAAACTCTCGAGTCTTTAAACTCAATCCAGGCCTCAACAATATCCGAGTCTTTAAACTCCCGAGTCTTTAAACTCAACAGGCCTACGGGGGAAATATCAGTATATTCGAGTCTTTAAACTCCCGAGTCTTTAAACTCAATCCGGGTCTTTAAACCCAATCCGGGCCCGTCCCCCGTCAATCATAATCCGGGTCTTTAAACCCAATAACCAGATCCAGCAAATCCAATCCAAAACCATTTGAAAACCATTGCTAAATCCATATCCAAACCCGAATATGAAATCACCGGTCTGAAGCCCTTCCGGCGTCCAGAACCATCATTCCGAACCCAAATCCAGAAATCCACTTTCCAACTTTAAAACCAAATTCCGCTTTCCGAAATCTGATTCTAAAACCGAAAAACCTTGATTATCAAATCACGTCTCAAAATCCCTTTATAATCATTGAAAATCACTTATCGTTTGAAATCCCAAAATCCCGGCATCATAATCAGAAAGCAAGCATTTCTCGTAAAACGTGCCAAATACGTAATTTCTCGAAAAACGTGCAATTATGTAAAACCAACATCACATATGCAACAATCATGAAATCACATGTAAAACCATAAAACAAGTAATTAAAAGCAGTTATGCATGCTCAAGTTTAGAGAAGGGGTCCACTCACAGATACCGAGCACGTCACTCGCGTCCCGTACGTCCCATACGTTCCTCAGCTTCCTCGGGAAGTCCCGATCCTGTCAACAGTCACCAAAGAACGTCACTAACATGTCTACCAAGACTCTCCTAATTTTTCCCAAAAATCCCCGGGTCCTAAACGTAACGAACCAGAACTCTAAACCTTCAACCTCGCGGAAATAACCTCAAACGACGTCCGAATAACCCGAAACTTATTCCAATAGACTCGTTACAACCTCTAGACCAAAACCCTAGTTGAAAGTTTACACAGAAAACACACCACGCACCTCCACGCGCCGCCCAAAGTGGCTGCGCGTGGGCCTCACGCGCCTGCATACAGTCACTGTTCATCTTCTTCCTCAGCGACTCGACCGGTCTGAACCGGCGATAGCGGTTCTCCGCCGTTCCTTCACCGTTTCGACTCCTCTCTTCACCAATCTCTTCGTCCAGTCCTAAGCAACCTATTCCCCTACTCCAAACACTTCGACACAGCTTCTAACCCATCGTCCCTAACTCGAAACCGTAACCCGTTCATACCCCTGTTTCACAATCCGGCCACCCAAGTCCTCCCCCGTCACGGTGGCTACACTAAACAACTCCTAGGACCTCACTGAGTCTCACACACCTCACCAAAAACCTCGAATCGTACTCAAAACCCACGACTATTGGTTTGAATCTAAACTGAAAAACAGAGCAATTGAAAGGGAACAAGAAATTACCTGTGCTCAGGCTGCCGCCGTGAGCTCAGCAGTGAGTACACTACTCCTCCAGTCCACCTCCGTCCTCTGGACACCACCACCAGCCTCGATTGGTCGAACACGGCAGCACCACCACCCAACACCCACTCTGTTTTCCTGAAACTCAACCCTTCACACTCGCAAGGTTTCCTCACACAAGTTGCCCTCACAACTCACTCACTGTCTCTCTCTCGATCTCTATTTACTTCCTCAGTCACTAGGATACACCAACACACACAACCCACACTCAATTCTTCTCGATCTCACCCTCTGTTTCTCTCTTGTTCGAACACGGTTGCACACACATACACCTGCACGATTTGAACACGCACACCGTGCACCCTCGAAACCACTACACACTTGCCACATGTCACAATCCCCTCAGCCCTCTCACAAATATCCCAATCTCACCTGTACACTTGTCCCAATCCGGTTGCACAATTTCCAATGTGCAAAAGACCAAAATGCCCCTCTTTTGAGTCAAAATTACAATTATGCCCTTACCGTTTTAGACCCGTATCTTACTCACCCTAGGTCCGATGAACACGTGCCGCCTGTCGTTGAATTCAGGACGACGAGATCTACCTAACGGTCCTAGGTCAACGTATCAAAACCCGATCGTAAGAAAAGTCTACTTTTCCCCCTTATTTAGCCAATTTTCGGTAATGCCCTCAACCTTCTGAACATCATAACTTCCTCCTCGGATGTCGAAATCGGGCGTGCCACCTGTCTACGGATTCGTGACGTCCCGAACTACGTCACGGTCACCGGTCAATACCCAATTGACCGCCCGAACTAAAAGTCAACTATTTACCCAACCTAGGGGCAAAATCGTCATTCTACGTGAACGGACCTATCGTAAGCAACTAACCACCGATTAAGCTCACTAATCCCATCTTAATCACTGTCTTAACCCTAATTTTCAGGACGGGTCCTTACAACCTACCCTCCTTAAAAGAATTTCGTCCCCGAAATTCCACAGCTCGTTCCCAACATTAGGGGTCTCCTACCCGGTGATCAACACTAGCTTAACAACTACTTCTGTCAATTTCCCCTCTATCATCTCCACCTTGGGTATTTCACGACACCGCCACTACCAGTTACCCGCTGAACACTCTCCCCTAGTCAACTACCAACTAGCCCTTCATGGTGTACTCAAGGAAAACTCTATGAAAAGAAACAAAGATATTTTAAAATACCTCATTTAGAGTACCCCTTAGAGTTCATAGAGTACATCTGTACGTACAACCACCTACACCTTCCAGAAACCAACTCAAATGCTAAACCAGACTCCCGGTCTCTTGGTAACTCAACCATTACCCGACTCACTATTTTGTCTTCACCTCCCTCGACTGCTGCTCCGATCACCTTGTCGGAATAAATCTACAAAGTCCTAAAGGAAAATCCTAGATTGTGGGTTCTCTTCAATAACCTCAATCGATCAGTTATAGTCACTCATTTCCCGCTTCTTCCGTCATCCTTCAACGGAACTCACCGTAAGCTGTAACCTCGTCACTCCAGGTCACCTAGGATAAGGCCTAACTATACCCTGAGATCCAACCACAAAGTAGGTACAACACAACCAAGGATAGTAAAAGTACCTGTCCCCGTACCTGGTACCGACTAAACCTCCCGTTGAGTCATCGAAAACACTCGGGCCTGGGGTCCTGAAGCTCTACCACGGCCTCCCACACCACTAGTGGCACCACCACCTCCTCTAGTGCCGGCTGTCTCTGACACTGACGCTGTACTCCGTCCGGGCTCCGCCGATCCTCGACCTACACCACCTTCCTGTGGTAACAGTGGACACTCACGTCGGAAGTGACCTCGCTCCCCACAGTAGAAACAAGCATCCCGACCAGGTCCACCACTCGGTCTTCCTGTAGACTCAACAGACGCCGTACTGGCTTGCGGTGTCGGCTGTGCTCGGTAACCACGGAACCCTGAACTCTGGAAACTACCAGGTCTACCAAAACGATCATCGCCCGCCGGCGATGCTCCACTGTAGTTACGCCTCTTCAGTGTCCTCTGACTCGAAGCTCCAGAAAAAGGTGGCTCCCAGCGTCGTACCAGCAAGCTAGCCTCAACCCTCACCGCAGCGTCCGACAACTCTCGGAGGGTAGCAAACGATCCAGCCGTCACTATGGCTCGAATCTCACATCGCAGGCCCAACTCAAACCTACGACACTTCTCGGCTTCAGTGGCCACAAACGCAGGAGCAAACCGAGACAACATCTGAAACTTCTGTTCGTACTCGGCCACACTCAGATTCCCCTGTTGGAGCTGCAGAAACTCAGCTTCATTGGCATCACGGAAAGAACGAGGGTAATACTGATCCAAAAAGCACTCCCTAAACGTCTCCCAAGTCACAGTGTGGGCGTTCCAGCCTGACAACTCGAGGGTATACCACCACTCGTACGCCGCACCGTTCAGTAAGAAGGTAGCCAGTAACACTCGATCCCCCGGTGGGCAATGCATTACTGCAAAAATCCGCTCAAGTCTCGTGATCCACCTCTGGGCTTCCTCAGGGTCTGCCCCACCACTAAATGTCGTAGCCCCGAGCCGCTGGGCTCGCTCAATCGTAGCACTCTCTGTCCCTCTCGCCGCTTCATCTTCAGGTCGTGGAGGGGGTCCACGTCTCGGAGGCATAGTCAACCGCACGCTGAAAGAGGCATAGAAACAGTCAACCAACCTAAACACAACCGCACAACAGACACAAACTGACAAACCGGACAAACCTATGCTCTGATACCAATTGTCAAGACCCACCTCGGTTCCACCCCGAAATCCAAGGTAAATCCTGCTCCCGTCTGACACCCCGACACAAAGACCAAAGTAACCTCACGATAAACCACCAAATTACATGCCAGACGCAGGAGAAATTTTTAAGCATTCCGAAGTCAAAGTTTTACAGAGCATAGTACCAAACAAAGGAAAAGGAAACCGATACAGAAGGTACACGGACAACGGAAATTTAAACCACTCCGGGAAAACTCTCGAGTACTCTATGCCTCCGACACTACCTCGACGTCGAAACCCCGCGCTAGCTCCACGACCTGGAGGGCAATTTAAAAACAGAAAGTGTGAGTGGACCATAAAGAATAAAAGTTTCAAAAACCGTTTTATAATCAAACCAGGGTTTTAGCCCTCCGTTTTAAAACATACATGCATAACCCATTTGATGGAAACAGTTATAAATCACATAAGGATCATCATGAAAACAGAATTGAAAACAGTTATAGAAATCACGTCATAAGCATCATAAAACCGTATCATAAAAACGTAAATACCAAACAATCATTATCCGATCAAACCTGCTGGACCTATCCGAGTCTTTAAACTCCTGAGTCTTTAAACTCAATCTAGGCCTCAACAATATCCGAGTATTTAAACTCCCGAGTTTTAAACTCAACAGGTCTATGGGGGAAATATCAGTATATCCGAGTCTTTAAACTCCCGAGTCTTTAAACTCAATCCGGGTCTTTAAACCCAATCCGGGCCCGTCTCCCGTCAATCATAATCCGGGTCTTTAAACCCAATAACCAGATCCAGCAAATCCAATCCAAAACCATTTGAAAACCATTGTTAAATCCATATCCAAACCCGAATCCGAAATCACCGGTCTGAAGCCCTTCCGGCGTCCAGAACCGTCATTCCGAACCCAAATCCGGAAATCCACTTTCCAACTTTAAAACCAAATTCCGCTTTCCGAAATCCAATTCTAAAACCGAAAAATCTTGATTATCAAATCACGTCTCAAAATCCCTTTATAATCATTGAAAATCACTTATTGTTTGAAATCCCAAAATCCTGGCATCATAATCAGAAAGCAAGCCTTTCTCGTAAAACGTGTCAAATACGTAATTTCTCGAAAAACGTGTCAAATACGTAATTTCTCGAAAAACGTGCAATTATGTAAAACCAACATCACATATGCAACAATCATGAAATCACATGTAAAACCATAAAACAAGTAATTAAAAGTAGTTATGCATGCTCGAGTTTAGAGAAGGGGTCCACTCACAGATACCGGGCATGTCACTCGCGTCCCGTACGTCCCGTACGTTCCTCAACTTCCTCGGGAAGTCACGATCCTATCAACAGTCACCAAATAATGTCACTAACAGGTCTACCAAGACTCTCCTAATTTTCCCCAAAAATTCCCAGGTCCTAAACGCAACGAACCAGAACTCTAAACCTTCAACCTCGCGGAACTAACCTCAAACGACGTCCGAATAACCTGAAACTTATTCCAATAGACTCGTTACAACCTCTAGACCGAAAACCTAGTTGAAAGTTTCCCCAGAAAACACCCCACACGCCTCCACGCGCCGCCCAAGGTGGCAGCGCGTGGGCCTCACGTGCCTGCACATAGTCACTGTTCATCTTCTTCCTCAGCGACTCGACCGGTCTGAACCGGTGAGAGCGGTTCTATGCCGTTCCTTCACCGTTTCGACTCCTCTCTTCACCAGTCTCTTCGTCCAGTCCTAAGTAACCTTTTCCCCTACTCCAAACACTTCGACACAGCTTCTAACCCATCGTCCCTAACTCGAAACCGTAACCCGTTCATACCCCTGTTTCACAATCCGGCCACCCAAGTCCTCCCCCGTCACGGTGGCTACACTAAACAACTCCTAGGACCTCACTGAGTCTCACACAATTCACCAAAAACCTCGACTCGTACTCAAAACCCACGACTATTGGTTTGCATCTAAACGGCAAAACAGAGCAATTGAAAGGGAACAAGAAATTACCTATGCTCAGGCTGCCGCCGTGAGCTCAGCCGTGAGTACACGACTCCTCCAGTCCACCTCCGTCCTCTGGACACCACCACCAGCCTCGATTGGGTCGAACACGGCAGCACCACCACCCAACACCCTCTCTATTTTCCTGAAACTCAACCCTTCACACTCGCAAGGTTTCCTCACACGAGTTGCCCTCACAACTCACTCACTGTCTCTCTCTCTCTATCTCTATTTACTTCCTCAGTCACTAGGATACACCAACACACACAACCCACACTTAATTCTTCTCAATCTCACCCTCTGTTTCTCTCTTGTTCGAACACGGTTGCACACACATACACCTGCACGATTTGAACACGCACACCGTGCACCCTCGAAACCACTACACACTTGCAACATGTCACAATCCCCTCAGCCCTCTCACAAATATCCCAATCTCACCTGTACACTTGTCCCAATCCGGTTGCACAATTCCCAATGTGCAAAAGACCAAAATGCCCCTCTTTTGAGTCAAAATTACAATTATGCCCTTACCATTTTAGACCCGTATCTTACTCACCCTAGGTCCGATGAACACGTGCCGTCTGTCGTTGAATTCAGGACGACGAGATCTACCTAAAGGTCCTAGGTCAACGTGTCAAAACCCGATCGTACGAAAAGTCTACTTTCCCCCCTTATTTAGCCAATTTTCGGTAATGCCCTCAACCTTCTAAACATCATAACTTCCTCCTCGGATGTCGAAATCGGGCGTGCCACCTGTCTACGGATTCGTGACGTCCCGAACTACGTCACGGTCACTGGTCAATATCCAATTGACCGCCCGAACTAAAAGTCAACTATTTACCCAACCTAGGGGCAAAATCGTCATTCTACGCTAACGGACCTATCGTAACCAACTAACCACCGATTAAGCTCACTAATCCCATCTTAATCACTGTCTTAACCCTAATTTCCGGGACGGGTCCTTACAGATAGTGCATCGAACAGAGTAGTGGATATAAACAAAGAAGTTGCTTGATCAGTATACTTATGTTAAAAGTCTTCAACCGAGGTAATCCACCTTAGTTAAGAATTTGAGGACTTGTTGACACTACATCTGACCAAAGAACAAACCCGTGAAGAAGACTCAAAATATCACATTAAACTCATCTCCAAAGCCCACTAATAAGGTTCCAAGGCCCACGAATAAGACTCATTTACAAAAACCCAACATTGGATCCCACCATCTAGACCTACTATTGCTTATATGATGAACATTATTATCCTTATTTGAGGGATCACCACTGTCAGGACCCGTCCCAATCCCCCCGGGATTAACTCGGGACTCGCCTGATCCCGTATGACACGAAGTGTCAGACAAGGGAAAATTCCGACTTTAGCCCCACCATGCTTCCAGAGTACGCCAGGATCTGGAAGAGGAGTATGATGTCTCGGTCTCTGCTATAGCCCCCATCCGCGATCAACCTGAAGGGCATTAAAACCACGAAAAACTGTGAGTGGACAAAAATCAATAATTTAATAAAAATATTTTCATGTAAAGAAGATTTATTTATGCCATTCACTAGAAAATATGCATGCATTCGAAAACCATTTACCATTAAGGCCTTAACCCAAAACGTAAATCAAACCATATGGGAACTCAGCCCAAAATCAAATACATGTGGGACTCAGCCCAAATCACATCACGTGGGTCTTAGCCCAAAACCAGTACATGTGGGTCTCGGCCCAAAACCGATACCAATGGGTCTCAACCCAAAAACCAATTCTCGGCATCCCTGATGCCTGACATCCGAGATGTCACAATCAAACCTGTCACGGTTCCAAGCTACGCGTGCTACCCAAGTCTCAAATCCCAAGTCTCCCCAGGGTCTACCCAGGTCAATGACCCGCAGATCAATGACCCTCCCCAGGAGGAGGTTTTAACCTCTAGCAATCCCTGCTCCTGAGTCACTATACGGAGCGGCCGCTCCGTGTGATGACCCCTCGCAAGTAATTTCCCCATGACTACTCCAGGATACTATGAGACGTCTGGAGTAGACAACCCGCCACTCCAGGATACTACGGGACGTCTGGAGGGCATCCGTTCACGAGGATGGTATATGGAAAACCATTTCATATTTCATTTCCAAAACAATTCAAAGGGCCACGCCCAGGTTTTCCATAAACCATCGTAAATCCAAATATGGGTCTCTGACCCGAAATCATGTTTATAAACCATAACTGGGCCTCATGCCCAATATCATAAACAACTGGGCCTCAAGCCCGAATTCGTAAACCAATGGGGCCACCGGCCCGATCGTGTAACTCAAATGGGCCTCCAACCCGATTTCTCATCAATTAAAATGGACTCCAAGTCCGAGAGTTTCCAATCAAATTAGTCTATGTTTTCAAAGCCAAAATCCGTTCGTCAAACCATCACAGAAAATATAGCACGTATAAGCACGACATAAAACCGAAAACCTTGAAAAATGTGCAAACACGCCAATACTTACTACCACAAACAAATGCACTAATGGCACCATAAAACATGTTCTAAAACACTTATAAAACATTTATGCATGCATCAATTTAGAAAGAAAGGTCCACTCACAGACAGTCCAAAGCACCGACTCGATACGCGTGTCATAAGCCTCTCCCAGGCCAATCATTGTCACCGGGACTCCTGAACCTGTCCAAATCATTTTAGAGGGTCACTAACTACTTAAATAACCTCTCATTAAAGCCCCGTAATTTTCCCGAATTTTTAACTATTTTTAAACCGGATCCTAAACCTTCGGACCTCCCGAACTATATCGAGATGATGTCTGATCGACTCGAAAACAGTCCCAAAATGTTCGTTACATAGAATAGATGAAATTACATGTTGGAACCTTCCCCAAAAGATGGCTCACGCACCCTCACGCGCTGCCTAAAAGGGCTGCGTGTGGGAGCCACGCGCCATGCACAGTGTCACCTTCTTCCCTGCGTGAACCCGGTCTGGCCGATTCGGAGGTTCGGTCCGTCCAACTGGACTGGCGTGACCGGTCCAGCCCTATATTCTCCTTATTTTTCGTCCATTTCAATCCAATCCAATCCTAATCTTCCTATTTTAATCCTAGCAACCTTCCTATGTGATTAGAATTAAGAAAAACCCCTAGAACCTTATTGGTTCAAAACTCCTTTCACAGTTCAATTTTCACAGTCGAAAGCCTGGGCTGTTCAGCCTTCTTCCACCACCCAAAATCGTCCCTAAGCCTTCGTACTAACCTAATAATCATCCTCCAATTACCCAAAACCATCCATAACGTCCTAATCAAAATATTGAATTCAAAACTTAAAATCGTGTGCTTACCTTCCCTCCGCCGTGCACAGCTGCTCAGCCGATCCTACCACCATCTTCATCGTCACAGTCTCCTTTCTAACCTTCCTTCATTGCCCAACAACAATAGGTGAGGATTGAGGAAGGTGGGTTTGAGTTTTGGGGTGGGTTGTACGTGGGTTTCGGGCCACTCAGTTTGAGTTTTGGGGTGGGTTGTACATGGGTTTCGGGCCAATTTAAAATATCAAGGGCCCACTCAGGATAAAAGTTCCCTTTTTGCCTCGTAAAACGTGCCACTATAAATAGTTCTTCGAAACTTCCGTGAACCGTAACTTTCTCGTCGAACTTCCGATTTTGACGTGCCGTCTGTCTACGAACTCGTGACGTCCCGATCTACGTCACGGTCATTGGCCCTCTGCCATCAGACCTCTCGGATCAAAAGTTAACTATTCGCCCTCATTCAGGGGCAAAATCATAATTTCGCCCTGAAAGTCCGTTAATCCTCGGCTAAGCCCCAATTAGCCTCGCTAATCCGTCATTAGTCTTAATTAATCCTCAAAATTAGGGACATGTCGTTACAACCACTCTCTTTCTAACCTTGTTAACTCTCCCTCCTCTTTACATTTCCTCGTATCTCTCTAAAAGACTCCAAGTCTATCGTATTATATACATGTAAACACTATTATACTAATAAGAATGGAGTAATACCATGGATATACTCCGATTTAGGTAAACCACATACATGCTTGTGTTATTGGGTGAGTATGGTTTTCCTACTTTTAAGTTAGTACATTTTATGCATTACCAAAACAACACCAAATAATTGGTTAAAAATTAATACACCAAATAAGAATGAAACGAGTTAAATACCTGAAAAATAAACATGAATTTAGTGTGGTATAATTTTTTTTTATAATATATCTTTTATTTTTAGAACAACATAACAAACATTATCTTAGCTCTACATAGGATAAAACTTAAAATCATGAATTATAACAGTTTTCACAATATTAATTTACAGATCTTTTCAAATAGTGACACATGAACTTGTTAATTGCGAAAAAAATCTAACCTCAAGACTATACACCGTTAGTTATTCCGTTAAAATTTATAACTATTTATGCTAAAATAAGGATAAATTATATTTTCAATTGTGTTTATAAGGATAAAAAAAAAGAATAAACGAAGTGTTTTTATAAGAATAAAATAAAGATAAACTTTGGACTTTATTTATGTTGAGTAGAGAAGGCTATACAAAGACACTTAAAAAACAATTTTAACTAAAATAGTTAAGAATTTTAACGGAAGGTCTGTCAATGCATAATTAGTTATAGTTCAGAGACGTCTGCTATTAATATTGAAGTTTAAGGATGATATCTAAAATTAGTGTAAAATTCAGAGACGTCTGCTATTAGTAATGAAGTTTATGAACGATAACTAAAATTAGTGTAAAATTCAGAGATTGTGGCAATAGTTTCCCTTTACTCATATTTTATTTTTATATTTTTTAAAATGTGACATAAGTTTTCAGTATTATTCTTCATAGACTTATTAGGCTAAGTGCAACAGTAACAAACCACAAAATCTCAAAATGCACCAGGGACGGAAATTTGCCTCAAGTTATTGTAGGAACGGGTACATCGTCAAGTCTGTTGCACCATCCGTCAGCCAAAGTTATTAACGCCATTAATTTTGATGACGTGACAGTAATAGTACAAAATTAGTAAGGGTAATTTAGACATTTTGTTAATTTTATTATATTTTCTTCTAAAACTCTTTCTTCTTCATTCTCTCCCCATTCTCTAGCAAAACCAGAAATAGCTAGCTTCTTCTGTATTTATATTTATTGACGTTAAAGTGCAATTACAGTTAGGAGCAGGAGATGACGTCTGCTATAAAACAAAGCCATAGTCAATTATTTTCTTCAAATTCAAGAAGAAATTGAGCAAATTTCCCCGAGGTTTCTCCCAAATCTTCACTCTCACCATGCCGCTTCCCTAGAAGAAGACGGGGGTGAACCAGATTTCCCAATTCGTTGCCGATCTCCAATCTCCAAAACACGGTGGTTCATTCGTCGTCCAGACTGGCTTTCCCACCTTTCTATTCGACCACTTCGTCAAGAACCGCGATCACCTGAGAAAACCGTCAAAAAAGCATAAAAACAAAAAGAAAAAGAAGGATAATCGCGTGGATAGCCCGACCAATGATCGCATCACGGCGAATTCTGAATTGGGTCCGAGAGATTCTGCGATTTTGGAGCAACCCAGTTTAGAAAAGGTCGAGGATTTGAGCTCGGAAGAAGGCAATCATGTTGTTGAAACTGGTGGGTTTGAAACCCCACGTTGAGAATTGTCTGGTTGTTAGTGAGAAACGCGTCAACGACAATTTGAATGCGGTGTTGTTGGAGGTGTTGAAGATGTTTGTGGTGGTGTTTTTGACGCTGAGCACCACAAAGCTCGCCGTTGGGATCACATTGTTTGCTTTTCTGCTTCTGCTTCTGGAATACGTGGGTAAGCACTTGGCTTATTTTTTGAGACCATGCTCCACTGCGAAATCTGTTTTGAACTTGGGTCTGAGGGCGTCTGCATTTTTATTGTATTGACAACCATTTCATTCTCCTCTTTCATCTCCACTGCTCTTCCATGGCGTTCTTCACACTCATTTCTTTCATCCACGAAAATTTGTGCTAATCCCAGTCGGAGAACCCTGACCGTCCAAGCCAAGATCAGGGAGATCTTCGTGCATGCCCTCAGTTCCACCATGACTAAGGGCAAGATCGTTTCATGGGTCAAATCCGAAGGCGACATCCTATCGAAAGGCGAGAGCGTTGCTGTTGTTGAGTCGGACAAGGCTGGCATGGACGTTGAGACATTCTATGACGGAATCTTACCCGCAATCATCGTTAGTAAGGGAGAAACCCCTCCCGTTGGTGCTGCCAAGGGTGAGCAGGGACCCATCTCGCTGAATCTATATACTTTGAAAGATTCCAAAGACTCCAGAGAGTTTGAGACGCCAGAGATTATAGTGAGTATGAGATACAAGTCTGAAAGATTCCAAAGACAAGCTCTAAATCTGGATTTTTACTAGCCCTTCTACTAATTTGAGCTCCAATTTCTTGTTGATTTGCAGGAGAAAGAGACCCATTCGCAGAAGGCCTCATCATTTTCAACAGTGACGAAATGTGAGGGAGGGTGAAGCTAATGACAATGTCGGTGACGAAATGTGAGGGAGGGTAAGTCGAGGAGGGAGGGTAAGTCTGGGTTCTGAGGGTATGTTTATGTGTAAAATGATGGAATGAAGTGTCAGGACTGGTCCCAAATCCCCCGGGATTAACGTGGGACCCGCCTGATCTAGTCTAACACGAAGTGTCAGACCAGGGAAAAGTCCATCTCTAGCCCTCGCCGGGGTTATCAGAGTACATCAGGATCGTAGGAGGAAGGGAGTGATGTCTCGTCTCTACTACAGCCCGCATCCCCTATCAACCTGAAGGGCATTAAAACATCAAAAGTAGTGAGTGGACAAAAATAAACATTTCATTTAAAAACCTTTTCGCATAAAGATGTTTATGCCCTTCAAAAATACATACATATGCATTCAAACCATTTATCAAACTTCATAAAAAAACTTTGTCAAACAATTTGAAACCTTTCAAGGGTTCATGCCCGGCCCCATAAACCGTCATGACCCACAAATCCATTTGGGTCCCCGACCCGAAATCACAACTCAACACCATAAAATAATGCATGTGGGAACTCAGCCCAAATCCGTTCTTAGTGAAATACTAAAACATCAAGTACGGGGTCTCTGCCCCCCAAATCATTTCTAAAACATTGAATACGGGGTCTCCGCCCCAAATCATTTCTAAAACATTGAATACGGGGTCTCCGCCCCAAATCACTTTTCTAAATCATAACACACAGGGCCTCTGCCCTCAAATCACTTTTCTTAAAAACCACATACGTATCAACATACGTATAACCCATCCTAGGCACTTTCGAAGAAGATGCCAACTCGGGGCACACAGCCCCTAGGGAACACATCCCCGATATAGTCACGATGACATCATATCTATCTAGTGTGCACACTACTCGGGGTCTCACTCTGAGCCTTCTCCCAGGAATCTCCATCTGGGAGGCTCAATCTCTGGATCTAGTCTGAGTTTTAACTCCGGATCTAGTCCACACATCTCTCCGGAATCTGGTCCGGGACCACAACATAAATAGTAACCCCCACTCCTAGAACGGGATCCCTATGGGGATACCCATTCTAGTCGGGGAATCGTGACTCCCCAGGTCGACGTCTGGAGGAGAACATATAATCATATGGAGGGTTCATATTCATTTTCAAATCTCTTTCTTTCTTTCTTAAAACACTTTTCAACTCGGTCTCATACCCGATTTATCTCAACGGGATTCCTCGAATCCGATTCAAATCACTTTCACAGGCTTCGGCCTAAATCCACAGTTCAACAGGGTCTCATGCCCGAATTCTCATTTCATAAATCGAACTGAGACTCAAGCCCGATATCACAACCAATTGGGCCCTAAGCCCAAAACCATAAACCAATAGGACCTCACGTCCGATTTCACAACCAACAGGGCCTTAAGCCCGATATCTCAACTAAATGGGTCGCATGCCTGATATCATAAATCAACGGGGCATCAAGCCCGATAGTACCACTAACTGGGCCTCAAACCCGAATTGTAAACCAACTGGACCCTCAGTCCGATCGTATGGCTCAAATGGACCCTAGGTCCGATTCCTCGTCAAATCAAATGGACGAAAAGTCCAAGAGTTCGTAAATCAAATGGGTCTCATGCCCGATTTCATATTTTCCAATCCAAAATCCATTCATTAAACCCTCGTTGAAAACATGGTACGTAAAGATACGACATAAAGCCGAAAATTTGGAAAAACATGCAAACATGTCAACCCTAAGCTACCACAAACAAATTGCACTCATGGCAACATAAAATACGTATTAAAAGCATTTATAAACATTTATGCATGCATCA
Source organism: Prinsepia uniflora (assembly GCA_032719365.1). NCBI lineage: Eukaryota > Viridiplantae > Streptophyta > Magnoliopsida > Rosales > Rosaceae > Prinsepia > Prinsepia uniflora. The sequence goes on from CM064864.1 coordinate 68,381,259, forward strand.
ATTTCGAAAGAAAGGTCCACTCACAGACCGTCCGAAGCCTCGCCTCAGTACGCGTGTCATAATCGTCTCCTGGGCTAATCATCGCCTCTGGGATTCCCGAACCTATCCAAATTGTAATAAAAGGTTATTAACTACTTAAATAACCCCTCTCTAAAGCCCCTTAATTTTTCGGATTTTCTAACTATTTTTAAAACCGAACCTAAACCTTCGGACGTCCCGAACTATATCGAAACGATGTCCGATTGACACGAAACCAGTCCCAAAATGTTTGTTACATCGAATAGATGAAATTACATGTTGGAAGTTTCCCCAAATTATGTCCCACGCGCCTCCACGCGCCGCCCAAAGGGGCTGTGCGTGGGGCTCACGCGCCCTGCGACTGTTCATCTTCTCCAGCAGTCGAACCGGTCTAGCCTGTGCAGCCGGTTCAGGCGTTTTCCCTGCTTGTTTTCGGTCCGTTTCCTTCCTAATTAATCCTAAACTTCCTAATGTGATCCTATGAACTTGTTTGGATGATCAAAACAAAGAAAAACACATAGAACCCGAGGTTTGATTCTTGAACCTCACGGTTCAGTTTTCCCAACTCCTCCCTACGGCTTCTTAGCCACTAACCACCACCCAAAACTGTCTTAAAACCTTCCTAGTGACTCTCTAAACCTTATCCCAACATCCAAAACAAACCATAACGTCAAAATCGAATAAAAATGGGATTTGGGCCTTACCGGGAAACATGTTCGGGTTCAAGGCCGCCGTCCACGGCGGCGTCGTTCCTGGCCGGCCACCAGCATCCACAAGTCCTCTCAACCCTCTCTGGTCTTCACGGGCATGATCAAGTGGGGATGGGTTGGATTGGTTTTGACACGACCCATCCCAATCCACCCGGGATTACCATGGAATGTGACGTGCTCCCGTCTGACAAGAGGCGTCAGACAAGGGATAACCGATTGCCATTGCCCAAACGGGCTTCCAGAGTGCGTAAGGATCGATGGAGGAGGTGTGCGATACTCAAGTCTCTGCTGCAGTCGCATTCGGAATCAACCTGAAGGGCATTAAAACAAAAGCTGTGAGTGGACGGAAATAAACAAGTCTATTAAAAACATTTATAAGACATTTATGCCCCTCAGTAAAATCATATGCATGCACCAAAAACCAATAATCCCATATTTATTTAGAAATAACCATTAGGGCCTTAGCCCGGAAACCAATGCATAGTTTCAAATTCCAAAAGTCAATCCAAGAGTTATTTCATCAATCCAGTATATTCATTTATTAATTTTCCATCTCCGGCATCCCCGATGCCTAGCGTCCTAGACGCTTGACGTTCCAGACGTCATATCTCACGGTATTAAGCAACGCGTGCTGCCCGGGGTCTCACCGGGTCCATATCTCTGACATCCCCGATGTCTGACGTCCATGACGTCTAGCAATCCTGCTCCTAGATCACTATACGGTCCGGTAGCTCCGTATAATGAGCCCTCGCAGGCAATGCACCGTGACTTCTCCAGTGTCCCCGACACTTGGAGGAGACCAGGATATAAATATCCTCATATCGAGATGGTTTTATGGAACACATTTTATTATTCATTTCCAAAATATCACAAGGGCCCTGCCCCGAATTTCCATAAAACCGTCATAAGTCCAAATAATTGAATCAAATCCGAAATAGTTTATTCAATTCCATTTTAGGGTCCCCGACCCGAAATCACATATATAAGTCAATTGGGCCCCTGGCCCGATTTCATAATTCAATTGGGCCCCTGGCCCGATTAACAAGTTAACTGGGCCCCTGGCCCGATTTTACTTTATCAAATCCGTAACCGTTTCATGAAATCATATCCATCCATATTTATGGAAATTTGTGCAAATCCAGAAAACCTCGATTCACGTGCAAACACGTAAATCGCCTCGAAATGCGTGAAAACATATAAATTCACTGATATCCAAAACAAATCATATAATCCCAATTATAACAATCATGAAACAGTTATGCATGCATCGAATTTATAAAACCAATGTCCACTCACAGACCGTTTAACCGAGTGCCTTGATACGCGTGCCATAAGCCTTCCCGGGCCACACCACAATCACCGGGACTCCCAATCCTGTTCAAATCACATTAGAGGATCACTAACCTCATCATTAACATCCTATTCAAGTCCCGTAATTTTCCCGAATTTTTAAGTATTTTTAAACTGGATTTAAAACCTTCAGACATCCCGAACAATAACGAAACGGGATCCGATCGACACGAAACCAATCCCAAAATGTTCGTAACATTGTATAGGATAAAAGTCATGTTGACCTCACCTCGAGATTCGTGTCCACGCGCCGTCACGCGCCGCCGTGAGTGGCTGCGCGTGAAAGCCACGCGCCTGCTACAGTGACTGCTACAGTCACCATCTTCACCCGTTTGTCTGGTAAACGGGTCTGATTACCCGCGATAGGATCCGGTTCAATCACACCCAATTCGACATCAATTCAATCCGTTCTTGATCCTAAAACAATCATTAGCATATAAATTTCAGTTCTGTGACATCGATCAACATCAACCATTCCCTAATCAAGCCATCAACCCGTGATCACCCAAAACGGGTCAATCACCAAAACTCCATCAATCCTCAACCATTGTCAAATTAACTTCATATGAAGCATATAAGGACTAACACGAACCAATTAGCATGATTAATTGAACACGACATTACCTCAATCACCACAACTCAAGCTCGAGTTTTCCGGCCGTCCACCTCGTCCGTTCACGGCCCTAGGAGCCCCAAAGCTTGCCCCATTTGATCTGGTTCGACTCGTTGAAGTTCCAGGAAGCTCAATCCATCATCAATTAGGCTTGGGCTGGCCTAAAACTAGGAATTTGTATTTGAATTTCCCAGAACCCAGTTTCGGGTTTTCAGAGAATTCCAGCCCCAAACTCACTCATTCCTTTCATTCTCAATCTCAGTGAACCACTCTCGACTCACTCACCATTCTTTTAATTCAATTCAGCCGTTAAAGGCGTCCAAAAGTGTCCTCAAATGACTGTGCAAGGTTCCCCTGCACAGACCCGAAAACATTAAACAACCAGTGCCCATGTCCTTTTGATCGATTGGCAGCACCAAACATGTGCAATTCCACCTCATACTGGTCCAATTAACTCAATTAAATTGATAAACAATCACGGGATCGATCGCACAAAGCATCCACCTTCACGGCTGTTCAATGGAACAGTACCCCCGTGTGAAATTACAATTATGCCCTTGTGCAGAAAATTACCAAAATGCCCCTCACGCATCCTGACCCGTAACTCGGTCATACGGACTTCGATTGATGCGTGCCGCCTGTCTACGAACTCAGGGCATCGAGACCTTCCTAACGGTCCTCGGTCCTAGGCCATCGGACCTCCCGATCAAAAAGTCAACATTTCCCCCCTATAGCGTCCGAATTACGAAAATGCCCTTGCACTTCCGTACATCATAACTTTCACCACGAACGTCGGAATCGAACGTGCCACCTGTCTATGAACTCGTGACGTCCCGAACTACGTCACGGTCATCGGTCAAAGTCTATTTGACCATCCGAATTAAAAGTCAACGTTTTGCCCACGCCTAGGGGTAAAACGGTCATTTTGTACAATTCGTCCGAAATCACACAACTAATCCCAGATTAGTAAATCACCATTAAATATTATTAAATCCTGATATTCGGGACGGGTCGTTACAACCTTCCCTCCTTAAAGAATTTCGTCCTCGAAATTACCAACAACCTTATTCCACAACCACCTTGTGGAAAACATTTCGACCTCACATCTGTGTACACCTGTACACCCACTTACTGGAACAACACCAGTCTCGTCTGTACCCAGACATCCCATCACAGTCATACGTCACAATAGCAACAACACTCGACCACCGCGAGTGGAAATGATCACCTGATCCGCGATAAAATCGTATAACCATTTAGCTGACTCCTTCAGCTAAACGGTTCCCTTCCATTGCCAATAAATCCTTACATTTGCTCCCATTGGGAGTCACCAAATCTCATTTGTCAGTCCATGCTGACACCATCAGTCAAACTGTCACCACAAAGCTTTACCACCCTAGTAAAGCCCCAACCATATGTCCGTCCGTGACAACACCACGTACTACATCACCCTCGATGTAGCGTAAGATCAACCACATGATCTCAATTCGCAGGGCAAGCCCAATCCTGCGACATATATAAATCTCAATGTCCATAATCTCCGACTCCCTCAGCGAACCAAGACGCTGGGAACTCACGGTGTGACAGCATCACACAAGGCTACTCGTGGTTACTCTGACCACCAATTCACTCATCCTGAGTGTACGTATACCGTCAACTTCAAGTGGTGTAACTGGAACACATTGAATACCATCCCAGCAGTGATCACACATCTCAATACTAGGGTTCCACATGCTAACCATGGCTAAGAGCACCTGCTCATAAAATCACTGAACCCGACAAGATCAATCTGCCCAGCGCACAGTATCCAATGTCCAGTCCACAACACAGCCAAACAAATGATATCGGAACCAAGCCGATTACCAACACATTTGATCACACCCCACGGGTACATCCCATGTACCTCCATTAGGCACCACTCAGCCTAAACAGTATCAATACTCGTACAACGTACCCTGTACGTACAACAATCCATCAATCCACCTACAACCACCCAGGTCATAGTCAAACACGTTCTAGTAACGGAGTACATTTGCCCAACCAACATGAGACAAAACGAACTCCACCCGTCATCTAGTTCCAATTCCGAATCCGAATTCGCAATTTCGTAAGAAATCCCGAATCCGAACCCAGACATCATATTTTTATTCCATGTCCAAATCCGAATCCGAAATCATTATTCCGTAAGCTAGCATTGGAATAATCATTCCGCACCCAAATCCAGTAATCCACTTTCGAGCTTCGCAATCGAATCCTGAATCGTCACCCAGTAATTCGATTCCAAAACCCAAAATCTCGTTTACGTCCATCAAGACGTAACATAACCGAATCTATCGGTTGCCTGTCCAAAACACTCGATTGACTTCATAGGGAAGCCAATCCCAATAGCCACACGTCAAAGGTTGACAAAATCCGACCGCATCGGAAACCTACTCAACCAAGTCACAAACCATATGGACTCACTCCGAAAGAAGTTCAGTCCCGTCATTTACGACTTATACCAAGGTAAGAGTGATAAACTCTCCACCCATCTGGATCATCAAGATCACAATCCATATCCATCGCTACGTCACCCGACAAGTAACATCACGATCCTAGATCGTCACATCGACCAAAGTCGACAACATCACAAATCAGATCCACCTAGGATCCACACATGCTCACATAGCTAACAATCCATCTGGAAGCTGATCGAAGGGTCTTACACCCTCAGTGAATCATTCGCCAAATTTCCCTTGGTGGAAAGATGACCACGCATATCACCACTAAATCCAAAATCATACACAATTTCTTGTGTCCAATGACCCCAAGCCAAACATGGGTCCACCTACCAATACATGCTCAACGTACTGGTAACAATAATCATCATCTGCCACGGTAGAAAATAAGAAGTCAACCCCAATGACTTCAGAATACCAATCACCGATGCGGAAACGAGCACTCCTCTCGTCTCCCAATCACAACTCTCCCCGAAACGGGAGTTCCAACCATGTTGGGAACAGACATGCTCCCAATGAGATGCTAAGTCCAACCACTGGACTGCCCACGTCCATACCTCACTTGGACCACCACGTGTCCAAAATCAAATCATCACTCGGACCTCACGTCCGCCAATAATCATGTATGCACACACCCCGATTCCGAACGGATATTTCCTCAACTCTGCCTGGATGTGCATACCAAACTGCCTTCGCCTCACATCTCAACCTTTACAGGTTCACTCCTCAGGTTCCAAGTGATTCACAATCACAAAATCCAGCAACAATACCACGAATGGTTTCCCCGACTTTTCCAAATTTTTTTTTTCCCATAATTTCCTTGTACTCTCAGGGGATATAAGCAGTGCACAAACTTACCAATCTCGGAGTTGACCACAACTCCCCAAATCCACCAATTCTCATGACATAGGGAACATCGTCCCTAGATTCCTCAAGTCTCAACCATACCTTTTTATCCATTCATTATTTGTCATCGAAAATCTGTTGGGACTTATCCCAACACGACACAACCTCCACTGGATCCCATCCAGTCCGAGACTCAACCACCACTGAGTCGCAGATACCGATCATATGTCCATCATGACAGAGTCACACCCCAACTGGTGGCTCATCGTCATCACAATTACCGACACCGGTACCAGCACCAGTGCTAGTACCAGCACCACGCACTATCATCAACACTAGTATCAGCACACAGGCATCCATACTAGTATTGGCATAAAGGTATCACCATACCAACATCTATACATAGCACACGAACATCCACACTAGCACACGAACATCCATGCTAGCACACTGTGTGCAAAGTTGTTACCCTAGATCTCCGTTCATTCCGAACGACGATCCCGTAACACCACTCGTACCCCACGACTATGGGTACCTCCAATTTGACCACTAGCACACCAGGATAATGGACGTTCCCTGAACATCCCCTGATCCTCAAGTGTGAAAGCCACACAAAATACCCTCGGTAGCCAGTCATCTCGACACAACTATCGACCAACAATCATCGCTTGTCAAGATCCGTAACCACACATCACACTAATATTCGATCCATCACGGGATTTCACATTTTATCTCATAACCGCATCCGTGGATCGAATCCCATAATCCAGACTAGACTCACTAGAGTCATCCACATGGTCATCCAAGACCTCAGCCGCTCGCCGCAGCACAAATCCTCAAATAATGTTCACTTTTCCAGCCCATCAATTATACATTAGGGTTACAAAGTCACACCCTAGGGTTCCACCGAACCCAACTGCCTTTTGCAGTAAAATCCACAACCTGACCGACCCCGCGGTCCTGACGTCATATAGACGTCCAATCCAATCCAATCGTCAATTCAACGTGGGTTCCATCGTGGGTTCCACCACGAAGGTCATCGGCTAACTCCGATGCACCAACACCCCGAACATTAGCCAACACTACCAGGGTCCAAAACATAGACCAATACTCAACTGAGTTTCGCATTTCCATAACATTATTCAAATGGGGTTCCCTGAACCCAGCTGTGCCGAGTGGCACAACAATCCATCATCACATGACCGAACCGACGGTCCCACATTACCAGTTAATCGTATACAACCCCACTTGGGTTGAATCGCATCAAGGCACGGCGTATCGGGCCAAACACACCCAATTCACCATACAAACTCAAAACTATCTATCAGGTTGACAACGGAACTGCAGCCCAAAGAGACATCACACCCTCGTCCTTCGCGCACAAAAGAGCAAAACCTGCTCTGATACCACTTGACACGACCCATCCCAATCCCCCCGGGATTACCATGGAATGTGACGTGCTCCCGTCTGACAAGAGGCGTCAGACAAGGGATAACCGATTGCCATTGCCCAAACGGGCTTCCAGAGTGCGTAAGGATCGATGGAGGAGGTGTGCGATACTCAAGTCTCTGCTGCAGTCGTATCCGGAATCAACCTGAAGGGCATTAAAACAAAAGCTGTGAGTGGACGGAAATAAACAAGTCTATTAAAAACATTTATAAGACATTTATGCCCCTCAGTAAAATCATATGCATGCACCAAAAACCAATAATCCCATATTTATTTAGAAATAACCATTAGGGCCTTAGCCCGAAAACCAATGCATAGTTTCAAATTCCAAAAGTCAATCCAAGAGTTATTTCATCAATCCAGTATATTCATTTATTAATTTTCCATCTCCGGCATCCCCGATGCCTAGCGTCCTAGACGTTTGACGTTCCAGACGTCATATCTCACGGTATTAAGCAACGCGTGCTGCCCGGGGTCTCACCGGGTCCATATCTCTGACATCCCCGAGGTCTGACGTCCATGACGTCTAGTAATCTTGCTCCTGGATCACTATACGGTCCGGTAGCTCCGTATAATGAGCCCTCGCAGGCAATGCACCGTGACTTCTCCAGTGTCTCCGACACTTGGAGGAGACCAGGATATAAATATCCTCATATCGAGATGGTTTTATGGAACACATTTTATTATTCATTTCCAAAATATCACAAGGGCCCTGCCCCGAATTTCCATAAAACCGTCATAAGTCCAAATAGTTGAATCAAATCCGAAATAGTTTATTCAATTCCATTTTAGGGTCCCCGACTCGAAATCACATATATAAGTCAACTGGGCCCCTGGCCCGATTTCATAATTCAATTGGGCCCCTGGCCCGATTAACAAGTTAACTGGGCCCCTGGCCCGATTTTACTTTATCAAATCCGTAACCGTTTCATGAAATCATATCCATCCATATTTATGGAAATTAGTGCAAATCCAGAAAACCTCGATTCACGTGCAAACACGTAAATCGCCTCGAAATACGTGAAAACATATAAATTCACTGATATCCAAACCAAATCATATAATCCCAATTATAACAATCATGAAACAGTTATGCATGCATCGAATTTATAAAACCAATGTCCACTCACAGACCGTTTAACCGAGTGCCTCGATACGCGTGCCATAGGCCTTCCCGGGCCACACCACAATCACCGGGACTCCCAATCCTGTTCAAATCACATTAGAGGATCACTAACCTCATCATTAACATCCTATTCAAGTCCCGTAATTTTCCCGAATTTTTAAGTATTTTTAAACTGGATTTAAAACCTTCGGACATCCCGAACAATAACGAAACGGGATCCGATCGACACGAAACCAATCCCAAAATGTTCGTAACATTGTATAGGATAAAAGTCATGTTGACCTCACCTCGAGATTCGTGTCCACGCGCCGTCACGCGCCGCCGTGAGTGGCTGCGCGTGAAAGCCACGCGCCTGCTACAGTGACTGCTACAGTCACCATCTTCACCCGTTTGTCTGGTAAACGAGTCTGATTACCCGCGATAGGATCCGGTTCAATCACACCCAATTCGACATCAATTCAATCCGTTCTTGATCCTAAAACAATCATTAGCATATAAATTTCAGTTCTGTGACATCGATCAACATCAACCATTCCCTAATCAAGCCATCAACCCGTGATCACCCAAAACGGGTCAATCACCAAAACTCCATCAATCCTCAACCATTGTCAAATTAACTTCATATGAAGCATATAAGGACTAACACGAACCAATTAGCATGATTAATTGAACACGACATTACCTCAATCACCACAACTCAAGCTCGAGTTTTCCGGCCGTCCACCTCGTCCGTTCACGGCCCTAGGAGCCCCAAAGCTTGCCCCATTTGATCTGGTTCGACTCGTTGAAGTTCCAGGAAGCTCAATCCATCATCAATTAGGCTTGGGCTGGCCTAAAACTAGGAATTTGTATTTGAATTTCCCAGAACCCAGTTTCGGGTTTTCAGAGAATTCCAGCCCCAAACTCACTCATTCCTCTCATTCTCAATCTCAGTGAACCACTCTCGACTCACTCACCATTCTTTTAATTCAATTCAGCCGTTAAAGGCGTCCAAAAGTGTCCTCAAATGACTGTGCAAGGTTCCCCTGCACAGACCCGAAAACATTAAACAACCAGTGCCCATGTCCTTTTGATCGATTGGCAGCACCAAACATGTGCAATTCCACCTCATACTGGTCCAATTAACTCAATTAAATTGATAAACAATCACGGGATCGATCGCACAAAGCATTCACCTTCACGGCTGTTCAATGGAACAGTACCCCCCGTGTGAAATTACAATTATGCCCTTGTGCAGAAAATTACCAAAATGCCCCTCACGCATCCTGACCCGTAACTCGGTCATACGGACTTCGATTGATGCGTGCCGCCTGTCTACAAACTCAGGGCATCGAGACCTTCCTAACGGTCCTCGGTCCTCGGCCATCGGACCTCCCGATCAAAAAGTCAACATTTCCCCCCTATAGCGTCCGAATTACGAAAATGCCCTTGCACTTCCGTACATCATAACTTTCACCACGAACGTCGGAATCGAACGTGCCACCTGTCTATGAACTCGTGATGTCTCGAACTACGTCACGGTCATCGGTCAAAGTCCATTTGACAATCCGAATTAAAAGTCAATGTTTTGCCCACGCCTAGGGGCAAAATGGTCATTTTGTACAATTCGTCCGAAATCACACAACTAATCCCAGATTAGTAAATCACCATTAAATATTATTAAATCCCGATATTCAGGACGGGTCGTTACAGGTTTGGGTTCAGAGTGGGTGAAATCGGGTGGGTTTGGAAATGGAAAGAAATGATTGATGAAGGTAATATGCATGAAGGAAAAGGGATGGCCAGTGGATGGGTGACACTTGTCACTCATCTATTGGTCCACTAACAAATATCTGGGCCCCACTTAATTCCAAAACTTCCTCGTCTCGTAAAACGTACAATAGTACTTTCGTGAACCGTAACTTCTTCGTCGAATGTCCGAATTCGACGTGCCACCTGTCTACGGATTCGTATCGTCCTGATCTACGTAAAGGTCTTTGGCCCTCGACCATCGGACCTTCCGGGTCAAAAATCAACTATTGGACAAAATTACCAAAATGCCCTTAAACTTCTGAACGTCATAACTTCCTCCTCGAACGTCGGAATCGAGCGTGCCACCTATCTATGAACTTGTGACGTCCCGAACTACGTCACGATCATCGGTCAAAGTCCATTTGACTGTCCGAACAAAAAGTCAACATTTTTCCCAATTCAGGGGCAAAATCGTCCTTTTGCCCAAACGTCTGCTAATCCTCGTCTAATCTCCGATTAGTCTCGCTAATCCGTTATTATTCCTGTTAATTCATGACGGGTCGTCACAAACTTCCCCCTTAAAGAATTTCGTCCTCGAAATTCGAAGCGACCCGATTCCACAACTAAATTGTGGAATCTAACCTTATTCCTTGAAACAGATCGTTGCACCCACACGAGAATACTCGTGTAGCAGTACACGTCCAACCCACATACCGTACTCATCGTTATCGTCCTCGGTACATACCGTCATCGGCACTCGTGTACATACTCATGTGTCTCACTCGAGACAACATGTCGGCACTCGTCTATCCGCCTGTCACTCACTTTGACAGGTCATCAATACCAAGTTGACATCCCACCGGCTTTTCAGTTTGCCCCTCTGACAGTCGTCAGGCTGAAAACGTATCCCCACTAAGGCTATCACAGCCAAGCTGGCATCCTGCTCAGCATCCGATCTGACAACACCCTACAATTTCTGCCATCACCATGGCACGAATCCCATCTCACAGGTCATCCTCATACCTATGTCCAAACTGACTCTAACTACTCGTACGAGTCAACTCTCTCAAATTCCTACACCCAACACTGACTCTACTTAGAGTCCCATCAATCACCTTCAATCCTTAACCATCACAGGTCACAACCATCGTGACCAGCCGACAACTTCCGGCTCCACTGCGCTTCGCTACGCTACTCTGATTTCGACTCGCTCTCGAGTCCTCGTAATGTATCTCGCATCACTCAGTGATACCACTTGTCATCTAGACTCAGGTGAGTCTCCAAACTGTCACTTATCGGATCTGATCTGATCGCCACTCATGTCCATCTAGGACTCTATCCAAACTACAACGTACTCGTACTCTCGGGCATTCTCAACCCGACATACCGATTGACCGTAGTCAATCCTATCGTCTAAAGTGCACAACACTCCGATGCACCTATACCACAACAACATCGGGGCGCCCCCAACCTACACAAGGACTGCTCTCTAGCAACGTCCAACCACAAACTACCATCCGCACTCCAACCATGGTCTGGACCCCAACCGTCCATCACCAGGCCCACATCAGTCCATCACCTTGGACATTCACTCGTCATATCCAGTGATGCTATTATACCATCTACTCGTCACATCAATCGAATTGAACCACAGCCTAAGTGTTCGGTTCTTACACCCTCTTGAACTCCTAGCTGTCATACCGATCCTCGTCGTACCACCTAGGGACAAATCCAAGATGGTGACATCCATGTTCATCCCATGTCATCCTCTGACACTCAGCACCACCTACTAAAGAGTCACACTCAGTGACCTCGGTCGGTAGGCTAAACAGATCGCAACGTCTGTCGTGATCTGAAGCCAAATCTCTGCGTACTACTAAATCCGAAAAACCAACCCCCTATGTCACAAGACGTCACTTTCGTCATCCGTTCGCACCTGTAACTCACGTTTCACCTCAATACTTCTGAGTACACCCTCGCGACTCAATCTCGTAGCACTGGGGGAACTAGTCTCCATTACTGGGGAAACTGATCTCCAACACAAGGGAAACTAATCTCCATCACTGAGGAAACTGGTCTCCATCACTGGGAAACTGGTCTCCATCATTGAGGAAACTGATCTCCATCACTGGGGGAAACTGGTATCCATACCAAGTACTCCCGTACCTCGCACTGAGCCACTCGAGATCCTCTCTGTCCCACTCTTAACAACCACCTTCACAGGCGTAATGCAGCAAGTGTGTCGACGTCGAACGTCAGCGTCTCATTCTGCGATCGGACTCAGCCGTCACCTAGTCGAATTCAGAATCACTGCTCGTACTGTGCGTCACTCACACACCTCGTATCATCGTCACGACTGACGAATCCCATCGTCACAATTGTCACGGAAACCTGAGCCTATCCAACTCGATAAGACTCGACTACGTCCATCGATAGCAGTGTCTGCCACAATCTCTTGCAGACCAATCTCAGAAACACTCTGCTATCGAGACTCCAAATCCATGCGATCAACTCACCGCAAGTACCAACCTCTCAACGCACAACATCCACCGATTGGTCCACCTCAGGATCCGATCACAAGTACCACACTCCTGGTAACTTGTACAATCAATCGCCAACTAGGGTTATTACAAACCCGGCTACCCACTACAGCTCAACCATCCTGAATGATCCCTCGATCTCGACTCCGAAGAGTCGTCATACTCCAATACTGGTACCAAACCAGCCAATCACTACACTCTGAGGATCTCGTCCTTATGTAACTCTACGGCTCTCAGCCGTTGGCCTTCACAAGAAGTGGCTGTACTCCGGGTCCAATATTGCACATGCGCTACATGCCCAATCTCAACCTATCGCGTCACACCACATCTACTTCGGGCATCCACTGCCAGTAGACATCCCACCAGGATTCGACACATAGAAACATGGTAACACATGCCAAGTAGAATCATGTGTTCCTATTCCCAACCGTTGTGAGTGTAGTCGTATAGGGTCATCGTAAACTGGGCGACCCTGACCTCTGACCACACTGGTATGACTCCGTGCATCCTCTAACCGACACGACACTACCGGTCACGACTCTTAAGTTGTCATACGGTCACTACTGATCCACTGTATCCTACTCACCAGTAACACTACGGCTCTAAACCGTTGGATTCACACGAATACTAATCCTCCTCGGGATCGATTTCCTCAAAACACCAACGATCGTACCGAACATCAAACATACACGAAGGAGGATCGATTCTATCGAATCCTCGTACTCATACCCTAACTTTCAGGTTAATGACGGGCTATTACGACTTCAGAGACATCACATCCTCGACCTGCGCGTACTCCACGAGCAAAACATGCTCTGATACCAACTGGTATTAGAGTACCATGAGTATCAAATGAGCCAACCTGTTCTGATACCAACTTGTCAGGACCAGTCCCAAATCCCCCGGGAATAACGTGGGACCCGCCTGATCCCGTCTGACACGAAGTGTCAGACCAGGGAAAAGTCCATCTCTAGCCCTCACCGGGGCTATCAGAGTACATCAGGATCGTAGGAGGAGGGGAGTGATGTCTCGTCTCTGCTACAGCCCGCATCCGCTATCAACCTGAAGGGCATTAAAACATCAAAAGTCGTGAGTGGACAAAAATAAACATTTCATTTAAAAACCTTTTCGCATAAAGATGTTTATGCCCTTCATAAATACATACGCATGCATTCAAACCATTTATCAAACTTCATAAAAAAAACTTTGTCAAACAATTTGAAACCTTTCAAGGGTTCATGCCCAGCCCCATAAACCGTCATGACCCACAAATCCATTTGGGTCCCCGACCCAAAATCACAACTCAACACCATAAAACAATGCATGTGGGAACTCATGTAACGACCCGTCCCAGAAGTCGGGATTAGCGAAGTGATTAGTGACGGATTAGCTGAGTTAATCGGTGGTTAGTTGGTTACTGTTGGACTTTGGGCGTAGAATGACGATTTTGCCCCTAGTTTGGGCAAAATGTTGACTTTTAGTTCGGGTGGTCAATTGGGCATTAACCGATGACTGTGACGTAGTTCGGGATGTCACGAGTCCGTAGACAGGTGGCACGCCCGATTCCGACATCCGAGGATGAGGTTATGATGTTCGGAAGGTTGAGGGCATTACCGTAAATTCGATAAACGAAGGGAAAAAGTTGACTTTTCTCACGACAAGGTTTTTAAACGTAGACCGAGGATCGTTAGGTAAATCTCGTCGTCCTGAGTTCAACGACAGGCGACATGCTTTCATCGGACGTAGGACGAGTGAGACAAGGGTCTAGAACGGCGAAATGGTAATTTTGCAAGGCAAGGGCATTTTGGTCATTGTGCTGCCTTGGGATTTGTGCCCAGTGTGTACTGGACACTTGGCTGCTTTGGGGTGTTGTGTCCATCAGATTAGGGACAAGTGTCCCACACTGGAAGGCTGTGGAATGTTGGACGACCGCCTCGATTGTTTTAAACGGAGACTGGTTTTGTGTGTACCGTGTAGAGCAGAAAACAAGGGAGACTGAGAGGAGGAGGCTAGTTCTCTATATCCTCAACCTGAGATGAGAGGTGTGAGAGTGTAGGGAAGTGCTAGAACATACGATGAGCTGGTATTGGTGCCGTCACAAGGGCCACCGTGGGCGGTGGTTGTTAACTATGAAAAACAGAGCCCAGGATGATCGTGGACCCCAACCTCCTCAAAACTTGATCAGATGCTGATGGTTTGTGAAGGCAAGTTGCAGGAAGGGTTGCTCTGAGATGGATGGTGGTCACGACGTACTTCGACAGTGGAGGACGGCGGCGAAAGGGAGAGAACCCTATACATCCTCTGTTTTGAGTTTCAATGTGGACGATGAAGAGAAGGGTTTGGGAGCCTAATTGAGGACTTAAGTATGACTCTGAGGTGTCTGGGACTTGACTGAACACAACTGGGTGGCTCGCCGTGGACGGTGGCCGGCAAACCCGATACGGTATGTTTTGGATTTCAAAAATCGATTATGGATTTGTAGCCCTTGTTGATAACTATTAATGACTCAAACGTGATGTGGGAAGGAAAACAAGTCATTTGGGACGAAATTGGAGGCTGGAGAAAGCCGGAAAACCTTGGACGGCGAGGGTGCAAGGTGCGGGTTGAACGTTTGAACGGGAAGGTAAAATTTTGTGGTTTTGTGACAAATTGATTAGGTTAGTAGATTAAGAGGAGAAGGACGAAACTAATGGGCTAATCAGGTTTTAAAACGGATTAAAAATGGGACAAAATCGCTCACGCTGGCTTGGTTGAACCGGTCTGAACCGGGTCGGCGAGAGGAAGAATGTGACACTGTTCAGGCGCGTGGGCTTCACGCGCAGAACCTTCCAGACGCACGTGGGGACGCGTGGGGCCTAGTTTGGGGAAGTTTCCAACACAACTTTTAAAGTATTCGATGTAACGAACATTTTGGCACTGGTTTCGAGTCAATCGGATATCGTCTCGATATGGTTCGGGCTGTCCGAAGGTTTAGGGCTCGGTTAAAAATAGTCAAAAATACGGGAAAATTATGGGACTTGAGTAGGACTTTTGTGAAGTAGTTAGTGACCTCGTTATGGGTTTTGGACAGGTTTGGGAAAGCCGACGATAGCGAACTGGCCGGGAACAGCGTAAGTGCGCGCGTATCGAGGCAACGTCGGAATGGTCTGTGAGTGGACTTTGCTTTCTAAATCTTGATGCATGCATATATGTTTTTATATGTTTTCTATACTTGATTCTATGATTTGATTTATGATTGTGATGGTTTATGGTTTTGCACGATTTTCGAGGTATTTTACGGAATCTCATGTTTTACGAGGTTTCGATTTCTCCTGTGATTTGACGATGGTTTTAATGCTTTGATTTTGGGATTTGAAAAATGATTTGATTTCAAGATTTTAAAATGGATTTCGGAAAAGTGATTTCGGGTTTGGAGCCCAGTTCTTATGATTTCAGAAAAGTTGTTTTGGGATTTGGTTTTTGAGGTTTGGAAAGGAAGTCTGGATTTGGGTTCGGGACAACGGTTCCGGATGCTAGCTTACGGAATCAGTGTTGCGAATCCGGAGATGGATTTTCTGTGGTTTTCATGGTTGATTGAAAAATGGTTTTGGGTTTAAAGACCCGGAAAGAAAACAGAAAACCCACTGGATCTGGTTTTGAGTTTAAATACTCGGATTGATTTACCGCGGGGCGGGGGGGGGGGGGGGGGGGGAGGGCCCTGGATTGATGTGTTTTGAGTTTAAAGACTCGGTATGGCTTTGAGTTTAAAGACTCGGATATGATACCCCCCGAGGCCTGTGATTGTGTTTTGAGTTTAAAGACTCGTTGATATCCCGGGAAGGCCTAGCTATTTGCGCATTGTGTTTTGAGTTTAAAGACTCGGGCGCACTTGAGATCCAGTAAACTTGTATGATTGATGTTTTTCACTGGTTTTCTGATGTTTTGGGCAGTGGCCCGGATGAAGTGGATTTGACGAGTTTTGGAACTGAGTTCCCGGATTTGAGATTGAATTGTGATTTAGGGCTGAGGCCTGGATGATATGGGTTTTCAAATGGTTTTTCAATAATGGTTTTTGATATGAATGATTTCATGATTTGACTTGATATGCATGCATTGGTTTTGCGTGGAGGGTATAAATGTACTTGTTTTATTGAACTGTTTTTGAGCTTAAACTTTATTTTTGTCCACTCACAGTCTTTTCGTGTTTTCGATACCATCCAGGTTGTTGCGGTGTGGGCTGTTAGTCGAGAGAAATGGAGACATCACACGTACGATCCAAAGTAGACTTTGCGCACTCTGGGAAGTTCGAAAGTTTGTGGACGGTCGGATCGAGAATCCCTTGTCCAACTTACGTGTCACATGAAGGTTGGACGTCAGTTTAGTCTTCGTGTCATGCGTAAGTTAGACGGGATTGGGATTTAGCCCTTAATCCCGGGGGATTAGGGGTGGGTCCTGACAACTCCGCCCAAATCCGTTCTCAGTGAAATACTAAAACATCAAGTACGGGGTCTCCGCCCCCAAATCATTTCTAAAACATTGAATACGGGGTCTCCGCCCCAAATCATTTCTAAAACATTGAATACGGGGTCTCCGCCCCAAATCACTTTTCTAAATCATAACACACAGGGCCACTGCCCTTAAATCACTTTTCTTAAAAATCACATACGTATCAACATACGTATAACCCATCCTAGGCACTTCCGGAGAAGATGCCAACTCGGGGCACATAGCCCCTAGCGAACACATCCCCGATATAGTCACGATGACATCATATCTATCTAGTGTGCACACTACTCGGGGTCTCACTCCGAGTCTTCTCCTAGGAATCTCCATCTGGGAGGCTCAATCTCTGGATCTAGTCCGAGTTCTAACTCCGGATCTAGTCCACACATCTCTCCGGAATCTGGTCTGGGACCACAACATAAATAGTAACCCCCACTCCTAGAACGGGATCCCTATGGGGATACACATTCTGGTCTGTGGATCGTGACTCTCCAGGTCGACGTCTGGAGGAGACCATATAATCATATGGAGGGTTCATATTCATTTTCAAATCTCTTTCTTTCTTTCTTAAAACACTTTTCAACTCGGTCTCATACCCGATTTGTAATGACCCGTCCCGAATATCGGGATTGAATATTAATTAATTATGAATTAGAATGACTAATCGGGGATTAGTTGAGTGAAATCGGACGAAACGTGCAAAATGACCGTTTTGCCCCTAGCATGGGCAAAATGTTGACTTTTAGTTCGGGCGGTCAAACGGACTTTGACCGATGACTGTGACGTAGTTCGGGACGTGACGAGTTCATAGACAGGTGGCACGTTCGATACCGACATTCGTAGAGAAAGTTATGATGTTTGGAAGTTGAGGGGTATTTTGGTAATTTGGCATATTAGGGGCCGAAAGTTGACTTTTTGATCGGGAGGTCCGATGGACGAGGGCCAAGGACCGTTACGTAGGTCTCGTCGATACGAATCCAACGACAGGCGGCATACCGAAATCGGAGATTCGACGACGAAGTTATGGTCACGGAATCGGGCTCGATTAACCGAACGAACCGGGATTAAAATAATATTTTAATATGAACAGTACCCGGTGACTGAACACACTTGGATGAGTGACAAGTGTCACTCATCCCCTAAATTCAGGCCCAAAACACTGATCCATGTTTTTAGGGAGACCTCATGATGATGTTTAATTAATTTTTAATTAATTAATTTATCCTAATTTCCATTAATCTCCCATATTTTCTTCAACCGTGTACAACCCACAAATCAGTTTTCTCCCACCCTCCAATTCTCTTCCATTTCTGAACCAAAGTGTGAGCAATTGAGAGTGAATTGAACTGGGAAACACGAGGGATTGACTGAGAGCTGAGGAGTGGGATTTCGGGTTTTAGAAAATTTGGAGGGAAAATCAAATTGGAAGATTTGAGATGTGATGATCGAATTGGAGCTTGGAAATAGCTTCCTGAGGATGAGACGAGTGGAACCAGATCAAAAACGAGATGAATTGAGGCTCATTTGGCTCTGAACGGGTTTGGTAACAGTGAGAGATGTCGAGCTTGAGTCGTGGTGTTTGAGCCATGAATTGATTCAATTGAGTTGGGGAAAATTCTTACCTGAGTCCCTTGAAGCTTCTGGTTGAATCAATTTAAGGAAATCGTGTGACAGTGAAGGTTTTCGAATGATGAACAATGGCCGGATGTCCTTCGAATGATCAGCTGTCGTGAGGTTTGAGGTAAGTTCGATTGTAATTAGGTCCACGGATCCCTAATTGAAACTAACCGGGCCTGTTCGCGGGTTAAACGACCCGTTTACCAGACAAAAGGATTGGGACGGTGACATTGTAGCAGGCGCGTGGATTTCACGCGCAGCCACTCACGGCGGCGCGTGAGGGCGCGTCCGGCCTAGTCTCAAGGTGAGGTCAACATGACTTTTGATCCTCTCAGTGTAACAAACATTTTAACGTTGATTTCGAGGAAATCGGATATTGTTTCGTTAATGTTCCGCATATCCGAAGTTTTATTTTACGAGTTAAATATGTATTTAAATTTCGGAAAAATTGGGGAAAATTATATGATGTATTTTGAGATGTTAGTAACCCTCTATAATGATTTTGGGCAGGAGTTGTGATTTCCAGATTTTACGAAAAAACGTGTAGTTCGGAAACGGACCGTTTTGGACGGTGTGTGTGAGTGGACTTTGTTTTCTAACCGTGTTGCATGCATATATGATTTTAAATGCCTTATTATGTGATTTTATATGCTTTGGCATGATTGATGTTTCAATCCGGTAATTTCTCGGTTTTATGATTATTATATTATTATTTTGGACGATTTTCGAGAAATTACGAAATTTGGTAAAAATGATGTTTGGACTTGGTTTATGAGTCCGGGATTGAAATTGATTGAAAATAATGTTTGGACTCGGATTATTGAGTCATAGATTGAAAAATGATGTGGTGACTCTGGAATGAGTCAAGGGTCAATTTCGTGGATTTACGTGAAAATGGCAACGGAGGTTACAACACATGGATTTGCGTGATAATGATATTTTGGGCATGAGAACCCAAGTGAATAGTGATTTTGACTCGGATTTGGAGTCACTTGTGAAATTGTGAAATTAATGATTTATTGGGATTTTATGATTATTTTAATCAGTCTTTCGGACACGTTTTACGAGGAACGTGCAAATGATGTTTTGGGCTAGGCCAGGAGTTTAAATGATTTCTAAAATGATATTTTGACTTGGTTGGTGAGTCAATGATGATTTCCGGATTATTCTATTGATTTAAATGTGATTTTAACGGTTTATGTGTAAAAGGTATTTTGGGCTTGAGACCCAGTTGGGAATGATCTTGACTTTGTATGAAGACAAGATTTGATTGAAATGTTTCGGGATGTAATTCTCGGGATGGTTTTCATTGTGATTGTGATATTCCCAGACGGTCGGTGCTTGGGAGGATTACCCAGACGACCGGAGCTTGGGGGATGTGATTGTAGGATCGGGAGTTGATCCTATGGTAGTCAGCTTCTTGGATGAGACTGAGCCTGGATGTACCACTCGGAGGTGTCTGAACCTGGGGATGTGTTCGCCAGAGGTGACTGAGCCCGAGGGGGTTGAGCCCAGAGGTGTCTGTTCCCGAGAGAGTGACTGGATATTGGCCTACGCGTAGTGCAGCACTTGTGAGTAGTGCAGTTTGATTGATTGTGCACTTGTGAGTAGTACAGATGTGATTTGTAATATTTTATGCACTTGTGAGTAGTGCGGATTGATTTGATTGATATATTTCTGGTGCACTGGTGATTAGTGTTGATTGATGTTGATTGTGATGACGTACTGGTATTGAGTACGGGTTTTTGGTCTTTGTGGCCAGTGATTATGTTTTCACATGTGTTGGCCTGAGAGCCGGGATTTGATGTTTATATGAGTTTTATGGACCATGGGAAAATATGTTTTGATTTTATCGGTCCACTGTACATACTTGAATGATTTCATACTATTACTCATGTTTTACTATATTCATGCAAGTTTGTGAAAACTGGAGGGTAAGAATGTATTTTGATAAATGTTTTTATAAGGGGTCATTTTTGTCCACTCACACCTTTTCTGTTTTGTGACCCTCCAGGTCGTGGTACGACGTTCGGGACTGATCGTGAGGCAGTGACAACAGCAGAAATCCGCGCAAACATCCCTTGTCTGGCAAGCACTGAAGGGTAGTTTCGGACCTTTAGTTGACTTGTCAGATGGGAGCAGGACCGGGCACGGTTTTTTACGTCCAGTTGGGACGGGTCCTGTCACGATTCATCTCAATGGGATTCCTCGAATCCGATTCAAATCACTTTCACAGGCTTCGGCCTAAATCCACAGTTCAACAGGGTCTCATGCCCGAATTCTAATTTCATAAATCAAACTGGGACTCAAGCTCGATATCACAACAAATTGGGCCCTAAGTCCGAAACCATAAACCAATAGGACCTCACGTCCGATTTCACAACCAACGGGGCCTTAAGCCCGATATCTCAACTAAATGGGTCTCATGCTCGATATCATAAATCAACGGGGCATCAAGCCCGATAGTACCACTAACTAGGCCTCAAACCCGAATCGTAAACCAACTGGACCCTCAGTCCGATCGTATGGCTCAAATGGATCCTAGGTCCGATTCCTCGTCAAATCAAATGGACGACAAGTCCAAGAGTTCGTAAATCAAATGGGTCTCATGCCCGATTTCATATTTTCCAATCCAAAATTCATTCATTAAACCCTCGTTGAAAACATGGTACGCAAAGATACGACATAAAGTCGAAAACCTCAAAAAACGTGCAAATATGTTGACCCTAAGCTACCACAAACAAATTGCACTCATGGAAACATAAAATACGTATTAAAAGCATTTATAAACATTTATGCATGCATCAATTTCGAAAGAAAGGTCCACTCACAGACCGTCCGAAGCCGCGCCTCAATACGCGTGTCTTAATCGTCTCCCGGGCTAATCATCGCCTCCGGGATTCCCGAACCTATCCAAATCGTAATAGAAGGTTATTAACTACTTAAATAACCCCTCACTAAAGCCCCATAATTTTCCGGATTTTCTAACTATTTTTAAAACCAAACCTAAACCTTCGGACGTCCCGAACTATATCGAAACGATGTCTGATTGACACGAAACCAGTCCCAAAATGTTCGTTACATCGAATAGATAAAATTACATGTTGGAAGTTTCCCCAGATTATGTCCCATGCACCTCCACGTGCCGCTCAAAGGGGCTGTGCGTGGGGCTCACGCGCCCTGCGACTGTTCATCTTCTCCAGCAGTAGAACCGGTCCAGCCTGTGCAGCCGGTTCAGGTGTTTTCCCTGCTTGCTTTCGGTCTGTTTCCTTCCTAATTAATCCTAAACTTCCTAATGTGATCCTAGGAATTTGTTTGGATGGTCAAAACAAAGAAAAACACATAGAACCCGAGGTTTGATTCTTGAACCTCACGGTTCAGTTTTCCCAACTCCTCCCCACGTCTTCTTAGCCACTAACCACAACCCAAAACTGTCTTAAAACCTTCCTAGTGACCCTCTAAACCTTATCCCAACATCCAAAACAAACCATAACGTCAAAATCGAATAAAAATGGGATTTGGGCTTTACCGGGAAACATGTTCGGGTTCAAGGCCGCCGTCCACGGCGGCGTCGTTCCTGGCCGGCCACCAGCATCCACAAGTCCTCTCAACCCTCTCTGGTCTTCACGGGCATGATCAAGTGGGCATGGGTTGGATTGGTTTGGGTTCAGAGTTGGTGAGATCGGGTGGGTTTGGAAATGGAAAGAAATGATCGATGAAGGTAATATGCATGAAGGAAAAGGGATGGCCAGTGGATGGGTGACACTTGTCACTCATCCATTGGCCCACTAACAAATATCTGGGCCCCACTTAATTCCAAAACTTTCTCGTCTCGTAAAACGTGTAATAGTACTTTAGTACTTTCGTGACAGGACCCATCGCAATCCCTCTGGGATTACCGTGGAATGTGCCCTGCTCCCGTCCAACAAGGGGTGTCAGACAAGGGATAACCAAGAGCCACTGCCCAAACGGGGCATTCAGAGTGCGCAAGGACCGATGGAGGAGGTGTGCAATGTCCCAGTCACTGCTGCAATCACATCCGTAATCAACCTGAAAGGCATTAAAACCAAAAGCTGTGAGTGGACAAAAATCAATAAGTTCATCAAATACATTTATAAGACATTTATGTCCTCCAATAAAAACGTATGCATGCCACGAAAACCAGTAACCAAAACGTTTGCTAAACCGAGCCATTAGGGCCTTAGCCCAAAAACCGTTAACCAAAAACCAAGTGTGGGAACTCAGCCCAAAACTGTGGAATACCACCACCAGACATATTAAAACCATGTGGGCCACCGCCCCAAGCCATAAATATAAATCCATAAATCCAAAACCATTTAGGGTCCCCGACCCGACATACCATTTCATAACCAATAATCCATTTTTTACCATATAACACATATCCAACCGATAAGCCATTTTATAGGTTCATTAATCCATGTTTACCATTACCATCACCAGCATCCCTGATGCTTAGCGTCCCAGACGCTTGACGTCCCTGACGTCATATCTCACGGTATTATAAGCAACGCGTGCTGCCCGGGGTCTCTCCGGGTCCATATCTCTGACATCCCAGATGTCTGACGTCCCTGACGTCAATCATAGCAATCCTGCTCCTGAGTCATCATACGGTCCGGCTGCTCCGTACAATGACCCCTCGCAGGCAATGCACCGTGACTTCCCCAGTGTCCCAGACATCTGGAGGAGACCATCATATATCCTTGTATCCATATGGTATATGGAAAACAGTTTTATTAAATCATTTCACCACATTACAATGGGCCCCGCCCGAATCTCCATAAAACAACATAATTCCATTTAGGGTCCCTGACCCAAAATTACAATTATTAAACATAGGTTCCCTGACCCGAAATCACCATTATAATCCAATTGGGCCTCATGCCCGATTTCATGAACCAATGGGCCCACGGCACGATTTGTAAACCAATTGGGCCCGCAACCCGACTTTATAAGCCCACTGGGCCCACGGCCCGAATTCGTAAATCAACTAGGCCCCTGGTCCGATAACATAACTCAAATGGGTCTCAGCCCGATTTCATAAACGACTGGGCCCCTGGCCCGATTTCATAAAGTAACTGGGCCCCCGGCCCGATTATGCACTCAAATGGACTCCAAGTCCGAAATTTCCAAAACAAGTGGGCCTCAAGCCCGAGTTCATATTTCCAATTTCAAAACCATTTTATCATATTATATCCAAGACCATAAACATGAAAAATCCATGTAAAGCCGGAAAACCTCGATTTACGTGCAAGCACGTAAAACACCTCGAAATACGTGAAACCGTACAATTTACCAACAATCAAATCAACATCATACAATCACAATCATAATCCATATAAAACATTTAAGCATGCATAGAATTTATAAAACCAAAGTCCACTCACAGACCGTTTTAACGGTATGCCTCGATACGCGTGCCATCGGTCCTCCCGGGCCACACCACTATCACCGGGACTCCCAAATCCTGTCCAAATTACATTAGAAGGTCACTAACCTCATCATTAACATCCTATCAAAGTCCCGTAATTTTCCCGAATTTTTAACTATTTTTAAACTTGTTTTAAAACCTTCGGACGTCCCAAACAATATCGAAACGGTGTCCGATCGACACGAAACCAATTCCAAAATGTTCGTTACATTAAATAGGACAGAAGTCATGTTGACCTCACCTCGAGATTCGTGCCCACGCGCCATCACGCGCCGCCGTGAGTGGCTGCGCGTGAAACCCACGCGCCTGCTACAGTGTCACCAGCCTAACCCGTTTCTCTGGTAAACGGGTCCAATTTACCCGCGAGACGACCCGGTTCCAATCCTATCAATTCGACACCGATTTCATCAATTGAGCAATCAGTTAGTTTCGTTATAAGTTTAATTAACACGATTACATACTCCAAACCTCACGATCACAAATGATCAATCGAAGAACACCTGGCCATTGTTCATCATTCGAACTCCTTCAATTTCGATCGATTTCCTTAAATTGATTCAACCAGAAGCATCAGTGGACTCCGTTAAACATTTCCCCCAACTCAATTGCTTCAATCCAGTGCTCAATCTCCACGACTCAAGCTCGATAGCCGTCACTGTGCAACCATGGAAGTCCGTCAATCTCCAACGTTTCCCTTCAATTGATCCCTCTAGAAGCATCGTGGGATCCTCAGGAACATAATCCCCAGTTCAATTTCGTCAAACAAAGCCTCAATTTCCTCGACTCAACCTCGAATTTCCTCCTCTATCACCAAGTGTGTTTGGAGCCAAAACAGCACAAATTTCCTTCGTTCTTTCGACGTTTCTGATCGTAGTGATCCCAGGAAGCTCGAAGTGAGCTCAATTGCGATCCTCACGGCCCCATTTCCAGTATTTGAATTTCCCCCCAATTTTTCTAAATTTTCAAAACCTAGAATTCAGCACACTCACAACCCCTCGTGTTTCCCTTGATATCACAGTCCCTTGAACTCTCATTTTTCTCTCAAGAACGGCAGAGGAAGGGTGACAGGACCCATCCCAATCCCCCCGGGATTAGTGCGGGATGACCCTGCTCCCGTCTAACACGAAGTATCAGACAAGGGATATTTCTGACCTTTGCCCTCCCGTGCTATCAGAGTACGCCAGGATCCGGAGGAGGCATGTGATATTTCGGTCTCTGCTACAGTCCACATCCAATGTCAACCTGAAGGGCAGTCAAAACATTAAAAGCTGTGAGTGGACAAAACAAGAGTTTATAAAAACATTTTAACGAGAAGAAATTTGTACCATTCACTAAAAAGCATGCATGCATTCGAAAACCATTTAACCAAAAGAAACCATATGTGGGAGCTAAGCCCAAAACCAATATTGAAAGAATTATAATGAAAACGACCATACAGGACTCAGCCCAAACCATAGTAAAACCACGTACATGGGCCACTGCCCAAAACCTGTGCATATCACATATCATATATCTCATATAGCATACATCATATATACATATAATTCACACAACCAATCCTGTCACGGTTTCCAAAGCTACGCGCGTGCTACCCTGGTCTCAATCCGAGTCTTCTCAAAGTCAAGATCAATGTCCGCAGACCACTGACCCTACCCGAGGTAATAGTAATCATAGCCTTCCTGAGAGTAAGGAACCCAACTGGGGGGTGACTCCACTCAGTCGGTGCTCCGTGACTACTCCAGGGTCCACCCAGGCCAACGACCCTCCCTAGAGGAGATAATAGAAGTAAAGGAAGGTATATGAATACATATATATACATAACATAAACGTTCATGCCCGGTTCCCTTGAACCGTCATGATCCATAACATCCATGCCCGGTTCCCATAAACCGTCATGTACCATAATGACCTGACAAAGGTTCATGCCGGTTCCCATAAACCGTCATGAACCACAATGACCTTTCCAGAGTTCATGCCGGTTCCCATAAACCATCATGAACTTGGAAATCCACGTAGGGTCCCTGACCCGAAATCACAAACCGTAAAGTAACTGGGTCTCGTGCCCGAACATATGACTCAACTGGGCACCGTGCCCGATATCTAAGGGTCAGTCACGACTCCGATCATAGTGATGCGTGCAACCATCCATCCAGGACCGCTCTCAATCCTGGTATGTCGTCGTGAACGAATCAACCGACGCGACCACCATAAGATCATGGTGCACTCATCACCGATCCCTATCCTGAACCATCAGCACTTCGAAGTCGAGCCTCCCCAGGCTGCCCGACCATGAATCGTGCATCGTGACCTCTCCGGAAGGAACACATCCCAATCCGGAGGCGAGCGTCGTATCGTTGATCGTCGTGCACATAGCACCCGTCGCGACCACGATTTAGACCCGAAGGTCGTAAATAGCGTCATATGCCCGAGACAAAACCAAATGGGTCTCATACCCGAGTTTATCCATTTAGAAATCCAAAACCAAATCATTTAGACTAATAAAGACATACAGACCCGTATAAGCACCGTATAAGGCCGAAACCTCGAAATACGTGCTTATACGTAACCACATACAAATGCACCCATGGCATCATCAAACATGTAATAAAACATATAATAAACATTTATGCATGCACCAATTTAGAAAACAAGGTCCACTCACAAACCGTCCGAGCTATCGCCTCGATTTGCGTGCCATACGGCTCCCCGAGCCGATCACCGTCACCGGGACTCCCAAACCTGTCCAAATTTTAATAGAAGGTTAATAACTACATAATTAACCTCCCATCAAAGCCCCGTAATTTTCCCGAACTTTTAACTATTTTTAAACCGACCATAAACCTTCCGACACCCCGAAAGCTATCGAAACGATGTCCGATTAACGCGAGACCAGTCCCAAAATCTTCGTTACATCGAATAGAAGATTTCCCGTGTTGAACACATCCCCAGAAACCCCACCACGCGCTGCCACGCGCCGCCCAAAGGCCCCTGCGCGTGGGCTCACGCGCCGGTGAACAGTGCATCGTCCTCAGCGATCGAACCGGGTCTGGCCGGTTCACTGGTTCTCCCGGACCGGCGTGACTGGTCCGACCTGGTTCCTCCCTCAAATCTCATCCGTTTTGTCCCATTTCAATCCTAAAAATCCTATTTTCTCCTTTCCAATCTATTCCAATTAACCAAACTAATCAAAACCTCCTAAATCGATCCATAAAAATCACCCCCCACGGCCTCTATTTTTCCCGGCCACCCTCCAGCCTTCCTCCGCCGTGAACCACCCTCCAAACCATCCTAAAATGTCCCTAGCATCCTAATAACCACTTCCTAATCATCCAAAAACAACTACAACATTAAAATCGAATTAAAAGGGAGAAAATGGGTAACCGGGTTACCTGTTCGGGTTTGGGCCTCGGCCGTGCACGGTGGCGCCGTCCTGGGCCGGCCACCACGTCCTCACCATCCTCACTTCACTATGTCCTCAGTCCTAGCCGCATGGGAGGGGTTGGATGGGTTTTGGATGGTTGGGTGAGATCGGGTAGTAGGGAGAAAAACAAAGGAAATGAAGATGATCGATGCAAATGGGAGGTGAGATGCATGAATATGTTTAGCTGGGCAATGGATGGGTGACACTTGTCACTCATCCATTGGGCCTCCATAAATATCTGGGCCCCACTAGAGTCCAAACGTTAGTTCGTTTCGTAATTCGTGCAATAGTGCACTTGAACTTCTGTGAACCGTAACTTCGTCGTCGAACGTCCGAATTCGACGTGCCGCCTGTCTACGGATTCGTAACGTCTCTATCTACGTAACGGTCTTTGGCCCTCGGCCATTGGACCTCCCGGTCAAAAAGTCAAGATTTGACCCCATTTAACCAAAATTACCAAAATGCCCCTAAACTTCCGAACGTCATAACTTCCTCCTCGAACGTCTGAATTGAACGTGCCACCTGTCTATGAACTCGTGACGTCACAAAATACGTCACGGTCATCGGTCAAAGTCCATTTGACCGCCCGAACGAAAAGTCAATGTTTAGCCCACGTCCAAGGGCAAAACGGTCATTTCGCATCGTTCGTCCGATTTCGCTCAACTAATCACGGATCAGCCTCACTAATTGTGATTAGTCACTAATCTAATATAGGAATTTGGGACGGGTCGTTACAAATGGAGCCAATTCTCCCAGTTCATCCCCTCCCCAAATTGTGTACGGTTTGAAACAAAAACAAAGAAAAGGAAGGAAAATGATGAAGGAGGAATGATGATGTTGTAATGATAGTGTTGGGAGGGAAACATGGAGCTGGAAACAAGGGATGGGTGACACTTGTCACTCATCCGGAGGTGCACAGTCAACGGTCATTATTCATTATTATATTATTATTTTAATCGGAGTCTCGGTTCGTTAATTCGTTTCCTTGACCACAACTTCGTCGTCGAATCTCCGATTTCGACATGCCGCCTGTCATTGGATTCGGATCGACGAGACCTACGTAACGGTCCTTGGCCCTCGTCCATCGGACCTCCCGGTCAAAAAGTCAACATTTGACCCTAATTGACCAAAATTACCAAAATGCCCCTCAACTTCCGAACATCATAACTTTCTCCTCGAATGTCGGAATCGAACGTGCCACCTGTCTATGAACTCGTGACGTCCCGAACTACGTCACGGTCATCAGTTAAAGTCCGTTTGACAGCCCGATCAAAAAGTTAACATTTTACCCACGACTAGGGGTAAAACGGTCATTTTGCACATTTTGTTCGATTTCGACCTACGAATCACCGATCAACATCACTAATCGAGATTAGTCACTAATCTAATCCCGGAATTCAGGACGGGTCGTTACAATCTTCCCTCCTTAATAAATTTCGTCCTCGAAATTCCAACCGCTCTAAACTCAAACGTTTTTCCCTCCTTAATTAGTTTCGCTCTCGAAACTCGACTACCCTGATTCCACAAACACCCCGTGAAAGTGGAATCGACCACGCAACACGTGTACACTCGTACACCAACTAATCAGAACAAAAACTGCACCCCAACGTACCACTAGTACACAAAACGCAATGACTACATTCGACCCCGTCGAATGACTGAAACCACTCGTTTCGAATTGACACTACTTGTCAAATCGACCATTTCGTCGACGCAGCAACTCTACGGTTCCTTTCCCACTCACCAATCTATCCTTGTATTTACTCCCACTAGGAGTCAACAGACCCCACTCAACAATCTATGTTGACACATCCTGACAATCTGTCACCACACAGTTGTTGTCAGTCGAAAACTGACACTAGACTCACTCGTGGCTACACGAGCCACCAACTTACTTGACTTAGTAAACATTTACCGACACTTCACCCAACGGTATCGGAACCAATCCGACTACCAACATGCTCACTGACACACCTCGGGTATAATCCACATACCATAACTAGACACCACAAGTCTACAAAGTATTGTACCTCGAACCATGTACGAAGTACACACATCTATCTAATGACCAGACTACAACCACCTAGGTCATAGCCAAACACGTTCCAATAATGGAGTACGTTTGCCCAATCCAGCATGAGACAAAACGAAACTCCACCCATCATCTAGTTCCAATTCCGAATCCGAATCCGCAATTTCGTAAGAAATTCAGGATCCAAACCCAGACATCACATTTTAATTCATATCCAAATCCGAATCCGAAATCATTATTCCGTAAGCTAGCATTTGGAATAATCATTCCGTACCCAAATCCAGAAATATACTTTCAAGTTTCAAAATCGAATCCTGAATCGTCACCCAGAAGTTCGATTCCAAATCCCGAAATCTCGTTCACATTTACCAAGACACACCAAAACCGAACCTATCGGTTACCTGTCCAATATACCCGATTGACTTCATAGGGAAGCCAATCCAACCTCCACACATCTAAGGTTAACAAAATCCGACCAGTCGGAAACCTACTCACTCGAGTAAGATACCATACGGGCTCCACTTCGAAAAGAAGTTCAACCCCGCCGTTTACGACTCACACACCCAAGTTCGTATCGATCCTTGTCATTCCACCTAGGAAAAACCAAGGATGATCCAAAAATGATGACATCAATACTCATCCTACGTGGATGCAAACAAAACTCACTGTACTCACCACGCTATGTAACACAACATCGTCTGCCACCAAGCAGAAAATGAGAAATCCCGTTTACTTAATATTGAATACGCAACTCCCCCTGATGACCCCACAACACACATGGGCTCACCAACCAATACACGCTCAACGTACTGGTAACTACAGTCAATGTCTGACAGGGCAGAAAACAAGATGTCAACCCCAATGATTCCAGAATACCAATCACCAAAAACGAGCACCACTCTCGTTCCCCAATCATAACGCTCCTCGAATCTAAGGTTCCAACCATGTTGGAAACAGACATGCTCCCAACGAGATGTCAAGTCTAACCACTAGACTTCCTACCTCCTCAACTCACTTGGACAACCACGTGTCCGCAATCAATCCGTTATTGTTTCGTTTGCACATCCCAACCTTTACAGGTTCAACACTCGGTTTTTCAAGCTCTCGATTACAAAATTCCACATCTATAATAAAAACATAGAATCACACCAATTTTGGAGTTGCCAACAACTCCCCAAATCCACTAATTCTCATGACGTAGGGGACGTCATCCCAAAATTACTCAAGTCTCAATTATACCATTTAATCCACTCATCACTGGTTATCTCTCCACTATTGGGACTTATCCCAACACATTACAATCGCTACTGGATCCCATCCAGTCCATCACTCATCCACTACCGAATCTCAAAGACCGAACATATGTTCATCATGACGGAGTCACACCCCAACTTGTGGCTCATCGTCAACACCGTCACCGACATTAGCACCAGCGCTAGTACCAGTACCAACACACTATCAACAATACTAGTATCAGCACACAGGCATCCATACCAGCATCAGCACAAATGTACCACCACCCAAACATCCATACTTGCACACCGTGTGCAAATATGACAACCCTGGATCTCCGTTCATACCGAACGACGATCCCGTACCTCACAACTATGGGTACCACCACTCTGACAATCCACATCAGGAAAATGAACATTCCCTGAACGTCCCCTGATCCCCAGGTATTGTAACCACACTAATTACCCTCAATAGCCAGTCATCTCCATATGACTTCCGACTAACTGTCATTGCTATCGAGATCCGCATCCATACCTCACACTAATACCCGATCCAACACGGGATTCCACAATTTATCTCAGAACCGTATCCGTAGATCGAATCCCATAGTTCTGACTAGACTCACTAGAGTCATCCACATGGTCATCCGTGACCTCAGCCGCTCGTCGCAGCACAAGTTCTCATCCACTAGTCACAATTAAGGTTTACCTTTTCAATCTATCATATACTAGGGTCCACAATCACACCCTATGGTTCCACTGAACCCAACAGCTTTCCGTAATAATAGCCTCACAACTTGACCGACCCCGCGGTCTAGACATCGTATAGACGTCAAATCAAATCCTACCATCAACTCAATGTGGGTTCCACCACTAAGGTCGTCGGCCAACTCTGATGTACCAACATCCCTCGCACTAGCAATCACCACTAAGGTTCACATTTTAGACCATTACTCAAATGAGGTTCCCCGAACCTGGCTGCACCTAGCAGCACAACAATCCAATATCACATGACCGAACCGACGGTCCCACAATACCAGTTCATCACAATCAACCCCACTTGGGTCGAATCACATTAATGCACGGCGTATCGGGCCAATCACACTCTATCCACTATCCAAACCCAAAAACTATCTATTAGGTTGATAACGAACTGCAGCCCAAAGAGACATCACACCCTCGACCTGCGCGCACAAAAAGAGCAACCGTGATCTGATACCAAGTTGACAGGACCCATCCCAATCCCCCTGGGATTACCGTGGAATGTGCCCTGCTCCCGTCCAACAAGGGGTGTCAGACAAGGGATAACCAAGAGCCACTGCCCAAACGGGGCATCCAGAGTGCGCAAGGACCGATGAAGGAGGTGTGCAATGTCCCAGTCACTGCTGCAATCGCATCCGTAATCAACCTGAAGGGCATTAAAACCAAAAGCTGTGAGTGGACAAAAATCAATAAGTTCATCAAATACATTTATAAGACATTTATGCCCTCCAATAAAAACGTATGCATGCCACGAAAACCAGTAACCAAAACGTTTGCTCAACCGAGCCATTAGGGCCTTAGCCCAAAAACCGTTAACCAAAAACCAAGTGTGGGAACTCAGCCCAAAACTGTGGAATACCACCACCAGACATATTAAAACCATGTGGGCCACCGCCCCAAGCCATAAATATAAATCCATAAATCCAAAACCATTTAGGGTCCCTGACAGGACCCGCCCCGATCCCACAGGGACCACAAGGGAACGTGCCCTGCTCCCGTCTGACACCCAATAATTCATACCAATTTTAACCTCAAAACATCAAATGCATAAATAACCAAATTAAAGTCATACATCAAATCCGAATTAAACAGATGTCAGACAAGGGATGAAATCCAAAATTACAAGTTGCGAGCACGACTCTAAAATAAAATCTGCGGGCAAACCACCCAACAGGGGTTCAGGTACGCAGAAGTAGATCTACGCCTCAGCCTCAGTTTCCTCCTTTACCTCAGTATCACGACCTGGAGGGGTTACCAAAAACAATAAGGGTGAGTGGACCGAAACTCAAGTTTATAAAATCATTTGATAAGTAAAACATATAATTTACCCCTCAGTTTTCCAAACATGCATGCATCATTATTTAAAATCATAAACCATATAATATGAACCATAAGGCATGTAATAAAACCATAAGTATAATTTTAGTTGCTGCACTATACACCCCCATCCCGACATCACCTGATGTTTGACGTTCCCGACGCCTAATAAGGTCACAATCATAAGGCTACGCGTGCCACTCGGGTCTCAATTTCCGAGTTAAATCCCCGAACCCTGCTCGGGTACAGCATCACCTGATGCTTAGCGTCATAGACGCTGGACGTACTAGACGTCCGTGACCTCTCCGGGGTACCTCACCGGAGGAGACAATATAATATGGAAGGATCTATACAGTGCAGTACCAAATACATTTTACTGATATCCACATGCAAAGCATATATATATATATGGATAAAATCCAAACCAATCCTTTAAATTTCATCAGACGGGTCTCAAGCCCAAATACCGTGAAACATATCATAACCATAATTTTCATATCATCAAAACCGTTATTTGATTTTAACATGTGAATAAATATAATAAACCAGAAATCATTTATGCACGCAAGGGTTTAAGAAAATGGCCAACTCACAGTACAATCCTGCTGAAAACCGAACGTATACCCTCGTTCTGGTACAATTGTACAATCCCTGTCATATCCAAAGTATACGTAAAGGTCAATACAAACCCCTAACATTTAACCATGAAACCCTAGACCAAAACTGGTCCGGAAAAGTCGCCCGAACGCGCTTCCCAAGGCAATAAACCTCATTTTGACCAACTTAATGATCTCCGATCAACCCGAAACCACCGCCATTGGATCCGGATCGTCGAAACCTAAAGAATGGTGGTGGTCCCACCAAAATTACTGTTCACACGCGCCCCCACGCGCCGGTCAACGCGTCGGTCAACGCAGGAACAGTTCCTGCTGACGTCAGCATGACGTCATGCTGACGTCATCTGACAGCTGTCATGTCTGACGTGTCAGACTCTGACAGGTGCCACGTGTCAACATCCGATTGGTCCACCTCACTGATCTGTCAGGCCACGTGTCAGATCTGACATGTGCCACGTGTCAGCACAGCACTGGTCCACGTCACTGACATGTCAGTGACACGTGGCAGTCCCAGATTGGGCCACGTCACTGACATGTCAGTGCTGACTGTGCACTGGCATGTGACACGTGTTGGCTCACGATTGGTCCACGTCACCTGACAATCTGACAGGGTGCCACGTCATCACCTCTGTCCTCAGACGGGTTGACCCGTATTTCTGCAACTCGGGTCGATCAGACCCGCGATCATGACCTGGTCACCATTTCCTAATTTCTCAATCATTTTCGTTCTAGTTTGTTCCTACATGCTCGTCTCAATCCTAACAACAGTTCTATGGAATCAAAATTGACAAATACAGACGGGATCGAAGACCTACCTCGATGAACAGACTCTGGGTTCCCGCCGCCGCTTAACCACCGTTCAGGTCACCACTGGCCACGCAGACACGTCCCAAGGTTTCCTACTAATCCAGAGAGTCGATTAGGGTCATTAGAACTCGACAACACACGCTGGAATCAAGCTTCCAAATCCTGAGTTTTTAAAACGGTTTCGGGTTTTGAAAACAGCTCACCTCGCCGCCGTCCTCCGCCGTGGTCACTGCCGTCTGCCGCCTCACTCGTCCAACCTAGTGGCACACAGAGTAAGGGTCAGGTGCAATGTGGTGTGATGGTATGGAATGGGCAGTACGTGGGTGTCGGGTAAGGAAATATATATAGAAATGGAGGGAAATGATGGACGGCCCAGATTGAATATCAGAAATGAGATCAAGGGCTGAGATCAAAAGCAGATTAAATCCTATTTAAATGCTTAGTGGAGCTTGATCCAATCTAACCAATGGGTGAGTGACACTTGTCACTCCCCAGGTGTCCTCCAATCAGAAATTTAAGAATAAAATATTCGACACGAAAACCGAGACACGAACCTCCCGATTTCACGTTTCTGACCATAACTTCCTCGTACGAAGTCCGATTTCGGCGTGCCGCCTGTTAATGGACTCAGGACGTCGAGACCTACCCAACGGTCCTTGAGTCAACTGAAAATTAGTTATTAGACGAAAAGTCAACATTTTCGCCCCCAAATGTCCAAATTACGGTAATACCCCTGAACTTCCGATAGTCATAACTTTCTCCTCGAATGTTGGAATCGAACGTGCCGCCTGCCTATGAACTCGTGACGTCCCGAACTACGTCACGGTTATCGGTCAAAGTCCGTTTGACCGCCCGATAAAAAAGTCAACGTTTTGCCCACGAACCAGGGGCAAAACGGTCATTTTGCACATTTTGTCCGATTTCGACCAACTAATCACCGATCAATCCCACTAATCATGATTAATCACTAATAAAATCCCGAAATTCGGGACGGGTCGTTAAAATCCCCGACCCGACATACCATTTCATAACCAATAATCCATTTTTTACCATATAACACATATCCAACCGATAAGCCATTTTATAAGTTCATTAATCCATGTTTACCATTACCATCACTAGCATCCCTGATGCTTAGCGTCCCAGACGCTTGACGTCCCTGACGTCATATCTCACGGTATTATAAGCAACGCGTGCTGCCCGGGGTCTCTCCGGGTCCATATCTCTGACATCCCAGATGTCTGACGTCCCTGACGTCAATCATAGCAATCCTGCTCCTGAGTCATCATACGGTCCGGCTGCTCCGTACAATGACCCCTCGCAGGCAATGCACCGTGACTTCCCCAGTGTCCCAGACATCTGGAGGAGACCATCATATATCCTTGTATCCAGATGGTATATGGAAAACAGTTTGATTAAATCATTTCACCATATTACAATGGCCCCCGCCCAAATCTCCATAAAACAACATAATTCCATTTAGGGTCCCTGACCCAAAATCACAATTAATAAACATAGGGTCCCTGACTCGAAATCACCATTATAATCCAATTGGGCCTCATGCCCGATTTCATGAACCACTGGGCCCACGGCCCGATTTGTAAACCAACTGGGCCCGCAGCCCGACTTTATAAACCCACTGGGCCCACGGCCCGAATTCGTAAATCAACTGGGCCCCTGGCCCGATAACATAACTCAAATGGGTCTCAGCCCGATTTCATAAACGACTGGGCCCTTGGCCCGATTTCATAAAGTAACTGGGCCCCCGGCCCGATTATGCACTCAAATGGACTCCAAGTCCGAAATTTCCAAAACAAGTGGGCCTCAAGCCCGAGTTCATATTTCCAATTTCAAAACCATTTCATCATATTATATCCAAGACCATAAACATGAAAAATCCATGTAAAGCCGAAAAACCTTGATTTACGTGCAAGCACGTAAATCGCCTCGAAATACATGAAACCGTACAATTTACCAACAATCAAATCAACATCATACAATCACAATCATAATCCATATAAAACATTTAAGCATGCATAGAATTTATAAAACCAAAGTCCACTCACAGACCGTTTTAACGGTATGCCTCGATACGCGTGCTATCGGCCCTCCCGGGCTACACCATTATCACCGGGACTCCCAATCCTGTCCAAATTACATTAGAGGGTCACTAACCTCATCATTAACATCCTATCAAAGTCCCGTAATTTTCCCGAATTTTTAACTATTTTAAAACTTGTTTTAAAACCTTCGAACGTCCCGAACAATATCGAAACAGTGTCTGATCGACACGAAACCAATTCCAAAATGTTCGTTACATTAAATAGGACAGAAGTCATGTTGACCTCACCTCGAGATTCGTGCCCACGCGCCGTCACGCGCCGACGTGTGTGGCTGCGCGTGAAACCCACGCGCCTGCTACAGTGTCACCAGCCTAACCCGTTTCTCTGGTAAACGGGTCCAATTTACCCGCGAGACGACCCGGTTCCAATCCTATCAATTCGACACCGATTTCATCAATTGAGCAATCAGTTAGTTTCGTTATAAGTTTAATTAAAGGTCTGCAATAACAATTACACGATTACATACTCCAAACCTCACGATCACAGATGATCAATCGAAGAACACCCGGCCATTGTTCATCATTCGAACTCCTTCAATTTCGATTGATTTCCTTAAATTGATTCAACCAGAAGCATCAATGGACTCCGTTAAACATTTCCCCCAACTCAATTGCTTCAATCCAGTGCTCAATCTCCACGACTCAAGCTCGATAGCCGTCACTGTGCAACCATGGAAGTTCGTCAATCTCCAACGTTTCCCTTCAATTGATCCCTCCAGAAGCATCGTGGGATCCTCAGGAACATAATCCCCAATTCAATTTCGTCAAACAAAGCCTCAATTTCCTCGATTCAACCTCGAATTTTCTCCTCTGTCACCAAGTGTGTTCAGAGCCAAAACAGCACAAATTTCCTTCGTTCTTTCGACGTTTCTGATCGTAGTGATCCCAGGAA
The DNA here is from genome assembly GCA_032719365.1 of Prinsepia uniflora. Lineage (NCBI taxonomy): Eukaryota > Viridiplantae > Streptophyta > Magnoliopsida > Rosales > Rosaceae > Prinsepia > Prinsepia uniflora. The sequence continues at coordinate 68,418,890 of CM064864.1, forward strand.
GCTCGAAGTGAGCTCAATTGCGATCCTCACGGCCCCATTTCCAGTATTTGAATTTCCCCCCAATTTTTCTAAATTTTCAAAACCCAGAATTCAGCACTCTCACAGCCCCTCATGTTTCCCTTGATATCACAGTCCCTTGAACTCTCATTTTTCTCTCAAGAACGGCAGAGGAAGGGAGCCAATTCTCCCAGTTCATCCCCTCCCCAAATTGTGCACGGTTTGAAAGAAAAACAAAGAAAATGAAGGAAAATGATGAAGGGGGAATGATGATGTTGTAATGATAGTGTTGGGAGGGAAACATGGAGCTGGAAACAAGGGATGGGTGACACTTGTCACTCATCCGGAGGTGCACAGTCAATGGTCACTATTCATTATTATATTATTATTTTAATCGGAGTCTCGGTTCGTTAATTCGTTTCCTTGGCCACAACTTCGTCGTCGAATCTCCGATTTCGGCATGCCGCCTGTCGTTGGATTCGTATCGACGAGACCTACGTAACGGTCCTTGGCCCTCGTCCATCGGACCTCCCAGTCAAAAAGTCAACATTTGACCCCAATTGACCAAAATTACCAAAATGCCCCTCAACTTCCGAACATCATAACTTTCTCCTCGAATGTCGGAATCGAACGTGCCGCCTGTCTATGAACTCGTGACGTCCCGAACTACGTCACGGTCATCGGTCAAAGTCCGTTTGACAGCCCGATCAAAAAGTCAACATTTTACCCACGACCAGGGGCAAAACGGTCATTTTGCACATTTTGTCCGATTTCGACCTACTAATCACCAATCAACCTCACTAATCGAGATTAGTGACTAATCTAATCCCGGAATTCGGGACGGGTCGTTACATTTCGTGAACCTTAACTTCTCCGTCGAACGTCCGAATTCGACGTGCCACCTGTCTATGAACTCGTGACGTCCCGAACTACGTCACGGTCATCGGTCAAAGTCCATTTGACCGTCCGAACGAAAAGTCAACGTTTTGTCCAATTTAGGGGCAAAATCGTCATTTTGCCCGAACGTCTGCTAATCCTCGTCTAATCTCTGATTAGTCTCGCTAATCCGTCATTAATCCTTAATTAATCCCGTTAATTCGGGACGGGTCGTCACATGAAGGGCTTCTGGCTTAGCAAAAGAAAGGAAATTGAGGGACATAGACAAAATGAGGGAGAGAGAGAGAAAGAGAAAGAGAGAGAGAGAGAGATAAAGTGATAGGGTTAGGGACATTGTTTTGGGTGATGTTGCGGCGGTTGGGGTGTCGTCGGAGATGGAGGACATTGGTCGGAGTTGGGATTAGTGAAGTCGTGGCCAGAGGTCTCTAAAGAGAGAGGTGAGTTGAGTTGGGAAGATATTTTATTTGTTTTAATATTTTTAAAAAGAATTGTAAAATAAAATATAATAAAATGAACAAAATGTCTAAATTACCCCTACTAAATTTGTACTATTACTGCCACGTCATCAAAATTAACGTATTAATAACTTTAACTAATGGATGGTGCAACAGACTTGATAATGTAGCTGTTCCTGCAGCAACTTGAGGCAAATTTCCGTTCTTGATGCATTTTGAGATTTGGTGGTTTGTTCTTGATGCATTTAGCCTAATAAGCCTTCTTCATAGTATATAGGAGATTTCACATTCGACTTTTATAAAATGCGAGATTAATACGAATAAGAGATTTCACATTCGACTTTTATAAAATGCGAGATTAATACTAAATATGTATGGTAGGACTTCTCCCATATGATATTTTTTTTTGTTTTTTTCAACCTTCTCCCATGTGATTTAGATGTGACACAAGTAACGGAAAATGAGCTAAAACTTCATTTTCGAAGTTTAAATAGAAAATCCATCTAATAAGAAAGAATATCGTTCCAATATAAAAAACAAAATATCGAGGATACGTGATGATTTATCGAATTCCATGGGGCTAAATTCGAAAATGGTCTGAATTGAAATCTTTAATCAGCTCAATTTCCACTTGCGCGAAGTTTCCGCGGTGGCAAAGTTCCGGGTTCCGGGTTCCGAAGCTCCGCTCTAAAGTAGAGACGAGTAAACCATTACTAGGAGTCGTCTTGACGACACATTAGATCTACAGAGCTGAAGTTGCTCGACTAGCTTTGCCTTCTCCAAATCTCCAGATCTCCATTTCTCCGCCTCCAAACTCGCCAGTCACCGCGCTTCTTTTGAATTTCATTTCTGAGCGTCTTCTCCAATCAATTCAAACAAGGTAACTTATAATTCTGTCTCTCATTCGCTCTTCGATTTTGTATTAAATGGTGAAATTGGTGTGTAATGGATTTTGTTTGATCTGAATTATCAGTTGAAGATGTCGGGCGGTGCTGCTGGTGGTTTTGTGACACGAGCATTTGAGTCTATGCTCAGAGAGTGCTCGCCTAAAAAGCATGCTGACCTTCAGAAGGCTATTCAAGCTTATTTAGGTTTCATTCTCATTCCCCTCTGTATGCAACTATAGATATACATTGTGTTTGCATACGCACGTATACAAATTTGGTATGATCTAGGATTCAGATTGGTCTAGAGATTGTTGCTTTTTTGATTGTTTTGTTTTTTTAGTTTTAAATGTAAAATCTGAAGGTAGTTGAAATCTAATTTTGTTGATTATTCCTTCTGTTGATTGAGGACGATAATGTGGAGGAAGTGTCATAATGCCTCTAATTTATTCAGTCATATTAAAACCTGGGTTTATGGAAGCATGGGACATGGAAATTTCTATTGTAATATTTTTGTTGCATCAGTGTCTTTATTTTCTGTGGTTAATCCATTCAGCATGGCTGGTTGATTTCCTTTCTCTCTCACAGCTGTTTCTCTGTTTCTTTAGATAGTACAAAAGAGGTCAATCAGACTCAACAAGCCGTTTTGAGCGAGAAGAATCAAGCTACAACTTCATCTGGTGATGGAAGGTTTATATTCGTAGCTCAACTAAGTTATCCCTTTTCTCTTCCTCATTCTATTGCTCTAATGAAAATATTTGCAAATGCTGTTGGTATTGTATGGAAATCAAGTCATGGATTCAACCTTTACACATGTATGGCATGTTTCTAGGACTCACTGTCAAAGCATTTAGGGGCTTTCCCTCTTATTAAGTCATTTTGATTGAAATGAAGTTGTAAACAATGCTTCTCTTGTAATTTTCATATGTTTAAGCATAAAGGGACACCTGATCTGCCTTTGGTTTTTTTTTTCTTTCTTATTTTCCAGTTATGTTACATGTTGATGGCACCCCAATAGAATGGATGTATATCACTATTGCGGGAAGTATCAAATTTGATTTACACGCTCATAGATCGTGATAGCAAAATGTCTGGATATCTCATTAGTTTATCTAGAGTGCGAACTAATTATCATTACATGGGATAAGGTCATACTGACATGGTCAAACATATCAGTCCACTAGTTTTGAATTTTGGTATCACTTCTGTTTTGTAGTAATCTTGAAACAGACGGTGGAGCTGAAATATCTGATACAGAACCAGGTCAGTCTCAAACGATTCCACAAACTGGTGAGGAGGCTGATTCTGTATCCAGCCTGGTGAGCACAACCGCAACTATTTCAACCGCCTTAGCAAAGGCTGGGAACACCTTAGAAGGAGCTCACGCAGAGCTTGTTTTGAATCCCCTACGACTTGCACTTGAGACAAAAAACTTGAAAGTCCAAGAACCTGCTCTGGATTGTCTTCATGTATGGATTTTCATTTCTTAATTTTTTGATTTGTGGACTTGTTAATGTGCCTTCATGATAGTGATACTTTATGGAAACCTTACAAAAGGCATGAAAGAAATTCTTTGTTATCATTACATCTAAGTTTGAGTTGATACTATGCCCCCTCATTGTCATAGCTAACCAGTGCTTCAAATTTCATAAGCACAGAAACTCATTGCATATGATCATTTAGAGGGAGATCCTGGTTTAGATGATGGTAAAAGTGTGCTGCTGTTTGCAGACCTTCTGAACATGGTCTGCAGTTGTGTTGACAACTCATCACCCGATAGGTATGTGCCATTAACGTGGGTGGTTTTCTCCCAAAATATGTTTCTTGCCACTCTTACTTATGTAGAAACAATGTGCAGTACCGTTCTGCAAGTGTTGAAGGTCCTTCTTACTTCTGTGGCATCCACTAAGTTCAGAGGTATGTTACCAGGGATGTATGGCTATCGGATGCCCGTTTCTAGTTTTTATGTAACTTATATAGGCTTGCAAAATTTGGGTTTTGAATTCTTGATCATAGGACTCGTACTTATATGACAATGTACTGTGGATTGTGTACCTTCTATGTTATATTCTTGGTCATGGGTGTGTATATATGGTTGCTTTCATACTCCTGCATACACCGTCGACATGTACCTTTGTCAATTTGTTATGTATGTTTGGTGCTGGTTTATTGCGCCTTTTTTGTGTGAGAAGTTATTTAAAGCCTTTTTCAAATGCAGTACATGGGGAACCTTTGCTAGGAGTTATAAGAGTGTGCTACAATATTGCTCTGCACAGGTACTTTTATATTTGTTTAAAGTTGTCCAATATCAATTTCAAGCAGTGCTAATGAATGTAGTTTGGATCTGTAGCAAGAGTCCCATAAACCAAGCAACGTCAAAGGCAATGCTTACTCAGATGATTAGCATCATAATCAGGAGAATGGAGACCGATCCGGTATGAACTTAAATTCTTTACTTCTGAATGTGATTATGTGTAGTTTGCTACAACAGAAGAGGAGAGGCCTACAATTTTTCCATTTTACACTCTAGAAAGTTTATGATTTCTTGCAGGGACTTGAGGTTGCATCATCTGGTTCTGTTGGACATATAGAAGCCATTTCTGGACAAAATTTAAATACAAATGCTGAAGAAACTTCCTCGGAAGACCAAAGTGAGAAAGAAATGACTTTGGGGGTTCAACTTAACCAGGGAAAAGACACACCTATTGCATCTGTTGAGGAACTTCATAATCTTGCTGGCGGTGCTGACATCAAGGTACACGTTTTTCTTTAGTTATCCATGTTTTTATTTCTAATAACTTAAACACTCTCAGATGCTATGTTTCCACTATTTATTATGTCTCCCAATACTGGCTATTTTAGCTTGGCATGTTTCCTTTATAATGAAATTGCATTTTTATGTTGTTTAGGGCTTAGAGGCTGTCCTGGACAAAGCTGTGCATCTTGAAGATGGTAAAAAGATAATAAGGTTTGTATATGATATTATACTTTAAGCTATGCCTTTCTTATATCCACAATCCACCTAATGCTTTCACATTGGTTTCATTGTCCGAAACTATAATTTCGTTTTTAAAGAGGGATTGACCTTGAGAGCATGAGCATAGTTCAACGTGATGCTTTGCTGGTGTTCCGCACCCTTTGCAAGGTTGGTTTTTGAGCTTTGTATTCTAATTGTCGACAGAAATTCCTAACCTGCCTCATGAATCTTTTAAATTCATTGTCTGCAGATGGGGATGAAGGAAGATAATAATGAAGTTACATTGAAGACGAGAATTTTATCTCTTGAGCTTCTGCAGGTTATATTATGGATTTATTGTGCTTTTATGTGCATGCTTTATCAGTGCACGCTTTAACATAAATAAGCAGTTGATACTGTTAAGTAGCTCGAAATGGTGTTTATAATTATAATTTTTTTAATACACTTATCAGTTTCACCACCATCCTAAGACAATGAAGGAGAAGGGATGATAAGGGAATGGCAAAGATGATTTCTTGCACATTTGAATTGTTAAAGAGCATTCTCTGTACTTATTTGCAGTGTTTTACAAATAAACTAATTCCTTATGTGGTATTTCAGGGTTTATTGGAAGGTGTTGGGCATCCATTTACTAGGAACTTCCATTTTATCGACTCTGTGAAAGCATACTTATCATATGCTTTGTTGCGGGCTTCAGTTTCACAGTCCTCTATCATATTTCAGGTTTACATATTTTTTTTCCTTCCATCTGATTTTAATGGAATATGCTATGAGATTATTGCTTCTGATTGTGTGTGGTCTTCTTGCAGTATGCAACTGGAATTTTTTTAGTACTTTTGTTGCGGTTCAGAGAAAGCCTAAAAGTATGTGCATGGTTTTCATAAATAGTTTCAGAACTTCCCTTGATATGTTCTGTTCCTCACTCCAACAAATTTAATTCAGGGTGAAATAGGCATCTTCTTTCCCTTGATAGTTCTGCGATCACTGGATGGCTTGGATTTTCCAATTAACCAGAAATTAAGTGTTCTTAGGTATACTGGCTTTTCTCTGTTTTTTACATTCCTAGTAATATTCCCATGTCACTTTCCTTTATATTTGGCTTGTTTCACTTTCAAGTTTCAACATGTCTCAGGAGATTATTATGCTCTTCTTTTTCCTTCCTGATCTTCTAATGTAGTGTGGTTTTGCAGGATGGTTGAAAAAGTTTGCAAGGATCCTCAGATGCTTGTCGAAATATTTGTGAACTATGACTGTGATCTTGAGGCACCAAATTTGTTTGAGCGTATGGTACAATTTTATGTTCTGCTCACAATGATGTTCTTTTGCTATTCCTTCCCTTTTTTTTTTCACATATAATATATGTATAACATATTCTGACTGTTAATATAGGTTACTACTCTATCCAGAATTGCTCAAGGGACTCAAAATGCCGATCCAAATATGGTTGCTGTATCACAAACAACTTCAATTAAAGGTTCATCTCTTCAGGTAGGTTAGAAGTTACTCCTTCCTCAGGTTCAGCTGGTCAAGCTGGTCAATCATATGTTTTTTCCTGCTAGATATTTATTTATGCTATCAGAGGTCGTTAACGACTCCCTATTTCCTGGACCTTGCCAGTGCCTCGTGAATGTGCTTAAATCACTAGTAGATTGGGAAAAGCCACGTGGAGAATCAGAAAATCAGAGTAAAAAGACTCGATCTCTAGAAGGAGGAGATTCTGCTAAAGAGTCTGTTGATGTAACCAGTAACTTTGAGAAGGCAAAAGCTCATAAATCCACTTTGGAAGCTGCCATTTCCCAGGTAATTGAACTGCATCGTTTTAACTTGGTTTCCTTGGAGAAATTTTTTTAGCAATCTTTTGAACTTGCACCAATCTGACCTCGGAAATGTTTTTTTCCTGAGAAGTATTCCCAGGCTATTGTCTAGAACTGATTTAGAGTATAATAATGTTGCAGTTCAACAGGCAACCAGTAAAGGCTGTAGAGTATCTGAAATCAAATAATTTGGTGGAAAACACACCTCAGTCAGTTGCCCAATTTTTGAGGAGTACTCCCAGTTTGGACAAGGTGGAGCTCTATTCTTTTTGGAAGTCTTTTTTATTTTTTATTTTATTTTTTTACAATGATACAGTCCTTATAGTACTTTATGATTTTTCTTCAGGCTATGATTGGGGAATATCTGGGCCACCATGAAGAATTTCCCCTTGCTGTGATGCATTCCTACGTAGGTTCCATGGAGTTTTCTGGAATGAAGTTTGACACTGCAATTCGTGAACTTCTGAAAGGATTCCGTCTTCCAGGGGAAGCTCAAAAGATAGACCGCATAATGGAAAAGTTTGCAGAAAGGTACTGGGGGTGTGTTTTTGTTGCTGTCACTGTTTTTTCTGTGCATAATTTTGAAATTGAGCATCATGCATATGACTCGTCCTTGCATAATTCCACATCACTTGAAAATGCGTAAACTCTAGTTTTCTGACTGAATATTATTTAGACATTCCTGTTGTACTGAGATTATATGCCATTTTATTGCTGGTCTGTGATGTTGCTTAATGTGTGTGCATTTGCAGATATTGTGCAGATAATCCAGGCCTTTTCAAAAATGCAGATACTGCATACATTCTTGCATATGCAGTTATAATGTTGAATACTGATGCACATAATCCAATGGTTTGGCCTAAAATGTCCAAGTCCGATTTTGTACGCATGAATGCTATGGATGATGCAGAAGAGTGTGCTCCAACAGAACTTCTGGAAGAAATCTATGATTCAATTGTTAAAGAGGAGATAAAGATGAAAGATGACACTACTGGTCTTGAAAAAACTGGAAGACATAAGCCAGAAGGTGAAGAGAGAGGACGCCTTGTCAGTATCCTTAATCTGGCTCTTCCTAGAGCATCATCTTCGGATACTAAGTCTGAAAGTGAAGCTATCATTAAGAAAACACAAGCTATATTTCGGAATCAAGGGGCAAAAAGAGGAGTCTTCTATACCACACAGCAGTTAGAGCTTGTAAGGCCTATGGTTGAAGCTGTTGGATGGCCTTTGCTTGCTACTTTTTCTGTTACAATGGAGGAAGGTGACAATAAGCCAAGGGTTGTTCTCTGTATGGAGGGATTCAAAGCTGGAATTCACATTACACATGTTCTTGGAATGGATACCATGCGATATGCCTTTTTAACATCTCTGGTCAGGTAAAAATCGTCTTTCCTTTTTCCCCAAAAATTGCATATTTTACTTTTTTATTTATTTTAAATTTCTTTTCTGTTGCCTGTCTTAGTATATTTGCATTTATCTTCTTTTTGTGTAAATATGTATTTAACTTGGAGGCAGTGAATTTGGCCTCTTCAAGCAATCTTAATATCATAGTTTTGATTTTTGAAGAAATATTCTTGATAATTCTAATCGATCTTTTGTTCTTGCATCTCAGATTTACTTTCTTGCATGCTCCAAAGGAAATGCGTAGTAAAAATGTGGAAGCACTGCGAACTCTGCTATCTCTTTGTGATTCAGAGACTGGCTCTCTTCAAGATACATGGAATGCAGTTTTGGAATGTGTTTCTCGTCTTGAATTCATTACTTCGACTCCTTCTATAGCTGCAACAGTCATGCAAGGATCAAATCAGATCTCTAAAGATGCCGTTCTTCAATCTTTAAGAGAGTTGGCTGGAAAACCCTCTGAACAAGTATTTGTGAATAGTGTTCAGCTTCCTAGTGATTCTGTAGTGGAGTTCTTCACTGCACTCTGCGGTGTATCAGCTGAAGAACTAAAACAAACTCCAGCACGCGTGTTTAGCTTGCAAAAACTTGTTGAGATCAGCTACTATAACATGGCTCGTATACGCCTGGTATGATTTTTTCTATCGAATCCTCTATTCTCTTGCATATAAATGTAGATGAGTGAATCTTCTGTGGTCTGTTTCTGCTATTTATATGATGCTCAACCGTATATTGGTTAATGCCATTTATTGTATTCAGATCGATTGAATTGTGCTTTCGAACAAAACAATAAAAGGTAGCCCCGTTTCATGTCGAGATTGGATTTTATCCTATCTTTCTTGTAGAATGATTAGTTTTATTTATTTATTTTATTTTGCAACCACACTGTTGTAAATTTTGTCCCTTTACTGATCTTGTTTCTTGATAGACTTGGGTGATTATGCAAACAATAGGATGATGCTAAGATAATGCGGAATATAGATGAACAATAAAGTAAACACACCACACACACGAACACAAGAATTTACGAGGTTCAGCTAATCTTTGCCTACGTCCTCGTGTGATCTCCTTGAGAGATCACTAGCGCTTATGAAGATAACAAGATTACAAGAACTTATGTATAATCCTGACCTAATCCCAAACCCTAGCTCACGATCTCTCAAATCACTCTTTTGCTCTTATACTCGTATATGGCTTCTTGGTTTATTGTTGTCTTATTTTCTGTGTGTAGATGTAAGGACTCCTAGTCAAACCTCAATTCTTGGTATTTTGCCGAGTCAATTTTTTCAACAGTCTCCTGGTGGATCAAAGCCAAGAAATGGCCGTTGAAAACCCAGAATGTCTTCGAACCTTCTTGAAGCAACTCTAGAAAAACTTCAAGAACCTTTCACCTTGGCAAAAACTCCTTTTGCCCTACTGCACCTCATATGAGGAGGTGCTCCACCCAACCTTTAGCATGAGGTAAGGTTGAGTAGGTTCAAGCAATACTTGAACTTCTCCGGTATAACGGTTTTAGTAAGATAGTCAAAAGCATTTTCCTTTGTATGGACCTTTTCGAGTATCACCTCCTTAGAGTCGATCCAATCCCTTATCCTGTGATAACGAACATCAATATGCTTTGATCTCCCATGAAACACTTGATTCTTTGCCAAGTAGATAGCACGTTCATTGTCACACCTAATCACCACAGATTTCTGAATGGTTCCGAACTCTCTTGCTAAACCACTTAGCCAAACTGCTTCCTTTCCAGCTTCTGCTAATGCAATGTACTCTGCCTCTGTTGTAGACAATGCTGCAATAGACTGTAGAGTAGACTTCCAGCAAATAGGGCCACCACCACACGTGAGCACGTAACCTGTCGTGGACCTTTTTCTGTCTAGGTTCATTGCGTAGTTTGCATCGACATAACCCAGCACATATGCTTCTCCTTGCTGTTTTTCAAACAAAATGCCCAGATTCTTTGTTCCCTTAAAATAAAGAAGGATCCACTTAACTGCAGTCTGCAGACCAATGCTTCTTTCCTGGATTTGCCATATACCTTGAGACAACTCTCATTGCTTGAGCTAAGTCAGGTCTGGTGCAAACCATTGCATACATAAGACACCCTACCGCACTTGCATATGGTACTTTCTTCATCTCCTTCAACTCTTGTTTTGTAGTTGGACTTTGCAGCGCACTCAATTGATAGTGTGCTGCTAATGGAGTGGACACTGGCTTTGCTTCATTCATGTTGAAGCGCTCCAAAATACTTTGAATATACTTTGGTTGTGATAACCAAATCTTTCCCGCTGTTATGTCCCTCCGTATTTGCATTCCAAGGATCTTTTGTGCAGATCCTAGATCCTTCATGTCTAATTCCTTACTTAGTTGCATCTTAAACTTCCGAATTCTAGACATATCTTGGCATGCAATCAACATGTCATCTACATAAAGTAGCAATAGTATAATCTTACTATCTTCGAATATATGATAGTAAACCCAACAATCATATAAGCATCTTCTAAACTCAATTTTCAGCATATAGGAATCAAAACGTTTATACCATTGCCTTGGAGATTGCTTTAGCCTGTAAAGTGACTTCTTCAATCTGCAAACCATATTTTCCTTTCCTATTTCGACATATCCCTCTGGCTGAACCATGTAGATGACTTCTTCTAAATCACCGTGTAGAAACGCTGTCTTCACGTCCATTTGTTCTATCTCCATGTCTTGCTGAGTTGCTATAGATAATAGCAACCTAATTGAAGTATGCTTAACTACTGGTGAGAATATCGCATCATAGTCAACTCCCTCCTTATGTGAGTATCCCTTAGCCACTAACCAGGCTTTGTACCTTATTGTGTCTCCTTCATGTGTTCCTTCTTTCTTTCTAAACACCCGTTTACAGCCATTTGTTTTTCTATCCTTTGGTTTAGAAACTAACTCCCAAATAGAGTTCTTCTCAAGAGATTCCATCTCTTCTGACATAGCAATCATCCAACTTTCCCATTCATTACTTACTATAACTTCTTGATACGTGATTGGATCTCCTTGACTGATTGTTAGAGCATAATTCACGTCATCCTGTTCGAAACCATACTTTTCTGGTTTCTTACGATTTCGGACAGGTTTGTCTAATGCTATGATCCTCTGAAACTGTTCTACAAGTGTTGTGCGAACCAGGGAGTCTTGGTTCTGCACGTGTGGCTCCACCTGCGTCTATACTGGTGACTGTTGCTGCTGCTCTACTTCTTCCTCATCAAACTCCTCATCGTAATCCACTTGCCCATACTCCACCTGAGCTGGATTTTCTTCCATGACTGGTTGGGGTTGAGGAACTTCAGTTGTTTCTTCTTCAGTATTAGTCCTTTCATTTTTCTTGTTCTGGTTCAAGGGCATAGTCTTTTCGTTGAATATTACATCCCTACTTAAGACTACCTTCTTGTTTACGAAATCCCATAGCTTGTAGCCCTTCACTCCTTCACTGAAACCAATGAATATGCACTCGAGTGACTTAGGCTTTAAATTGGTTTTCTCATCACTTGGAATATGGACATAAGCACTACAATCGAAAACTCGTAATTTTGAGTAATTAACGGGTTTTCCAGTCTATACCTCTTCTGCACACTTAGAATTGAGAGCCCTTGATGGTGATCGATTAACCAAGTAGCAAGCATGGTTAACTGCTCCTGCCCAGAACATATTTGATAATCCAACATGAAATCTCATGCTTCTCTCTCTTTCCATGAGAGTTCTGTTCATCCTCTCGGCAACACCATTTTGTTGGGGAGTTTTCTTCACCGTAAAATGTCTTGTAATGCCTTGTTCTTTGCAAAACTCTAGGAAGTTGTCCTTATATTCACCTCCGTTGTCACTCCTTAGGTATCTGATTTTTCGTCCCGTCTGATTTTCTACAGCAGCTTTCCACTCTTTAAATTTAGTAAAAGCTTCAGATTTCTCCCTCATGAAATAGACCCAAATCTTCCTTGAAAAATCATCTAAGAATGTGATAAATTACCTGGAACCTGCCTTGGATCTGGTTGGTGCAGGGCCCCAAACGTCTATGTGAATATACTCCAACATATTTTTGCTTCTTTCCTCACTATTTGCAAGCTTGAATGACGTCTTTGTTTGTTTCCACTTTCCCAAGGATACAATACTTCAGAAATCTAGTTTGCAATAATTGACACCTTCTAGTTTATTCTTCTTGTGTAATTCTTGCAAACCGCTCTGTGCTCTGACTCATGTGCCCTAGCCTAAAGTGTCAAAGCTGAGTCTTGTCGTCAGTATCACCCTCCGTAGATACTGCCGCTCCACCTACTACTGTATTTCCTTGAAGCTTATATAGTTGATTAAGTTGGATTTCTCCCTTCATTACGACAAGGGATCCTTTAACAACCTTGGGTATCTCCCCTTCAGCTGAGAGATATAAGGTTCTTCTTCAATTTTGGAACGTGTCTGACCTTGTCCAATGTCCTAACAACCCCGTCATGCATTCTGATTTTAATTGATCTGATACCTTGGATCGTAAGTGGTGAGTCATCTCCCATTAACACTTATCCGCTATTGGTTTCCTCATATGTATCAAACCATTCTTTGATAGAACACATGTGGAATGAACATTCTGTATCCAAAATCCAAAATTCGAAAGCACTGGAGTTGGATGATACTGCAAGGAGCTCTCCGTTGTAATACTCAGAAGTTACAACATTGGCTACATTTGAATTCCCTGCAATCGCCTTTGCTTTCCTTTCTTTCCATATGTTGCAGTTCTTCTTCCAATGATCCGAAGCACCACATACGAAACAACCCTTTTTATCCTTTCCTTTGGATTTTGACCTACCCCTGTTGCCTGATTTATCCTGTCTTTTCTCTGATCTGCCTCTTTCTGCGCCTTTAACATAAAGGCCTTGTGCTTGAGAGCTTTCCGTGTTCTTGTCCATCTTGACATAGGACCGAATAGCTTCAGTAACCTCATCTAACTTAAGAGTATCCTTACTGAACATCAATGTGGTCCTGAGGTGCTTGAACGAAGGCGGTAGAGATCTTAGCATTAAGAGTGCCTCGTCGTCGTCCTCATATTTTACATCCACCTTAGATAAATTCACAACACAATTATGAAACTTGGTTAGGTGTTCTTGCAAGTCCCCCCCTTCTTCCATCTGAAGGCTGAATAGTTCATCTTTTAAGAAGAGTTTGTTGGATAAAGTTTTATCCCTGTAGAGCTTCTCCAGCTTATCCCATGTTTCCTTAGAATTCATGTCCTTGTCGATATGAAGCAATACATTATCGGCAAGGTGCTGCTCTGTAAAACTCTTCGCCTTCCTGTCCATCTTCTGCCATTGCGCATCTGTTATGCCAGTTGGCCTTTTCTCTGTACCGAGAAGAGCCTCCTGTAGATCTTGTTGGACCAAGATGTTCTTCACCTTCCTCTGCCATAACGTGAAGTTCTCTTTCTCGTCGAACGGCTTGATCACAGCCTTCACGTCATTGCTCGTGTTTGCCTTGGCACCCACCATCTCAAAACACTCTCCTCGAGAGCTCTGATACCAATTGTTGTAAATTTTGTCCCTTTACTGATCTTGTTTCTTGATAGACTTAGGTGATTATGCAAACAATAGGATGATGCTAAGATAATGCGAAATATAGATGAACAATAAAGTAAACACAGCACACACACGAACACAAGAATTTAGCGAGGTTCAGCTAATTTGCCTACGTCCTCGTGTGATCTCCTTGAGAGATCACTAGCACTTATGAAGATAACAAGATTACAAGAACTTATGTATAATCCTGACCTAATCGCCAAACCCTAGCTCACGATCTCTCAAATCACTCTTTTGCTCTTATACCCGTGTACTGATAAAGATCCCAGCCGATCACAGGAGATTAAGGATCAATCTCCCTGATCTGTTGGGCCTAAGTCCACAGAATCACCTGGATTCTTTTCTATGTAAATTTGTATCTACTTGATTCCTTCCTAGTTTGTCTAAGTTGTACTTACCTAGTTTAGTTCTCTAGAAGTCTACTTAAAGAACCTCTGTACACAATTTACAACAACTGAATATACAGAAAACTTTTCATACCTTTTATGGTATCAGAGCCCTAAAGCTCCACCGAGCAAACCCTAGGTAAACCTTAATTCAATGGCCGCCCAAAACCCTAATCCTGCAGCCACCCAAAACCCTAATCCTGTAGCCGCCAACATCCCACCACCACCAACTGACATCAATCACCCCACTCTTCCCTCCCTCATCAGCATCAACACAGCTGCTCAGCTACCTGTCAAACTGACCTCCACCACCTTCTTTCCATGGCGTGCCCAGTTCAATGCCCTCCTCCGTGGGTATGACCTCATGGGCTATGTGGATGACAGCCATCCCTGCCCACCTGTCACAGAAACTGCACTTCGTGCCCTCTGGATCCGTCAGGACCAGCTCCTCCTTCATGCCATTTTGGCATCCGTATCCCCCCCGGTCATCACCCTCATCGCCGCTGCACCCACCTCAGCAGCCGCCTGGACCCGCCTCACTCGTCTCTACGCGAGCACAGCCCGGGCTCGTGTACTGGGACTTAAGGAACGCTTAACTCTCCTTCGCCAGGACTCCCGGCCTGTTTCTGATTACCTTCAGGAGGTTCGTACCATTGCTGATGAACTCGCAGCAATTGACACGCCCCTGTCTGATGATGATCTCCTCCTTCATGTTCTCAATGGTGTTGGTCCAGAATTCAAAGATCTCGCTGCTGCTGTTAGATCCAGGGATGCTTCCGTCTCTTTTGAAAATCTACATGCTGGTTCAGCATGAAACTGTAGCCAACAGAGCTGCCCCTAACTCATCTCTCACCACCATTACTGCCAACACTACCCACTCAGCCCGTGGCTCCTTTTACAACTACCACAACTGAGGTACTTCAGACACCAGACCCTCCAACCAGTCTTCTACCAGCCGTGGTTCTTCCCAGCGCCCTGGACCGCCCCACAACAACCAGCGCAGGTCCAACAGCAACCCAGGCAGTGGCTATCGTGGGTTTTGCCAATGGTGTGGCACCCAAGGCCACAGTGCTAAGCGCTGTCCCCAGCTCCAGCACTCATCCTCTCAACCTCCTGTGGCTAATCCAACGGTCCAGAGCTCCTCTTCCCCTTGGCTACTTGACTCCGGCGCCTCCCATCATGTGACACCTCATCCTCAACAGCTCTCTGAGGCCACTCATTACCATGGTCCTGATGAGATTCTTCTTGGATTTTAATCATGAGATCTCAGCCTAGTATTGGCAACAGATGGTTGATATGTAATCGGATTTTTTTTCATATGATATCTTTCTCTTACGTTTGTACCCATCCTTCTTATATTACTGAGCCTTACTTCACTATACCGTTGTACTGGTGGCCAGGATGGTTTCATATATCTGATTGTACTTTTGGTGTTCATGTTAAAAGCAGTAGATTAGTTAGATTAGTTAATACATGCCATTTCGTAGACTAAAGCATGACATGATGCTTCTATTATCGTTTCTAGAAAGAAAAAAAAAACAATTTTCAAAATGTCCCTACATGAACTTAATTCTTGATAGGTCACTTGTGCATATATATGAATACACACATGCTAAGTTTGTAATTGAAGTTGTTCACTAGGGATTGAAACGTGAGATTTGAAATGTGACTTAGCAATGGCATTTGGTGTCTGTGGAAACTTAACAGGAAGATTGGTATTCTGTTTTGTGCTCTCTGTAGTTTTTGAGTTCTTCATATTTGAAGTTTCTACTTATGTCTTACAGGTCTGGGCTAGAATATGGTCTGTTTTGGCAAACCACTTTATATCAGCTGGGAGTCATCATGATGAAAAAATTTCTATGTACGCCATTGATTCTCTGAGGCAGCTTGGTGTGAAGTATCTGGAGCGAGCTGAACTTGCCAATTTCACATTCCAAAATGACATTCTTAAACCTTTTGTTGTTCTTATGCGCAATAGTCGAAGCGAAACCATAAGGAGCCTGATTGTTGACTGCATTGTTCAAGTATGTCTATATAATTTGCTTTTCCCAATGCACTCCTTTCACTTCCCTAACCATTTCAATAAACAGCTATCCTGCTACAAACAAAATCAATTCTGTTGCCTGTTACAGATGATAAAATCCAAAGTAGCGAGCATCAAGTCTGGGTGGCGTAGTGTTTTCATGGTTTTTACGGCTGCTGCAGACGATGAATTGGAATCAATTGTTGAGAGTGCATTTGAAAATGTTGAACAGGGTAACAATTTCTTTCCTCTTCCTATATTTCTTCATGGAATATTGATGTTTTTCTTCATCTTTGCAATTTCCATATGTCTAATATGAGGAAATTTGCAGTTATCTTGGAACACTTCGATCAAGTAGTTGGAGATTGTTTTATGGACTGTGTCAACTGTCTTATCAGGTTTGCTAATAATAGAAGTTCACATCGTATAAGTTTGAAGGCTATTGCACTCCTGCGTATATGTGAGGATCGTCTGGCGGAGGTTTGTTAGTATTTTATGTTCATTTGCTTTTTTTTTTGGTATTCTATATTAATAAGAATTCGTGTTTGCATTACCTTTTCCTTGTTCTTCATTGCTTGTTTCTTACACTTGTGTCCTTCAGTACGTTGTTTTGTTAGAGACCCAAAATAATTTTAGAACTATGTTAGTGGCAAAATGACTAGGTGTTCAGGTCAAGATACATTGAAATGTTCATGTTGGCTACATGACAGAACACATGCAGGTCCTGGAAACAGCACCTCTGCTGAAATGGTTAAGAAGAAATAAGGAAGAAAAAGGGATGATTTTTTTTTTTTTTTTTGATACTTTGATGAATGACTGCTCAACCTTAATAAAGTAAAAGAAAACGAAACTCATCAGAAGTCTTGGGATTCTTTGCTGTGGATGGATATGGTTGCTGTGGGTTGCATCGATATCAGAGTTTTTGGACTTGCTTGTGTTGATAGCTTGCCACTTTGCTGTTGAGATGTTCTTGCTTAACTGCTGGTTTGTCAATTTCAGGGTCTTATACCTGGTGGTGCTTTGAGGCCTATTGACGTAAATGTGGATACAACTTTTGATGTGACAGAGCATTATTGGTTCCCAATGCTGGCTGGTCTGTCTGATCTGACGTCAGATCCAAGACCAGAGGTCAGGAGCTGTGCTCTTGAAGTTTTGTTTGATCTGCTGAATGAGAGAGGTAGAAAGTTCTCATCATCATTTTGGGAGAGTATTTTTCATCGTGTATTGTTTCCCATATTTGATCATGTGAGACAAGCTGGAAGGGAAAGCTCGAGCTCCCCTGACGAGGAATGGTTCCAGGAAACTAGCATTCACTCACTTCAGTTGCTTTGCAACCTTTTCAACACTTTTTATAAGGTAGTCTTGAGCTAAATACTAGCTGTATTTTTCTTTTTGGTCGAACTAAATACTAGCTGTATTAATTGTATTGGTTTTGCTAGTTATTGGTAAAAATGAGTGTGAATGTGGAGTTTTATTCTATCCTGTAGTAAAACAAATGCAGAGAAATTAGTTTAACTGTGGAAGTCTTCCCTTTGTGCAGGAGGTATGTTTTATGCTACCACCCCTACTCAGTCTTCTTTTGGATTGCGCCAAAAAGACTGATCAAGCGGTGGTTTCATTATCTCTGGGTGCACTGGTGCATCTCATTGAAGTCGGAGGACATCAATTCAGTGAGAACGATTGGGATACCTTGTTAAAAAGCATAAGGTGCATATCTCTTATTATATATTAATCTTTTATGCTCCTATTGCTAATCATTTTATTGTCATCAGAGATGCCTTGTACACAACGCAACCACTTGAACTGCTGAATGCTTTGGGATTTGACAACCTGAAGAACAATGGGGCAATGATTGGAGATTTAGATGTCAGTTCAGGTGACAGTCCTAATATAAAGTCTGTTGACTATGAGGGGATCAATAATCGTCAGTTTGATATCGGTGATAATGGAAGAAGTCCAAATGCATCATTGATGAACAGACAGGACCATGGCGTGCAAATGAATTTGGATGGATCTGAAGGTCAGGTTTTTAAAGTCTTATGATTTTCATGTTTAATAATTGGCAACATTCAACATTTAAAAAATCTAAATATGTATTTATCGTAGTTTGCATTAATCATAGAAATGCATAACAGAAAAATCTAATTACTGGTTACTACAATCTATGTATTCTATAAACAGAACCTGGAGAGTCAATATTGTTGAAAATTATGATTGATAGATTTAATTTTACACTTTGTTATGTGCCTTTGCTAAGTTCTCTTTTTTTTCCCACTCATAATGTGTCGTAGCAACATAAATTTAAAAAAAAAAAAATTCTTTTAGGCGTTCCATCACCATCAGGAAGTGCACCAAAATCTGCTGAAAGCCTCCAACGGAGTCAAACAATAGGTCAAAGGATTATGGACAATCTCTTCCTCAGAAATCTTACTTCTAAGCCTAAGGCTATTGCTTTCGATGCTTCAGTACCATCTTCTCCAGTTAAGGTATGATGTTGCTGGATATTACTTTCTAAAGAGCATATTATCTCTGCTGTTAGGTCTTTTACACGGATAGCATCCAGATTTTATTGATATATGATGTGTATAATATCAGCTTCCAGAATTTTCGTTCCTATATGATGTGTTTATTCTTATGCTGTGCATAGGTTCCCGAGGTTGTGGAACTTGATGTCAGAGAGGAGGAGGAGAGTTCACTATTGGGAACCTGTAGGGGCAAATGCATCACTCAGTTATTACTTCTTGGTGTCATTGATAGTATCCAGGTTTGAAATTTGATTGTTTCTCTGTTATATGTTCCTTAAATTCATAAATATTCATTATTCTTCTAATCAATAGAATATTAATTTGCAATCCAATGTGAAGAAAACCATTACTAAATATATAGGGCAAGTCTTTGAACTTAGAACGCTGCAGCATGTGGGGATGTATAGTAATTTTTAAGTTACTCTTTCTGGATTACTGTCATATTTCTATCATTTGGGCCTGTGAAAAAGTCTTCAAGAACTGTTTGTGTAATAACATCACCTCATAATTTTCAGAAAAAATACTGGAGCAAGTTGAAAGCACCACAAAAGATCGCTATTATGGACATTTTGCTGTCTGCATTAGAGTTTGCAGCTTCATATAATTCATATACCAATCTCAAGGCACGCATGCACCAAACTCATGATGAGAGGTAGGAACAAAGATTTGTATACGAATTATTATCTTTTTCGGTTGGATCTTTCTCCTTGAGGAAGAATTAGTTTGTCTGAAAAAATAAGAACCAAGTTTGTGACTGTTTCATTTTCATCATTTGGACAGGCCACCTCTGAATCTTCTTCGCCAAGAATTAGTAGGAACTTGCATATATCTTGACATCTTGCAGAAAGCAACTTCGGAGTTTAGTGCCGACAAAGGTGGACTTGAAGAAACTAATTCTGAAGACAAAGTTGAAGGAGTAGCAGAAGAGAAACTGGTATCTTTCTGTGAACAGGTACTCAGGGAGGCATCTGATCTACAGTCCAGTTCCGGGGAGACTACTAATATGGATATTCATCGGGTTCTGGAGTTACGTTCTCAGATAATTATTAAGGTACCATTTGGCCAAATCTTAAACATATTATATTCTTGAAATCCCAATTTGATTCGTTTAGTCGATTCACCTGAATATGCTTGTTTGGTGGACAATCTATTAGGGACCCCGAGTTTAGAATATATGTAGTTTTAACTAATGATTCTTCCTCACTGTTTTGGTCATCCAGGTGCTTAAAGGCATGTGCTATATGAACCAACAGATGTTCAGAAGGCACTTGAGAGATTTCTATCCTTTGCTTACCAAACTCGTTTGCTGTGATCAGGTAATCTCGTCTTTCCAGATTTCCCACCATTGAATATGGCCATTGTAACATGGCATTGTCATTTGAGTCCCTTGATGCTCTGTAAATTTGACATTTCATGCTCTTACAGCCGTTCAGTACTGATTAAAGATTCGACATGTTATGGGAACTTATAATTTCTATTTTTATACAGATGGACGTTCGTGGAGCTCTTGGTGATCTTTTCAGGGTACAATTGAAAGCACTTCTGCCATAAATATTTCTCCCATATATTCCTCTTAGGAATGATTCGGGCTGATTGTGTAATTTATTCCCCAAATGTTCTTTTCTGCTGCACATATAAACTGTCATTTCCTTGAGATAGAGGTTGATTTCCAATTCAGTTTCCTCGGTTTTTAGGTGGTTGTGATCTCAATAGTGTAAAAGGTAAAGGAAAAATAAAGGTGAGGACATGTTTTCAAATCGGCATTTTGTTTGTTTTTTTGTCCGTATTTGATTTGGTGTAAAAGTAGCAAATGATTCGTTGATCTCCATCGAATACCTGCAAATATATATTTTGTCATAAAATCATTTTGAACATTTTGATACGTTCATGATTTTCTTTGGTCGACAAGCTTGGATTATTATGTTGTCATGTCATATAGTGAAGTGAGAATAATGCTGAAGTGACTTTTTGCCCATGCAGCTTTTTATAGTCCAAGATAAAAACATGCTTTGCTGGTTAAAAGCACATTCCTACGGTATGGGTTTTCGTTTCCCATCCAGACAATACTTGGCACAAAACAACTAGGTTTACAGCACGTTTACTCTATTCTTTTCTTCATGTATTATTCTCTCAAATCGGGTTTCCTCCACCTGTCCGAATTTCTAGTTTAAAAAACTTTTTATGTGATTCCTTTCCTTTCATAAAAGGGCATTTCCCAACGTTTAGGTTTCGTTAAGTAGAGCTTTGAATACGTTTCGAGGTAGTAGAAATATGCCGAAAAATGAAGATTGATAGGCGCAAAAAAACATGGGTTTCCGCTCCCAGTGGTTTTTGCTGCTCTGCTTGATCGGCGAGGGTCTTGTGGAAGCGGCGGTTGGTGGTCGTGGCTTGGCATGCAACTGGGGTACCCGGGCAACGCATCCGCTGCCGCCTTACATAGTCGTCAAGCTTTTGAAGGACAATGGGTTCACCAAAGTGAAGCTGTTTGAACCTGATACCGGGGCATTGCAAGCTCTTGGAAGATCCGGTATCCAGGTCATGGTGGGCATACCGAATGAGTTCTTGGCACCACTTGCTAGCAGTGTCACCGTTGCTGAGGCCTGGGTGGCTCAAAATTTGTCATCCTACATATCCAAAAACGGGGTTGATATAAGGTAAATTTTCATGTTCCTTTTCCAATGTTTACAATCTAGTGTAACAGTTTAAATAGTCGTAAAATCGAACTACTGTGTGTCAATAATTTTTTTTTAATCTGAAAATTCCTTAGACAAACCACCAAATAGTCGTAAAATCGAACCACCAAACAACAATACCTTATTGAACATGCCAAATTGATCATTCTCTATAAATTTTGTCAACAAGGGCGGTACAAATGTACAATGCTCTATCAATTCACATCTCACTAACATATCCATTAAATCTACCTCACTCGTCACCTACAATTTTGCATGCCCTTTAGCGTAGCTTCGGTTTTAACCCTTACGAGTCCAAAATGATGGACCCAATTTCATTTCCATCGTTTACGTTCATGAAAAAGGTAGTGGATACGAGGGTGAAATGCGAATTTCAAAAGTCATCCTACTTTTTGTCGTTTCTTGTTTATAAAGTTTTCCTTTATTTAAGTTTTATATCCCTCAAATGGAGGATACAATTGATTGAGGTTCATGATGAAGGATTAATTTAGCAAAGTAAAAAAGTTTGAAGATAATGAAAATTAATAACTTAATTTATTGAACAAGTATTTGAGTTAAATGGTCATGGAAGTAAAAATTGATGAGAATTTGAAGCTTAATTATTTTTGACATTTGAATCTATGTAGGTATGTGGCTGTAGGCAATGAACCTTTCCTTAAAGCCTACAAAGACACATTCGTCCGCACCACACTTCCAGCCCTCCAAAACATTCAAGCAGCCCTCATAAAAGCCGGTCTAGGTAGACAAGTGAAGATCACAATTCCCATAAACGCCGACGTTTACCAAACCGACTCCGGCCTTCCTTCGGGTGGCGACTTCCGGTCCGACATCCACACCCTAATGATGTCCATAATGAAGTTCCTAAGTGACAACGAAGGTGTCCTCACCATCAACATTTACCCCTTCCTCAGCCTCCAAGCTGACCCCAACTTCCCCAAAGAATACGCCTTCTTCAACAACACGGCGAGCCCCGTCGTCGACGGCTCGATCTCCTACACCAATGTCCTAGACGCTAATTTTGACACTTGCATTGCAGCACTTGAAAAAAATGGCTTCTCCTCACTGCCTGTCGTTGTTGGAGAAGTGGGTTGGCCAACAGATGGTGACCCAAATGCTAATGTCCAAGACGCTCGCCGGTTCAATCAAGGGCTAATGGACAGGATACTTGCGGGCCAAGGCACCCCAAAGCGGCCCAGCCCACCAGACATCTACATTTTTGCACTCATAGACGAAGATGCCAAGAGTGTCCAGCCCGGGAACTTCGAGAGGCATTGGGGGATGTTCAATTTTGATGGCTCGATCAAATATTCACTGAATGTTGGGGGAGTAAAAGCTCTAGTTCCGGCGAAAGGCGTGAAATATTTGGCCCGGCAATGGTGCATAATGTCGCCGCAGGCAAGCACTTCGGACCCCAATTTGGCCGGGAGCATCAACTATGCTTGCTCCTATGCTGATTGCACAAGTCTTGGATATGGATCGTCTTGTGGGATGCTTGACACAAGAAGCAACGCCTCTTATGCTTTCAATATGTACTATCAAACCATGGATCAGCGAAAAGGGGCTTGCGAATTTTCAAATTTGTCTACCACCACATCAATTGACCCAACTCCGACCCAGAACGGTCAGAGGAACACTTCTTGTAAGTTTGAGATCATGATCGATGTGGGAAAGCATGAGACTCCACGACGTTCTTCAATGGCTGCTGGATTAAGAGAGCATGACTCCAACAAAGTTGTGCTGGCGTTACTTGTTCTGGTTCTTGTATCCACATTGATCATCTAATTTTCCCGGTTACCTCTTGTATATTTCTTGTACATATTTTTAAAATTACTTGCAAATTGCAGTGAATCAATGTTGATTTGTTCACTGCCTCTTGTATATTTTTAGGGTTGCTTGCAATAATCAATGTTGATTATGTAACTCTTAATTGATCATCAACCCAGTACTATTAGTATAACATCAGTTACATCACGCTCCTTTTTCGTTAACCCTTCACCCGTCATTGCTCATACTCTACCCTCTCACACGTAATTAATATACAAAATAGTCTAGACCGGAGACTCTCTCTCGATGTGTTTTTAGGAACATATTTGATTAAAAATTTATCTAGATTTTTCACTCCAACAGATTATTGTCTTTAAATTTTTTCTAGCAGCCCATTTTACTCTACAGATTATTCAATATTAGTTTTTTTTTTAGAATATTTACAGAGGAGGAAAAAATTATTACCACATAGTATCTCATCATCATTCGAATTTGGGATCAATGGTCTGTAACGTCAATGTTCTTATTAATAAAACTAGACCTATTTGATTATTTAATATTAGTTAAAAATAGAGAATGATTCGTCTCTTTAGAAAAAAATTAAAATATTAAATTTTAGTTAAAATTAAATTAGACATTATTTATTATTAAATTTTGACTAGTATTGTTCGATACATGAAATTTATTTTCTATACAAATTTGAATTCATGAGCGGATTAATTAAATTTAGAATAAAACTCTTGTTAAAAGAAAAAAAGATTAAACTAAACACCAATTAACACCAATTTTCATGTTGAAAGCTTGAAGCAACCCAAATAGAAAGGTAACTCGTTTTGTTTTTGTTTTTGCTTTTTATGTGCAACAAAACACAAATAACACCAATTTTCATGTTGAAAGCTTGAAGCAACCCAAATAGAAAGGTAACTCGTTTTGTTTTTGTTTTTGCTTTTTATGTGCAACAAAACACAAATAATAAGAACAAAATGGCAGGTTACGCGAAAACAAGAGATGGAAGTAAAAACAAATGGATGGCCCATCAAAAGAGAAAAGAGGAGAGGAATCAAGGCCTTCCGATCATATTAGTGTAGGTCCCCCAATGGTAGACAACAAAGAAGCAAAATGATTGACATGAGCTATAAAAGGAAGGGAGGGAATCTATTTCATCTTTATTAGAAAATATTAGAATTAGAATTTTTTTTTGATGAAAATATTAGAATTAGAATTAGAATTAGATTGTGAAAGGTCTCACACGTTGGATTACAAATCGGAAATCAAGGCCTAATTTCCGGATAAACCAATAATTGTTTTTCATAACTAAAATTAATGAAAACTAAATTGAATAAAATTTAGAATTAGTTTGCAACTTATATGATTGGATCCGAGTTTCATTGTTATTTGGAGAAACAACAAAGAGAGAGAGCTTTTTAAGCTTCAAATGCCTTGAAGATTCTTTCGGATTCACCTTCCCATCTTCGTGTAATTCGTGAGGGAGTCAGAGTTTTGAGTCAAAAGTCTAGATTTTTGCGAATTGCAGTGGAGAAGGAAGGAGAAGGTTAGAGTTACGTTTAGGGGTTTGGTCGGTTCCCAAATTGGGCAATTTTTAGGGCTTATGCAATCTTTGTTAATGGTGGGTTTTGGGGTTTGAGGGGCATTTGGGATCGTTATGTTGTTGTCGAAAAAAAAGCAAGTCGGCGTACACTTATTCACAAACTCAAAGCTCCAACCTTTACTTCGCAATCATCAACAATTTACAGTGGCTATGGCTACTTTTATGTATAGCCATAAAAGCTGCGAGGGGTTTCATTCCCAAGCTCAATGGTCACAATCGCATTCCTCTATAGACAGCCACTCTTGCAGGATCGCAGCTTTTCCCGGGAAAATTAAAAATCTGAGAAACACAAGCCTTGGATGCAATTTTGTAGTTAAAGGGTGCTTTCAATCTCATGGTAAAAGTATCAAGCGCCATACCAATGCCTTTGAGAATCCCAATGCTCAATTGATCCGTGACCTTGAATTGGAGCTCCGCAGCTCCGATTCCGTTCGATTTGCCTCCCCAAATGGCTGCCAGGAGCGTGGAAGCCGTCCCGGAGTCCCTCAATGTCCTTTGCCTAGTGATAAAATCATTGTTGCTGTTGATGTCGATGAGGGTATATATACTTTGATTCTCGTTTTCTGTTATGATCTTTATGTCTCTTCCATATTTGTCAACCTGGGTTTGTCTTCATTTATCAAAAGATGTAAACTTGAGCTACAATTTTGCTGATTTTTTTGCCTTGCTGTTTCATGAGCAGTATTGGGGAACTTTGTGTCGGCTCTCAACAAGTTTATTGCTGATCGTTACTCCTCCCACCATTCGGTTTCGGAGTACTATGTGTATGAGTTCTTCAAGGTATTGCCTGCCAATTTCATTGAGTCAATGAGTCTGGAATGCTTCTTTTATATAGTCATACAATTGTGATTTGGTTGCTTCCTTGTGTGCTATATTTCTAGGTGCAAGTTGATATGAATCATCGTTTCCAATGCTTTTATCATTCTTGATATAATAACAACAGATGGCTTGTTTCCAGTATTGACTATTGAGTATGCATTGTTGCTAACCCAATTTTGGGCCATTTCAAGTATGCCTGTTTACATTGTGATTTTACTGAAACACATTTCAGCTGCTGTCTTGCATTGTAACATGGTAATGTTTGCTGACATGGTTCGTTACTCAAGCATATGAGTTCTTTAGTCTGTGGTTTAAGGTGCTGTGTATTTACATTTTCTGTTTCCTTCCTTTGATATGCTGAAAATATTTACACTTTGCTAGTTCACTGGTTATATTCTGATGCATGTATTTTTCTGATACAGATATGGAAATGTTCTCGTGACGAAGGTACTACTAGTTCGTCACTTTTTCTTTTTACTTTGCATCTTACTACTATGCATCTTAAGGTCATCATCGTCGTCATTTTAATCAGCATTATCATTGTCATATTGATCATTATTTATAAAAAGAAAGGAACTTCTATCAGCTAACCTAGTTGGCACTTCTTTATAGGGGTCTAGATTAACTTGGAGCTAACCTAACCTAATTCCTGTCTCAATCATGTTCATAGGATACTGAAACTGGAACTTGCACTTGAATGTCAGGATTCTTTTGGTTCTGTGGTCAAGTTTTTAATTGCAAAGAATGTCAGTTTAATTGGACATTTGAAATTGACAGTCCTAGAATAGCCTCGTCTTAGTTTGGGTGAATATTTGGATGTATTATTGAATTGTTCGTTCAATATGTTAGGTGTAGGCTGGATAGCACTTATAGAACCAGATGCTTCACCTGATAATTGTTTTGAGATTGCTTTTTGAACATTTCTACCGGGACTAATTATGTCATATCTTTCTAATAGTCTTCGAAGCATGGTCCTGATTGTAGGAATTTTTTTTTGACAGCTGATGTTCGTGTGCACGAGTTCTTTGAATCATCATATTTCAAGACTGAGATCCATCCACTCCCAGGTGCTCAGGAGACGATTCTTAATTTGTCAGGGTTTTGTGACCTGTCAGTTGTGACGTACGTATAATTAGCTGAGTTCATTTTTTATTGTGTTTACTAGAGCGTTCACTTAAGTTGATCTTTTGGCATTGATGTGCATTAATAGGTCTCGGCAGAATGTCATTAAGGACCACACTATTGAATGGATTGAAAATCATTTTCCAGGGCTGTTCCGGGAGATTCACTTTGGCAACCACTTTGCTTTACATGGAGAGTCCAGGCCTAAGTCAGATATATGCAGGTATGCCCGTGTGCCACCTTTGGATAGTTTTAATGTCATATTTTGAGGCTTTTTCTTTACCTCATTGTTTTAAAACCTGAAAATCTGAAATGAATGTGGTCTTCAAGTGACTTGTTTCTTTACTGATGCATGTTTACCGTGTTCATTGGTTTTAACTACTCTCTCCTCATGGTATCCAATCATAGGACTGTGTTACCTGTGTTACATATTATAGCTACTCTCTGTTCTGATGACATGTACTTGCCAGGTCCTTGGGAGCAAAGGTTCTAATTGATGATAACCCAAGATATGCGATTGAATGTGCCAAGGTCGGGATCAGGGTCCTACTTTTTGATTATGAGAACTCATATCCTTGGTGCAAGACCGAGCCTGTTATTGATCACCCCCTGGTCACCAAGGTTCATAACTGGGAAGCAGTGGAGAAGCACATAAAGGCATGCATTATTTCGTAGTTTTTCTTACAACCTGTTACAGGATAGACCACCAACTTGTTAACATATCTTGAACTAAGTCTATAGCAGTAGAGCATTGGATTGACGTAGTTGATGAAGATACTCTTTTGTCTTTAGAGACCAGCCAACTAGGGGTTTCCGGTGAAAGCTACCAAATTGGAAGTGTTTTTATCTTCTGAAGACTAGGTCTTAGATTGCTCATAGTTGACTGGCCTAGCTAGGGCGGTTTCATCCCTTTTCTCCTCATTTTACATTTAAAAGAGAATAAGGTAAAACTGAAATTCGCAAGTTGTAAGTAAATATGGATGGTGATAAACTTCTCAAATAACCCAAATTTATTTTATTTCTAAATGTGATCATGTTTTGGAAGCTCTCACTGGAAGCCAGTGTTTTTGTTTAGTTTTTGCCTCAACTTTTGCTGTTGGTTTCTAGTTTTAGTCTTTTATTTGTGATGAAAATGCATATACACATTGGGTCTCGAACTTTTTGAAAAACCTGTACACCATTAATGTTTCATCAAGTCTGCAAAACAATCCTTACAATATATTTTAGTTCCAATTCACAATTCCAGCTCTTGCAAAAGATAAGTGATCTGATCAAATCTGTCAAATTCTTTAAAGTTATTTTGTTAGTTGAGAAAAAGAAGTGATTTTGCTAGATTTGATCAAATTCTTTATTCAAAAAATTATTTTGCTTGCATTAACATAAGAACGGGGAACTCCTCCCATTTGCAAGCTCCTTTTCCACAACCATTGCAAATGTGTCATTGGAGCTTCCTCACATTATTGCCTTTCAAGCATTTATCCTCCTCCCAGACTAGCGACAACGAGGCAGTGGTTGTGCATCAAACTTCCGGTAGGGAGAAGATAGTCCGGTCACTCGATCTTCTCCATTATCTTGATGCCATAAGCTTGTAATGTATCTAGTGCTACAATGCCACAAACAACATATCATTTAAAATGTTGCAGACAATGAATGAAAGAGACCTAGAAGAAAACAAGAACAAGTGGTTGATTACCTGGAACATAAACTTCTGGCTCAATTGGCCTTAAAACACCTCTGGTTTTCACTTTGTTCGCAAGTATGAGCTGCCAAAAAACAAGTACATTAGCTTAGGCACCATCTCAACTTCACAGTGGAGAAGAATGCAAAATGTTTGACGAAGTACCAGAGCTCCAATCGCGACCGGGATGCCAACAGTGAAAGCCATGGCTGTGATCACTCTACCATTCTCATTCCTTCCAAATTCCAGTAAAGTCCCCAATTGCTTCTCTCTAGCTCCGTCTGGGAACTCAACCTCCACCTCATGATGCAAAAGCACCATATCCTGACCATTGATCACATCATTTTGTTTCACATGTCAATATCTCATCATAATTTTTCGGAAAAAATGATAACTCTATCACAATGTTTGCTTGTTTTCTGAGAAGGAACTTACCTGTTCTGTGCAGGAGTATGCTAACCTCTCTTCCATCTGAAGACAGCTCACATCGAATGCACTTTGGCAAGACACAGGTATTTCATTCGGCTCATTAAGTCCCAAAAATCTATTCCACAACAAACAAGAAGAAGAACGGAATATCTGAGCTCACAATACCAATGCAAAAAAAAGAGTAGAAAATGCAATGTGCTTACATAATAGTCTTTGCTGCCCTAACTGCAGTTCTTTGCTCTTTACAATATCCAAGCTTGATAATCCTTTCAGGGATGACTTTCTCTCCAATCAAAGGTCCATCCAGATCTTCACTTTTAATCTTGAGAAGTTGAGACAAAAATTTCCTGAACGTAGGTCTCTTTCCATCCTTAAGAAGGGGATGAGGTTCAGTTTCGAACAAACCAACTCTTGATAATGTCCCCATTATTTCTCCAAACCCTGTGCAAAAAGACAGTTGTTCCTGAGCTATCAACATAAACATGTTTCTAGTTAACATATAACCAAAAATTCGAACATCTCATACCTTCATAGCGAAGTGTTCCACGAAAAACAGTTGATGCTTCATTTCCTATTCCATACAAATCTCCATACACCAATGAGTTACGATTTGGAAGGCATTCCAACGCGAATGCAGGAAGATCTGGAATCTGATATTTCACAGCCGAATCATAAAGATTCTTCCCTGCAATGTTGTATCATAAAAACAAAGTGAAAGAGCTCATTAACAAAGGACTTTGAAAATTAAAACTCATCTCTTTATATGCTTGTACAATTTACCATCAACTTGTACAATTTCAGCATTGGACTTATAAGTGGCAGGATTACTCCCAGCTCGAATAGCTCCAGCCGGACTCCAACTGAAACGATTGAATTTGAATAAGTGATACGAAATTTGCATAGGACTAAAAGAAGACGACAGTAGGATAAGATCTGAGTCTTATTTATCTTTCGAGTTTTAGGAGGATGTTTATGTAGTCTTTTACTACAGTAAATCTTAAGGTCATGAGTTAGGGAGTGTTTGGCATCCACGTTACCTGAATTTATATGCTAATGGATTGTTTGCTGCAGCTGGGGATGGGAGTCCACCGCAATAAGATGTGAAAGACCTTATTTTCCCCTTCCGGACATGTGCTTGGTTGATCATCTTCATTGCCATCATATGATCTGGAGAAGGAACCAATCAGACAACTAGGTTGTAATAATCTTAAGAACTTGAAAACAACATCAGATTCTAAGAAAATACTAAACGTTTAAAACATGTCTTCAATTGTAAGTACACGATATAAAGTCAGCTAAAATCATTACCTATCCCGGGGTCCAACCCCATCTCACCAAGGATTGTGATACCACCATTCTTTGCCTTCTCGTCTAGCTTTGCCATTGATTCATCGACGTAACTAGCTGTCACAAGATGCCTCTTAAGCTGCATCAAGAAACAAAATATTTTACCTTAAAACGCCAAGACTAAAGAAGGAAACCATACGAACATTGAGACAATGTAGAGTACCTCAATACATGCATTTGCAACAGTAACGTGGCAAAAAGCCGGCAGTAAACTTATAACTACTTCAGCCTGGGAAACAAAGAAAACTGACAATGTAAGACCGCAATTTAAAAGAAGGAACTTATTGTCATTAGTAAATAGCAGATCGTTACCTCTGATATATAATTATGAAGACTAATTTTGTCGGTCACATCAAGTTGAACTGCTCTTGCATTTGGAATCCCTTCAGTAATCTGCATCATATATTTCAGTTTCTCTTTATAATATAAACAGAAATTGCACAGCATTCTCATAAGAGAATGTAAAGACGGTTTATTACCTCTTCAGCATCTTTTAGGTAGAGAGATGCAACGGTGACTTGCACCTCATTCTTTTCTTCAAAGTCATCTTCCAGGCATGTTTTATACCATTTCCGAGATGACATTCCACCAATTGATGCCAACATGCCAGCAGCTGGTTGACAGACCCTTCCTGCTCCTATGATCAGAACCCCAACCTTCCTTTTCGTGTCATTTTCCTTCCTGGGGATCTTCTGAACTTTCCCTATCCTAACAGAAATCATGTTTTTTTCCTGCTTAATGTCACGGTTTTCGTTTGGATTCGCAAGGGAAGTTAAAGAGTCGATAATATTATCCAAAACTGCCCTATCATCTGCGCCCACCTGTTCATACCAATATACGATGAAATTATAAATCATAACAGAACAATTACACTTGAGGCAGATAAAGTTATAAATCATCTCTTACTTCAAGTTCTGAGAATGATGTAGAATTCGAGCATTGACCCACGTCACACTTAACCAATTGAAAGGAGCCACCTGCAGCTTCAATGATATCTAAGGCCTCGTTGATCAGAAATTGATCAAATAGGTGGCCACTGAGGGATACCTGTAAATTTCAGCAATGTTTCAAGAGATAGTCTGGAAAACTACACTAATTTTGCTTGAGCTACAAATTAACATCTGGGATGAAAAGGGCATTGTCATCGAAAATTGAAAGAGGCATAGAGAAACTTACTGAAATGGTGTAGTTCTTGTTAAAGTGTCTTTTGGACGGACTCTTTACTTCTTCTCTGCATATCAAAAATTTATAAATGCTTTAATATGATACTAAAAAAGGCATAAGATCGTACAAAATCAGCTTAAAATATGAAAGGTTGTCACACCAATTCGGAAATAAAACATACTCTGAGCTAGATTTTCTCATTCGTGTGATATATTCGTACAGTGAGGTAAGTGATCCTCCATGAGCTATGCAAGCTCTCCTCAAGTGTGGAGGTAACTTCGTAATGTCTTTGGTAGAAGCCAAATTGCCAACAAATTCAGACAATATGTCTCCAAAATGTTGGGAAGCCTTCACAAAAATAGACGCAGGCTTTTAATATCATGAGAAATGTAATTTCTGACATTAAATTAGCCAAAAATAGTTGCATTTGCTAAAGAAATTGAAATCACCTCTTTTGCAAACTCTGTGGGAAGAATGTCCACAGCTTGACATATCACACCAGCACCGTCCATGTCCTTGTGGTAAGAGTCCCTTACTGGATCATATCTATAAGCGAAGGTTGAACAATTACCCACAGATAAAAAGTTTGAAAAGCTGAAAATAATGGTATCGAAGTTATAACTTGTACCTGAAGAAAGGTGAGTCGATGTAGGTGGTATGGTTGACAAATTCGATTGATCCCCCTATGTCACAAGTTATATCTGAGATTCCGACAAGCATACATCCTTTCCTTTGTACGTCTTGAAACTGCTTGGTGCTCAGCAAACGAGGAAACCTTTTCTCCCAATACATGCAATTCACTGCCGGAAAAACAAACCATGTCAAGATGAGAAGATGAAATGTGACAATTTCCAAGATATTCTTCCTAACTTGAAAGGCAAGCAAGGAATTCGTTTAATTACATGAACCCTAATGATTTGTCTAAAAAATTTGATAGTTTTGAGTGTAAATCATACCAATTACAGATGCATAAGGCGCAATTTTTTCGTGGAAAACAGGGTTGTAGTGTTCTGGATGTGCATAATAGTCAGCCTGAAATGAAGTCACATGCCGTGGGTGAGTTAGCGAATATCAAGCATGTGATTGAAATCTGTTGACGCTCTCAGTTACAAGTGAAGAAAAAATGGGTTTTTCAGGAAACCCCAAAAGAAATTGATCACTGATATACCTGAGAAATGGAATAGAATGTAACTTACTTTGTCAAATGCTCTTGTGGGATCTTCATGTTCAACCATGTCTTTACTAGTCACAACACAACCATACACTTGGAAGCTCCTTTTCGATTTTCGAATAGGTTGAGCAGTATCCTTTGCCAAATCAAAATGAAAACTGAAAAAACTTGCATTATAGAAATCCCTTTTTGTTCTTCTATTATTGTCTTATCTTACCATGCTAAATAGATCCTCAAGTCTGCTTGGGTCCACAAAAGTATGAGGAAGAAGCTTAAAAATCTCTTGCGCACCAGAAGAAACTACACCAGAAATAGCTACATCAGACATAGCATGTTACACAACATATACAAGAGAATATAAGCAAAACAAAGTACCGTTGCCTGAACCGGTGAAGACAAAGACCAGAGGACAGATTCCTGATGGCAGTCCAAGGGTTGCAATCTCTTCGCCAATCGCAATCACAGCAGCCTTAGCAGAAGCCAGGGATGGATACATATAAGAAGCACCCAACGAGAGAAATGGTGTCGAATATCCAAGACTTAGGTATCCTTTAAAAATTTAGAAGAAAATGTAACAAAAAAAAATGAAGAAACAAAATGCCGAATTCAATTGACAAACAAAAGCTTTGAACTTGATCACCAAATTCAAGCATAACATTGAACTCAGTTTAAATGGTATTGTGGAAAATGAAGCTTACGTTGTCCTAAACCGTGCAGGAAGTCGACGAATCCTGCTCTGCCGGCATATTTCCCAAATGCAAGTAGTCTTGTGCCATGGTCGCCGACGATGAGCTCATAATCATACAAGGAAGCCTTTTCAGCTATGATCTGCAAAACCCAGAGAAATTGATAAATTGAAAAGGAAGCAAAAGCATGTTTCATAATGCATCAAATGCCAAACAAGACCTTATCCAAGAGTGGCATGTTTTCCTTCTGAGCCTTGTGAGTATGCGAGAAAAACGCATATGCTCTGTCCGGAAGAATCATCTCCAGCTGCATCACAAAGCCAACAAGCAAAAGTGTCCAAAATTGAGATTATGTACTCAAATTTCAAATTTAAACCCCCAAAAAAATGTAAAAATTGGACCTTTGGCTGTTTGATCCCCAAGATCAAGCCACATTGAGATAAGTCCTCTGAAATCTCACACCCGACATCTTCATACATTGCATCGTGATAGATTCGCTTCGTCGAAGGTTGTACTATGATGCGTTCTACTCCAGTTTTGTCTTTGCCACTGTGGAGGAGGCGAGCACAGTGAGACGGTGTCAATGGCGCCCTTCTCTCCCATTTGTTTACCGATTCAGACAAAATCCCCACCACCCCATTTCCCAGCATTTTTCAAACTCCGATCACCAATAATCAAAACCGAAACCAAAACCAATCAACGAAAAATCACCGAACTGTTTGTTTGTATACTTTGATTGAGTATGAAATCAGAATTTGGGGTTTTGCTTTCTTTGCTCTCCGGAGGATACACCAACTTGGGGAAATAGCAAATGACAAGTGTTGAGAAGAAGACAGATTGAGATTGATATGGGAATTTGGTGCGTTTATGATTCAACAATTAGTCATGTGTGTGAGCCACTGAGGAAGATAATCAAATGGCACACGCACTTTACAATCTAATGAGTACTGGCATTAACAAACTCGATCACCCATAGATCGGCTGTTTTTTTGGATATTCTAGTCATATCTCATGGGTTTCAGAGCTTCCAGTAGCTACCTATTCCAACCGGCTTCTGCCACGTGTGCGCTTCTGGCACGGTGACGTAACCAACGTGCACTGCTTTGCCGGTCGGGACAAGTTACATGGCGCTTTTTTCTCACATTTTGCATGCTTATGTCATATTATAAAGCTAAATATTTGGATCTATCTTAGTGGGTAAATATTAATAGTTTCCATTACCATGGAATAAAACAAAAGAGAAAAATAAAAATACACATTTTTTTTCTTTTTCTTTTTCTTTTTTTATAAAAAATATAAATATATGTGATTAAATTGACGATTTTTATCTGTTTTAAGTGATTAACGCTAAGGAATATCTTATTAGGCATTCAATTAATGATCAATTTACCTAATTTTGGGGTTGGCTGTGCGTTAATTCACTGTAGTTGATTTGACAAATGAGGAGTGGATAACCTCAAGCTTTTAATAATTGCCAGAAAATAAATTTGTTTATTTGGGTGAAAGACAAAAATGACACGTTTCTATGTGATTTGCTTATGATATCATGAATTATTGGCTTGCCACGTGCCAACAGCAACAATTGATACTTTCATACATTTCTCGTGTTACATCGCCTAATTCATTTCATCAACCAACGTTATGAGTAAGAGATGATATTGAAACATTCTTTCTTTTTCTCATGTTGTGATGGGCTCAAACATCATGTTGTGATGGGCTCAAACATTTACTTACATTCAATACTCTCTTAATCCCAAATTGGTTTAACATTTTTTTGGGGTCAAAAAATAGGTTTAACTTATTAGAAAGGTTCACATATTTCCCTCTTGGGCCTCGTGAGTGTGGCTGAAAAACAATTGGGTTAATCTCAAACTTTGTCAATTGTTGACTAAACAAGAAGTTAATTTTGGGCCCTAAATCAATCAATATTCAGCCCATAACAAAAAAATTCCACAGCATCAGCTTGTAGACTATTGCCCAAAATGAACGAGAAAATGCCATGTTTTTTTTTTCTTTTTCATATCTTTCTAAAAGAACCTATACGTCCATGGGAATTGGGCCTGCGGGTATCATAGGTATATTTTTTTTGACAGCGCAATAAAATTGCAGATAAATTTGGAATAGAAACATAGTTATATGAAAGAAAAAAAAAATGAAACCATACATACGTAAAAAACATAAGATACCTAAGGAACGGTTTATGAAATGGGCTTATATACGAATTAGGTAAAAAAAAAAAAATAGATGGAAACAAATCGCATGTGAGTTAAATTGGTTGAGTTTGTTATAGCACTAGGTTTCAATGCTCCATACTATTCAATGATATGAGCATCCAAACCATTCATCCCTATTTTGGGGTCCACCTCACTCTCTATAACTGTTGGATGCCTATACCATTTAACGCTACCCTATTATCGAAGCTTTGTCCATGTTATAGAGGTAAACAAATCTCATGAAAAGCCAAATAAAAAAAAAACCTTTGAGATAAAAAAAAAATAACACATGATGGATATATTTAAAAATCAAATAAAAAACCACATCAATGCAAAGCCACAAAATAAAAGAAACAATAATTTACATAATAAAACTACACAAAATAAAACAAGAAATTATTTTTCCAAATTAGATATATAAACAAATACGTGGGAATGACTATAAATACATAGAAAAAACTCATGTTGAAGGAGACAATACGTTACATCTGCTTACAAGTTTTTTGAACATTAAGGATTATATACTAGGATTATAAATAGGCATTTTTAAATAGATAAATAAGTTTTTTAAAGATAATTAAGAATAGTTCTTTATATATATATTATGGAATGTATTTTAAAAAAATTGCATGATATGTAAATTGTGATTAACATATGGATAAATTTTTACTTATTTGGCTGGAGATAGTGAATTAGGACTCATTAATATATTGGATTACATTGAAAGTTCATTTATTAAAACTGTACCTATATATAATTATCTTGGTAAATAGTTAAACAAGAGAAGATTTAAGGATTTTGCTAAATTACTAATCCTTACTCACGGTTTACTTCCAGTCATAAAAATTAAAATGCACTCAGAGAGTTTCAAACTTTTACTAAGTAACAACAAATCCATCATTTTTACGGCTACTAATTAGACTACACCTAGTGGTTATAGGAAGATGATTTCTATCGACGTAGGTAATTTGCGTGGGCTTTTTTAATTGTAGAACCCATTCGAAAGTTCATCACATTCATATGTAAAATATCGGAATGACTACAACACAACGTTGTACTAAGTATGTTGAAGAATTAAATGTTTCAACTGTCGATTACTCGTTGCCCAACCGTTGAATGACGCGTGTCCTTCCTCGTAACCTGTCAACTTAAAAGGATCGCAGGTTCTCCGTTAGTACGGGCATCGGTGTGGTGCCAGTTTAAGGTTCTCCGACGGTCAAGTCAGTTACTTTGTTCGTAAGAGGAAATAGTAAACGGTAAGTTTGGTAGAGTAATTGTGAATAGTAAATATTTGTTACCTTTACTGGGAAATGTGTATCCCTTATGTATGGATAAGTGGGATGTTCAATTCCCATAGTTTCGATGTGAGACAAACGCTCCTCGATTTACTTGCTGACACGTGTTACGTAAATCGAGGGTGGATAGACTTCCACGTGGCGTCCCACATTGGGCCCGGTGTTAGGGCTATGTGAGTACTGTAGTTTTGGGCTCTGAACGTAGTCTGAGTTTTAAGTATACGACCCAATGGATCTGGTCAGATATGGTGTCAACAAATTACATCATACTTTTTTCAATACAATAAAATATAAAATATAAAAATATATTCCCTTATTTTTCAGCCGTCAGATTTTAGTTCAAGAAAAACTAATAATATGTACTCTGCATCGCACTTAATGTGATGTGGTGTTTTCAAATTACACATAGAGGGAGTTGGAGAAGTAATAAAGGTGTAGAAGTAATGTACAGGAAATTTGAATTTGTGCAGCTCCAGAAGGCAATAGAGACACAACCCCACCCCAAAGATCATCCGACAAATGGCATACATAACAGAAATCAGAGATTTTCTTAAATAATACATCAAACCAAATATCCCAATAATGTCACCCATTCATGATTCATGTACGTACGTAGCACCTGTTGTCGGTCCCACCCCACCTCCAATGTTTTTTTTCTTTCTGGAAATCATATTATCGTTAAATATTAGGATTATCAGATTATGCAATATATTGAGTTATGTTTCATATGTAAGATTAGGCTATTTCTAGCTATATTTTAAAATTAGGTTGAAAAATAAAATTTAAGAATTTTAAATAAAAATAATTACTTTTAGTAAGTGTCCTAATTATGAACTAAAAAGTTAAATTATAGTATTTGGACTAAAAGAACAGCTATATTTGGCTTTGACACTTCGCTTTCTCATGTAATTTTATTGTTCCAATCACATGCAATTTTGAGAAAAATAAGATAAGTATTGTAAATATTTAGACGCTAGTGGTTATTTTCATGTAAGGACAGATAGATCTTTTTTCAATTACTTTAATTTCCTAACATGTATAAGGGTAATATTGTTTTATTATTATTTTAATTCAAAAATATTAGTTATTATCTCTGATCCTAAGCACTCTCTCCAGAGACGGGGCACAGTAGAGGGCTGGGGGGGCTGTAGCTCATCCCACTTAACTGATACCCATTAAAAATAGCCCTACCCAATTATAAAAAAAAAAAAAAAGTAGTTTGAATTATAAAAGTAAAACTGCAGGTTGCAACACACTCTCTCTCACAACTCTCACATTCACGGGAAAGAAAAAAAAAACTCAAGAAAAAAGGTATGCTGCAGCACTCCCATTTTAATTCTTTTTTTCTTTAAGTTTTATCCATCATTTTAATTCAATTTTTCTTCAAGTCTTATTCAAAACATAAAGTATTACTCTCTAATTTTAGTTTTAAATCTAAATTGAATGTAGGGTTTTGGTTTGGGAATATAAGGATTAGAGAATTTTTTTTTTTTTTTTTAGGTTTGATAATTTGAAATTTGAATGTTGAAATTGGGCTTTATGTAGGAGTAATTTAGACATTGACTTATTGAGTGAAGATTGTGGCTATGAAGATTCAATTCACATGCTAGTTGCTATTGTGGGAAGCAAGGTTAATAAATCAATTTTTTTTTCCTTAATTGTTGATATTAAATGTTTGATTTAATTGGATAAAGATGGTTAATTTTTTAAATGTATATTGTTGCAATTGTGAAATTGATTTATTTTGCTTTTCTTGATTAGTTGGCTAGTAGAACTTCTTGTTCTTAGTTTTTTCTTTGTGGCTTTGTGTTTGTGATTTTTTTTATAACAATTTGTGTTGATAGATTTTGTTATGTGTATGTGACAGGACCCGCCCCGATCCTCTCTGGGACCACATGGGGACGTGCCCTACTCCCGTCTGACACCCAAAATTCATACCAATTTTAACCTTAAACGTTCAAATGCATAAAAACCAAATTAAAGTTTTACATCAAGTTTGAAATAAACAGATGTCAGACAAGGGATGAAATCCAAATCACAAGTTGCGAGCACGACTCTAACATAAACCTGTGGATAAAATCACCCAACAGGGATTCAGGTACGCAGAAATAGATCTATGCCTCAGCCTCAGGTTCCTCCTCTACCTCATTAGCACGACCTGGAGGGGTTACCAAAACATCAAGGGTGAGTGGGCCGAAACTCAAGTTTATAAAATCGTTTAGTGAGTAAAGCATATAATTTACCCCTCCGTTTTCCAAACATGCATGCATCAGAATTTAAAACCATAAATCATATAATATGAATCATAAGGTATGTAATAAAACCATAAACATAATTTTAGCCACTGCACTATACACTCCAATCCTGACATCCCCGATGTCTGACGTCCCTGACGTCCAATAAGGTCACAGTCTCAAGGCTACGCGTGCCACTCGGGTCTCAATTCCGAGTCCAATCCCCGAACCCCTTCCGGGTACGGCATCCCAGATGCCTAGCGTCCTAGACGCTTGACGTTCTAGACGTCATATCATAGCAATCCTGCTCCTGAGTCATTTTACGGTCCGGTTCTTCCGTAGAATGACCCCTCGCAGGCAATGCGCCGTGACCACTCCGGGGCACCACATCCGGAGGAGACAGTATCACATGAGTGGATCTATACAGTGCAGTACCAAATACATTTTATCGATATCCACATGCAAAACATAGATATATATAGATAAAATCCAAAACCAATCTTTAAGTTTCATCAGACGGGTCTCAACCCAAATACCGTGAAACGTGCCATAACCATAATTTCAATATCATCAAAACCGTTTCATGATTCCAGCATGTGAACATATAAGTAAATCGGAAAACATTTAAGCATGCAAGGGTTTAATGAAATCGGGCCCACTCACAGTACAATCCTGCTGAAAACCGAACGTATACCCTCGTCCTGGTACTATTGTACAATCCCTGTCATGTCCAAAGTATACGTAAAGGTCAATATAAGCCCCTAACATTTAACCATGAAACCCTAGACTGAAACCGACTGGAAAAGCCGCCCGAACGCGCTTCTTGAGGCAATAAACCTCATTTTGACCAACTTAATGATCTCCGATCGACCCGAAACCACCGCCATTGGATCCGGATCGTCGAAACCTAAAGAATGGTGGTGGTCCCACCAAAAACACTGTTCACACGCGCCCACACGCGTCGGTCAACGCTCTGGTCAACGCAGGAACAATTCATGCTGACGTCAACGCTGACGTCAGCATGACGTCATGCTGACAGCTGTTAGGTCCGACATGTCAGACTCTGATAGGTGCCACGTGTCAACACCCGATTGGTCCACCACACTAATCTGCCAGGCTACGTGTCAGATTTGACATGTGCCACGTGTCAGCACGGCACTGGTCCACGTCACTGACATGTCAGTGACACGTGGCAGTCCTTGATTGGGCCACGTCACTGACATGTCAGTGCTGACTGTGCACTGACATGTGACACGTGTCGACACAAGAGTGGTCCACGTCACTGACAGGTCTGATAGGGTGCCACGTCATTACCCCTGTCCTCCTGACGGGTCGACCCGTATCTCTGCAACTGGGTCCATCAGACCCGCGATCTGACCCGGTCACCATTTCATCAATTCTCAACCATTTTCGTCCTAGTTTGTTCCTAGATGCTCGTCTCAATCCCAGAAACAGTTCTATCTAATTAAAATCATTAAACAAGGACTGAATCGAAGACTTACCTCGATGAACAGAACCCGGTTTTCCCGTCGTCGTTTATCCTCTGTTCAGGTCACCTCCGGTCACGAAATCCAGTTCTAGAGGTTCCTAACAGTCCATAGAAGTGAATAGAATCAAAAGGAAATGCAAATAAACGCTGAACAACAAGCTTCCATTTCTGAGTTTTTTTTAGAAGGTTTTTGGGTTAGCACCGCCTACCCCTGCCACCGTCTGCCGCCATTCACCGCC
Organism: Prinsepia uniflora; assembly: GCA_032719365.1. Lineage (NCBI taxonomy): Eukaryota > Viridiplantae > Streptophyta > Magnoliopsida > Rosales > Rosaceae > Prinsepia > Prinsepia uniflora. Next base: position 68,459,786 of record CM064864.1, read on the forward strand.
GTCCTTCAGCCTCACCAGCACCATCCAGCCACTCACAAAGCAGGAATCAGGGTGGTACGCAGGTGTGATGGTTGTATGGGCAGTGTGTGGGTGTCGGGTGGAAAATATATATATAGGATGGAGGGAAAGGAATGGACGGTCCAGATTCAATCTCAGAGATGAGATCAAAGGTTCAGATTAAATCTGGGGACTTTTGATGCGTGGCTAGGATTAAAAGTTGATTTTAATGCTATTTAATCCCATAGTGGATCTGATCCAATCTAGCCAATGGATGAGTGACACTTGTCACTCATCCAGGTGTCGTCCAATCATAATTTTAGAATAAAATATTCGACACAATTACCGAGACGCGAAATTCCCGAATTCACGTTTCTGACCATAACTTCCTCGTACGAAGTCCGATTTCGGCGTTCCGCCTGTCTACGGACTTAGGACATTGAGACCTACCTAACGGTCCTTGAGTCGTGTGAAAATTAGTTGTCAGACGAAAAGTCAACATGTTCGCCCCTAAAGTGCAATTACGGTAATGCTCCTGAACTTCCGATAGTCATAACTTTTTCCCTGATCGTCCGAATTGGACGTGCCACCTGTCTATGAACTCGTGACGTCCCGAACTACGTCACGGTCACTGGTCAAAGTCCATTTGACCCACCAATCAAAAAATCAACAATTTGGCCATACCATTCACAAGGGTAAAAACGTCAATTCATACATTAAATTACAATATTAAAATCCTCGAATTTCCGGGGTGTTACAGTATGCTTATATGAATTTTAATCATCATCAATAGGTTTTCTATCATAATGACGGATCACAATCGAAATCCCAAGAAATCAAAGTTAAAGAGACTTCACTTGTACTATTGGCAATGAAGAGATAATTGAGGATTTTGATGCTATTAAGATTCGAAGGGTACAATTTAAAATTAGAAAGTAATAATTTGTACTTGAATTGCATGTTTAATTATGGTTTTTGTTGTAATTTGTTTATTTTTACTATCAAACTTTTATTTACGTATGTACGTAGATGCATTTAAGGGTAAGACTTATTACGTCCCCCTGATTAGGTGTATCCTTTTATGTTTATTAATGAAGTTCACTTGTACCGTGGAGTTTCTTCAAAATTTAGTATATAAATTTAGCCCATCCGAAATTTAGAATCAGGAACCGTCACTGACTCTCTCACAAAACATACATATTATTCATAATCTTCACAAACACGAATTAAGTTTAAATAATTACTATTCAATTTTTGTTCTATGTTTAAACCATTAAATAAAAATATAATTTTCAATTAAATTTATATAATTAGTCAATTTAAATATTACTATTTAAACTTTATAAAACTTAAAATTCATTTATTACAAGAAAAGAGACATTAATACCAAAACAAATATAAACATAAGACTAAAAAAAATACAAGCATATATAAGAAACAAAGAAAAATAAATAAAAAATATAATACTAAAAAAAACAAATACAAACGTAAGTTTTTAAAAAAAATTTACAAACATCTAGAATAAATTATAAAAAAAAAATCTGAATTTTTCGAACCGACATGGAAAAATGAATCTTATATGAAATATTTTTAATTAGTCACATATCCGAAAACTAGTTAAGATATAAATTTAGTGTATTTATTAATTCATTATACTCAAAGATATATTAAAAAGTTATAAAGTATTGAAAGAAATATAATATAGCCCTCAACTGTTGAAGATGGTAAAATGTAATCATATACTATTCATTAAAAAACTAATATTTTGTGTCCTAAATTTACATTTAGATGGCCTTTTAGGAGTCTATTGCTAGAGATGGCCTTAATCAATGTTACTTTTATTATCCATTTCGTGTGTATATATATATACAAAATACATGAATAATCACCTGATCATAAATTTATATTATACTGATTTATCTTTAATATAAAACATTTTTTAAATTGAAAAGATCGACTAATCAACATTTTCATCCATATGAAATGAAAGTGATAGAACATGGTTACCTATATATTTTGACTTGACAAGTGCCCATATATACATCATCTTTCCTTGCTCACAAAATCAATCATAGATTAGAGACATAAAGCATGTATTATTACTTTTGTCATTCAATTAATTCACTTGTCATGTAACCTTTTTTTTTTTTTTTCCTTTTCTAAAAGGGACCACTTAGTGGTGATTGGTGAATTACAGTAATATATGCTTTTAAAGGTTTAAAAAACTCGCAGAAACGTTTCAGCACATTTATGGACACAACGAAGATTCGCCCGTAAAAATCGAATCCAATACAAACTAAAAGTATACATAATTTAAAAATACTCCAATTAATACCACGTACTAAGCGAACATGTTGTGATTTAAACGTTAGGTAACTTAGTGACACTCCCTTTTTCATTTTAGTCTTATTTATTGTAAAGTGATTGACTCATAAATATAAGAAAACGATCATTCAAGGACATTGATTATCTTGGTCCCATTATACTTTAGGAAAGGAACTTATTGATAAATATTTATCAAAAACAAAACAACGTGCATGTGTGGGGATCATCAAGGAAAGGGTCACATCCCCGACCTATTTCCAATGAATAATGACATGCAATATCTTTTAAATAATAATTATGCAATAAGGAAAATATCGACGACCTTAAAAATTAAAAAACTATCAGCAGCTTGCATCAATAAATATCATTTTTTTTTTAAATTAAAAACGTCAATTAAGAAAAAAGGACACAGAAAGATAATTACCAGAATGTAAAAGAAGTTCCGAATGAATGTAACGTTTCGCGATGAAAACCCGAATATATATAAGATGCATGCATGGCTTAGCTTAATTTGGCATGAGCAGTACTACCTGGGCATTATACAGTCAGACAATGCGATAAGCTGAGACCGCGTTTTCTGACGTGGACTGCTTTTGCTTAAAATTAAAGCACTTTGGAGTTTGGAGGACAAATTCCAAGCCAACACACATGAAGCTGTAAAAACGCGTTTTTGCGTCCTCCTGCTTCTCTCTTCTTTATACCAATATGAGCTATCGCGCTATTCTTTTCTTCTTCAGCCTTTAGTGCTTTTTTGGAAAAGGACTTCCCCCAATAGATGCTTCCACTTATTTAAGTTTCTTTATTCCTTTCCTTTAATTCCCAAAATGAAAATTCTTTTTTCGCTTTATGTATTTACTTCTTATAATATTTAAAAATGCTACCGAGATTTTTTAATTCAAATACAACATCAGTATATATAAGCAGATGTGTGAAATAATGTGTAAAAGACATATACAAAATTGAGTTATTGGGAATTTAAAATAAAGTAACATAAGTAATATTATAACAATAAGATTGAAATTTTTTGGTATATAATTTATGGGGTCCACGCTTCATCGGTGGTTGCAATATGTTTTGTATTGACCAAAACTTGGTTCCACATGTCCTACCAAAGTGGCATAATTAAAAGATCCCTGATTGATTCAATATGGTTCCTACGTGTCATTCATGATTCACATTCTGTCCTTTTGGCTGATCATTATTCAGTTTGACGATACTTTTCTAATCTTTATATTCGTTATGTATAATAATTTTTTTTTAAAGGATGTTATAATTAGAATTGTTCAATTTTTAAATTATTTATATAAAAAAATTATATATAGAAGATTATTTAATATTTATATTTGTAAATTAAATAGACGGTTCACCATAATAATCTTTCTTATTATTAATATCGTTGAATTATTTGATACATATGAATTGTGGAAGAATCTTTAAAGTTATTGATTTTTTATGGAAGTAATCTTGAAATGTTTATTTAGAAGATGGACATATTGAAAAAGTGATACGAAAAAGTATTACCGCAGTAAGATGAAAGTACTATCATTTAATTTATTAGATACAAAAAGGATAATACACATTCCACTTTGATGGCGCCTCCTCATACGACCCTTTCGATTGATCGAAATTAGTTTTGCATTATATCAGAATCAGAATTATTCATTCTCTAAATCATCATTTTAAGATTATCTCCATGAAAAAATCAATAAAATTGAAGCTCTTTCACATTTATTAAAATAAATGAATGGTTATGGTAAAAATCAAGGTTGTCATCTATTTAGCTAGTTGATACATATGAATAACTAATTAAATAATTTTCAATTTTGTTAATTTTTTACTTGAATGATCTTGAAAGAGGAGTTTAGAGAATGATCAGGTCTGATTATGACATATGTACAAGATGAATTCGATAAATCAAAATTGTGATATAAGAAGGTGTGATATGAGAATCAAGTATTAATCAATGAATGATGTAAAAGAGAGAGAGAGAGAGAGAGAGAGAGAGAGAGAGAGAGAGAGAGAGAGAGAGAGAGAGAGAGAGAGAGAGAGAGAGAGAGAGAGAGAGAGAGAGAGAGAGAACATGCATGTTATATCCTGGCTTTATAGTTGCTTACCTGCACTCATACTCATAGCTGATGCATGCATGTGCCTTTGCCATTAATTTCCATATAGCTAACTTTGTTAGCTGATGCATGCATGTGCCTTTGCCATTTCCATATAGCTAGCTAGCTTTGTTAGCTGATGCATGCATGTGCCTTTGCCATTTCCATATAGCTAGCTAGCTTTGTTAACTCATTCAACAGTAGTAGCTGCCCACTATATATAATTGCATCGACCCTTCACTATACATATGCTTCAGCTTATTATGATGAATTTGGCAGAGAGATATTCATTTGAATACTCGATCAATTTGGAAAATAACTCTCAAATTATACATATTCAGCTATATTTGGGTTGTTCTCCTTGAACAGGAATTTCGTGTTTAAGTTTAAATTTATCTGACAAAATAATTAACGCGTTGATAAATGGTAATGGTCACTTTGACGGTGGGAAAGATGGTGGCATTTTAAGTTGCATGCAATAGTGATGTGTTTGGCAAATATTAATTAGAATTCAATTCTTTCTTTTATCTAGTAGCCAACTATTAAATTATATAATAAATTCAATAAAAGGGAATTGAATCAGCAAATTGACTTTTGAAGGTGCAGAAATGTATATATAGAGAGAGAGAGAGAGAGACGTGGCACACAAGCACTGCATTATGTTGCTCAATTCACATATCATCAATTGGTGTCGGAAAGCGAGAGATGAAGACATGAAGAGAATCCACAATCCACTAATTTTTCAAGTTCACGACCTTCGCCAAATTCTTTGAGATGATATTAGACACCTCGATATGAAGTTAAGAATTATCGTCGATTTAAAAATTCACAATTCACTAAGAAATATTTACCTAATAGGTTCACTTTCATTCAGCCAATCTTATGAATTAATAGGTTTACTTTCATTAATTCCATATGCTGTTGTTTTCACATCACCTAAGGCAATTGTGTTCTTCCCACTTGCAATTCCATGCCCCATTACAATTATGAGATCCTCATAATTTTCAAAAAATTATGTGTGAAGGTACGTCTAGTTTGAGTGTGACTACAAAATTGCAAGATATCCATATTATAATGTAAACAACAACGCACATCATTAAGAATAATTTAGAAGGAAAAAACCACCTTCAAAATAATCATCACAAACTTCATCACTAGCAGTGAAGTTCTTCGATATAGGGTTTCAACCAAATCCAAAGCTATGCCATATAAGCTTAGAATAATTATTATAACGCGTCTTAAACCAAATCAGTCGACTCTAATATTTGCATAATTTTTTTCACATCCCAACTTTTTATTTAGTGCGGAGAATATTTTAGTAAGTACGATTTTCTTTCCAATTGTACCAGTTTCATGTGAGGACCCGTGTCTTGGAGGTATGGTTAGCAATCCCACATCGCCTGAGGGGATCTGGGGGATGCGTCTTATATGTGTGGGCATGCATCTATCCAACAGGAGGCATTTTGGGAGCTCACTGGCTTTGGATTCTTTGGGAACTCCAAAGTTAAGCGAGTAGGGGCTGGTGCAATCTCAAGATAGGTGACCCACTTGGAAGTTGCACGTGAACTCCCGGAAACAAAACCGTGAGGGCTGGGCCCAAAACGGATAATATCCTGTTAGAGAAGGTTGGGTCATGAAAATTTGCTATCAGAGCCCAACCCCCGCCGAAATTGAGTGTGCCAGCGAGGGCGCTGGGCCCCAAGGGGGGGTGGATTGTGAGGACTCGTGCCTTGAAGGCATGGTTAGTAATCCCACATCGTCCAGGAGGATCTGGGAGATGCGTCTTATGTCAGGGCTCACCCCTAATCCCCCGGAATTAAGGGCTAAACCCCGCTCCCGTCTAACGTACGCATGACACGAGGGCTAAACAACCGCCTAACCTCCGTATGACACGTAAGTCGGACAAGGGAGTTCCAAACCAACCACCTCAACAACCTCAAACTTCTCAGAGTGCGCAGAGTCTACTGTGGATCGTATGTGTGATGTCTCCATCTCTCTCTCGACCAACAGCCCGCACTGCAGCAACCTGGAGGGTATCGAAAACACGAAAAGACTGTGAGTGGACAAAAATAAAGTTTAAATTCAAAACAGTTATCAGAAAACACAAACAGTTATACCCTCCGTGTTAAAAACTAATGCATGCATATCAATTACGTCATAAAACAATATACGAAAACCAAACACATTTTTCCTTTTTCCAATCCCGAGCCTCAGCCCAAAATCCCCGAAAACCATCAAATCCGGGCCACTGCCCAAAACATCATCATCAAAGCTAGTGAAACCCAAAACACATTTAAAGCCACGTTCTCATCCATCGAACCTGCTGGATCTACCCGAGTCTTTAAACTCCCGAGTCTTTAAACTCAATCCAGGCCTTAATCATATCCGAGTCTTTAAACTCCCGAGTCTTTAAACTCAATCCGGCCGGTCCCCCGTCACATATATCCGGGTCTTTAAACCCAATATCCAGATCCAGCAAATCCAATCCCAAAACCATTTGAAAACCTTTTACCAATCTACATCCAAACCCGAATCCGAAATCACTAGTCTGATGCCCTTCTGGCATCCATAACCGTCATTCCGAATCCAGACCCAGAACTCATTTCCTTCTCATTTCCCCGGTCCGAGTCCGCAACCATCATTCCGTAAGCTAGCATCCGGAATAACCATTCCGAACCCAAACCCGAAATCCGCTTCAAGTCCCGAATCGAATTCCGAATCGTCACCCGGAATTCCGATTCAAAAACCCGAAATCACGTTCTTAAAACCACTTTTCTAAACTGGGCCTCTAAGCCCGAAGTCACTTTTCAAAATCCTTTTACTTTCATTGAAATCAAATCGTATTTCAAATCCTGAAATCAATCATTAAAACCAGGTTCAAATCACATTATCCGTCAAATCTCGTAAAACGTAAAATACCGTAATTTCCTCGAAAAACGTGCACAAACCGTAAACCATCACAATCATAAATCAAATCATAGAATCAAGTATAGAAAAACATATATGCATGCATCAAGAGTTAGAAAGCAAAGTCCACTCACAGACCATTTCAGCGTCGCCTCGATACACGCGCACTTTTACCGTCCCCGGCCATTCACTATCCTCGGTTTCCCCGAACCTGTCCAAGTCCCAATATAAGGTCACTAACTGATTTACGATACTCATACTAAAACCTCATAATTTTCCCGTATTTTTAACTATTTTTAACCGAACCCTAAAACCTTCGGACAGCCCGAAACATATCGAGTCGATGTCCGATTAACTCGAAACCAGTGCTAAAATGTTCGTTACATCGATTAGACTAAAAACCCTGTTAGACACTTCCCCGGGTTCGGCCTCACGCGCCCACACGTGCCGCCCAAAGGGGCTGCGCGTGGGAGCCACGCGCCCAGCACAGTGTCATCGTCTTCCCTGGGAAAACCCGGTCCAACCGGTTCAGTTCAGCCGGTTCAGCCGTGAACCGGCGTTCACGGTTTTCACTCAATTTTAATCGGTTTTCAGTTCTAATTAGCCTAGGAGGTTCGTCCTTCCACTCTTAATCTACTAACCTAATCGATTTGTAACAAAAACCACGAATTCATACCTTCACGTTCAAGAATTTAACCCGTATTCTGCAACCTTAACCTCCATAGCTTTTCCGGCTTCCTCCAGCCTCCAAGTTCATCCTAATCAACTTGTTTCCCTTCCATGATCCTGTCCCAATCATTAGTTTGCGTCGTTAAGGTCTACAAACCCATAATGAAATTTAAAATAAAAACTTACCGTAACGGGTTTACCGGCCACCGTCCACGGCGAGCCACCAAATCACGCCCATTCGACTCCCAGACGCCTCAATATCACAATGCCGTAACAATTTAAGCTCCTTAACCTTTATCTGTAACGTCCAATTGTGAAAGTAAAAACAGAGGACTTGCGGGTTTCTCTCAATTCCGCCACCGTCCCTTATTGTCGCACCTCGCCGTGACCACTAATCATTTTGTCTAAGCTCCCTCCTCCTTTCCTTTCAGACCAAAAAGGCAAAGAATGAGGTTTGAGTGGTGTGAGGAAGCTAAATTCTTTCTGTTGCACACGGGCACTCTGCCTCTCGTGATATCAGAGCCACCGTCCACGACGGTGATTGAGTTCAGCACCACCCCACTCGTCCCATACTCCTCTCCAATTTTTCTTCACAACTCAAGGCCGGAAGATGACGACCAAGGGATCAAATTGACGGGTTCTCTCACGGTTGCACCCTTCCTATGCTTCTTCAACTCAAACCAATTTAAACCGCCGTGTAAACTTGTGAGGCGGTCATCAATGTTCCACAACCATCTGGAGAGGGACACTTGTCAAACTCCTGATGGTTCCTTCTTCAGATGCAGCCAAGTGTCCCACTTGTATTGGGCACACTTCCCAATGCAAGAGAAAGACCAAAATACCCTTCTTAACTCCAAAATTACCATTTTACCCTTACCGTTTTAGACCCGTAACTCGCCCGTCCTAACTCCGATGAACACGTGCCGCCTGTCGTTGAATTCAGGACGATGAGATCTACCCAACGGTCCAAGGTCAACGTGTCAAAACCCGGTCGTAGGAAAAGTCAACTCTTTCCCCCCTAATTTAGTCAAATTACGGTTATGCCCTCAACCTTCCGAACATCATAACTTTTCCTCTGGTTGTCCGAATCGAACCTGCCACCTGTCTACGGACTCGTGACGTCCTAAACTACGTCACAGTCAAGGGCTAACACTCAACCAATCGGTAATTCAAAAAGTCAACTTTTCATCTACTATTCACAAGGGCAAAATCGTCCAGTTACACAAAATTTTACAAAATTACCTTTTTACCCTTCCCGAAGGTACGGGTTGTTACATCTTATATGTCTGGGCGCGCATCTATCCAATATGAAGCCTTTTGGGAGCTCACTGGTTTTGGATTCTTTGGGAACTCCAAAATTAAGCGAGTAGGGCTGGGGCAATCTCAGGATGGGTGACCCACTAGGAAGTTGACAGGACCCGTCCCAACTGGACGTCAAAAACCGTACCCGGTCCTGCTCCCGTCTGACAAGTCAACTGAAAGTCCGAAACTACCCTTCAGTACCTGCCATACAAGGGAATTTTTGCGCCTGTGCCCGCACATACCTCCACCTCTGGAATAGCCTCGATCAACGCGCCACGACCTGAAGGGTTAACAAAACAGAAAAGGTGTGAGTGGACAAAAATGACTTCTTATAAAAACATTTACCAAAATACATTCTTACCCTCCAGTTTTCACAAACTTGCATGCATATCGTAAAACATGAGTAATAGTATGAAATCATTCAAGTATGAACAGTGGACCGATAAAATCAAAACATATTTTCCCATGGTCCACAAAAACTCATGTTCACCAAATCAGTTTAACATCTCAAAAGTTCACAATTTCTTTAAATCATTTTAACCGCTAAACCACGGTTTCCTCAAAATCATTTTCCATAAACCACGGGACTTATTTCCATATCCTGTTGCTTAGAGTCACGTTTATCCCTGCAACGCGTGCATATCAATAGGCTCAAGGACCGCTCAAAATCCGAGCATCCGCCGCTGTGAACACATCACTAGCCGGCAATCCAGATCTAGTGAACACATCACTTACCGATCCATATAATCCAGCACATCTGATCTGAGTCAAGCCTCCCCTGGGCTGCAAGACAAAGATCGTGCTACGTGACCTCTTCGGGGTAAACACTTCCATCCCGAAGGCGAGCGTTATCTCCAGGGTGCACTCCGGGGAAAAACATATTTTCTCCCGAAAGCCCTAAATATCCGCAACATATCACCATCACTAAAACCAGTGAAAAACAGTTGCATTGAAAACCAAATCAAATATCAATACAGGGTCTCGGCCCTAAGTTAACCAAAGTCCCGATTTACTTTATAAATCCGAAATCATCATTATCATCATATAATCACATGGAAAATGCAAATCCAATCAGAAACACAATTCCATTGGGTCCCACCCCAAAATACCAATTTCACGTAAATCCGTGCAACCGTAAACCCGAGTTGCCACGATCACGTAAATCCATAAAATCAATCATTGACTCATAATCCGAGTCCAAATATCATTTTCAATCCGGGCCTAGCCCAAAACATCAATTGCACGTTCCTCGTAAAACGTGCCCGAAAGACTGATTAAAATAATCACAAAAATCACGAAAATACCAAAAATCATCAAATTCACATGTAACTCCAAATCCGAGTCAAAATCATTATTTACTTGGGTTCTCACGCCCACAATATCATTTTTAACCAATTTCATGATTTCTCGAAAAGCGTGCCAGAATATAATAATATAATAATCATAAAACCGAGAAAATCGAGAAATCACCGAATCGAAGCATCAATCATGTCAAATCATAGAAAATCATATAAATAAGCATTTTAAACCATATATGCATGCATCACAGTTAGAAAACCAAAAGTCCACTCACACACACCGTTCAAAACGGTTCGTTTCCGAGCTGCACGTTTTTCCGTAAAATCTGGAAATCACAACTCCTGCCCAAAATCATTATAGAGGGTTACTAACATCTCAAAATACATCATATAATTTTCCCCAATTTTTCCGGAATTTAAATACGTATTTAACTCGTAAAACAAAACTTCGGATACGCGGAACATTATCGAAACAATATCCGATTTCACCGAAATCAACGTCAAAATGTTCGTTACACTGAGAGGATCAAAAGTCATGTTGACCTCACCTTGAGACTAGGCCGGACGCGCCCTCACGCGCCGCCGTGAGTGGCTGCGCGTGAAACCCACGCGCCAGCTACAGTGTCGTCGTTCAAGCCCGTTTGTCTGGTAAACGGGTCGTTCAACCCGCGATCAGACCCGGCTGGTTTTCAGTCAATTCCACACTGTTTTCATCAATTGAGCATCCAGTTAGTTTCGTTATAAGTTCAATTAGGGTTCTGTAACCTTAATTACTTGAAACATTACCTCAATCCTCACGATCAAGGATGAACAATCGAAGAACCTCCGGCCACTGTTCATCAGTCGAATTACCTCAATTCCACAAGGTTTCCCCATATTGATTCATCAGGAAGCTTCATTGATCACAGGTAAACCTTTCCCCCAACTCAATTGGATCAAATCATTGCTCAATCTTCACGACTCAAACTCGAACATCCGAACAGTGTGCAACCATGGAGTTTCCACCTTGGCCACTGATTCCTCCCAATTGACGAACCCAGAAGCATCAATGGACCATGAGGAATTGTTTCCCCACCTCAATTTCGTCGTTTGATCACGCATTGATCACGACTCAAGCTCGATATCTCCCACTGTTACCAAACCCGTTCAGAGCCAATTGGGCATGAATTCCTCTCGTTTTTGATTTGAAACAACTCGTCTCAACCTCAGGAAGCTATTTCCAATGTCCAATTCGATCATCACAGCTCAATTCGACCAATTCGATTTTTCCTCCAAATTTTCTAAAACCCGAAATCCCAGTCCTCAGCTCTCAATTAATCCCTCGATTTTCCCAGTTCAATTCACTCTCAAATGCTCACACTTTGGTTCAGAAATGGAAGAGAATTGGAGGTTGGGAGAAAACTGATTTGTGGGTTGTACACGGTTGAAGAAAATATGGGAGATTAATGGAAATTAGGATTAATTAATTAATTTAATATAATAAAACATAATAATTAGGTCTCCCCCAAAATCATGGATCCATGCTTTGTGCCTGATTTTAAGGGATGAGTGACACTTGTCACTCATCCAAGTGTGCTCAGTCACCGGGTACTGTTCATTATTAAAATATTATTTTATTCCCGGTTCGTTCGGTTAATCGAGCCCGATTCCGTGACCATAACTTCGTCGTCGAATCTCCGATTTCGGCATGCCGCCTGTCGTTGGATTCGTATCGACGAGACCTACGTAACGGTCCTTGGCCCTCGTCCGTTGGACTTCCCGGCCAAAAAGTCAACATTTGGCCCCTACTATGCCAAATTACCAAAATACCCCTCAACTTCCGAACATCATAACTTTCTCTACGAATGTCGGAATTGAACGTGCCACCTGTCTATGAACTCGTGACGTCCCGAACTACGTCACAGTCATCGGCCAAAGTCCATTTGACCGCCCGAACTAAAAGTCAACATTTTGCCCACGCCAGGGGCAAAACGGTCATTTTGCACGTTTCGTCCGATTTCACTCAACGAATCCCCGATAGTCATTCTAATTCGTAATTAATTAATATTCAATCCCGATATTCGGGACGGGTCATTACAACCTTCCCTCCTTAAAGAATTTCGTCCCCGAAATTCCAACTATTCGTATTCCACAACTACCTCGTGGAGAACAAATGGCCACACAACACGTATACACCTGTACACCCACTAGCCAACACAGAACTCGTCCGCACTCAGACGTCACATCCCAGATGCACGTCGTACTGACTACACTCGACCACCTCGAATGAAATTGATTACCAGAAATTGGCAATGTCACCATTAAGCTGACTCTTTCAGCTTGACGGCCCCACGTAATCACTAATGTGTCCTGACCTTCGCTCTCATAGAGAGTCACCAAAACTCACTAGTTAGTCCAAGCCGACACCACAAGCCAAACTGTCACTACCAAACTTTACCACCCTAGTAAAGCGCCAATCAGTACTAAATCAGTGACAACACACCATACTACAACGTCCGTCAATGTAGCATATGATCATCAACATGATCTCCCCTCGCAGGGCAAACTCAATCCTGCGACAAATACCTACAGTAGTTACCACAATTGTCACCCCCTCAGCGATCCCAGATGCTGGTAAGGTCACGACAAGGTAACATCTCGCCGCAAAGCAACTTGCGGTCACACCAACCACCAACTCACTCACCTGAGTATACGCATACCGTCATCACACTCAATCAGACGGTGCATCTGGAACACGTTGAACACAAGCCTAGCAGTAATCACACAACTCAACACTAGAGTTATACTTGCCAACCTTGGCTAAGAGCACCTGCTCAAACAATCACTGTAATCGTCAGAATCACTCTGCCCAGTGCATCGTGTTCAATGTCCAGTTCACGTTTACAACCAAAACCAATGGTATTGGAACTAAGCCAAACACCAACACGTTTATCGACACAACACTGGTACATCCCATGTACCGTCACTAGGTATCAAGTACCCTCGTCCAAACGATACCGTACATCGTACACCAAGCATGATCCTACAGCTGGACCCCAGTACTCGACCCATAGACCTATATGGTCGATCCCAAACCAGGTAAGGCAAAAGTAAAAAGCCTGAGGGTTTTTGCTAACATCGACAATCCTTGTCCTATGCTACCCAAAAACACCTCGCCAAATGACAACACTCAAAATGACACATCAACGTGTCCACAGGGAAGAACGCCTAGTTCTCCCGGGATTCACATCAACCCCGGCCACCACAAATCTGCAAAATATCGTACCCCAAACCACGTATAAGGTACGTACATCTATCCCTTGACCAGACTACAACCACCTAGGTCATAGCCAAACACGTTCCAATAATGGAGTCCATTTGCCCAAACCAGCAAGAGACAAATCGAAACCCCACCAATCAGCTAGTTTCAATACCAAATCCGAATCCGCAATTTCGTAAGAAATCCCGAATCCAAATCCATACATCACAGTTTTTAATTCATATCCAAATCCGAATCCGAAATCATTATTCCGTAAGCTAGCATTTGGAATAATCATTCCGCACCCAAATCCGGTATTCCACTTTCAAGTTCCTGAATCGAATCCTGAATCGTCACCCAGAAATTCGATTCCCAAACCCGAAATCTGGTTCACGTCCACTCAGACACACCAAAACCGAACCTATCGGTTACCAATTCAAGCGAGTAACACATTACATCCGATGGACTTCATATGGAAGCCAATCCCATCCGTCACAACTCTAAGGCTGACCAATTTCGACCCCGTCGAAAACCTACTCGTTCGAGTAACATACCATAAGGGGCTCCACTTCGAAAAGAAGTTCAGTCCCGTCATTTACGACCCACATACCAAAGTAAGAGTGATAAACTCTCACCCAATCTGGATCATCGAAATCACGACCCAGATCCATCACGACGTCAGCCAACCATGACCATCACGATCCTAGATTGTCACAATGCCCAAAGTCCACGACATCACAAACCCGATCCACCTAGGATCCACACAGTCAACAACTAGGAACCACAGGGTCTTACACCCTTACTGATTACCTCGTATCTATCCTTTCCATCCCACCTAGGGAAAACCAAGGATGATCCAAAACAATGACACCAATACTCATCCTACGTGGATGCAAACAAAACTCACTGCACTCCCCACGCCAGGTAACCCAACAGAAATAAGAAATCACCCCTGATGACTTCAGAATACCTAATCCCCATGCGGAAAACCCGCAATCCTCTTCAAACACAACTTCTCATGATTCCGTAGGTCCAACCACGTTGGAACCATCGGACTCGGACACCAACCACGTGTCCCCTTTGGACTGGTTACTGACACATACCCAACTCGACGAAGTCACAACCCGACTCGTGACCCATCGTCAGCACCACACCGGCACCCACACCAGTACACAGACAACAGTATCAGTATGAGCACACCGTGTGCAAAACTGACAACCCTGGATCTCCGCTCATAACAAGCGACGACCCCGTACCTCTGCTCGAATAGGAGAAACTCTGCCTCCTTCGCACCTAACAACTCTGGGTACAGTCACCCTGACAACTCATGTGAGAAAAAGAAACGTCCCCTGACGTCCCCCCCGATTCTCAACAACCACTCTCGGTATGAGTGCCTGCCACAGACTTGTGCAGACCCAACCATCAGACATCACTATCGAGACTCCACATCCAATGGAATCAAGTACTCGGACGACTACCCTGTATCCCCACTCTGGGATTCCTTCGACAAGTACCAACCCCGACTGTGGATTGCAGTTCCACCACTAAAGCTGACATGACTAGACCTGACACAATCGTCACTCGGTCTCGACTTCGAAAAGTCATTAAGAGTCAAACCACCCGCCAGCACACATTTCCGAACCGAACATCCCACCTTAGGTTCCGCGATTACTACCTAGGGTCCCTCAAAACCCGACAACTCCTGAGACTTAAGATATTACCATGACTCATCTCGAGTCCTAACTGAATTCTTTGACTCATTCATCCATGCCATCCCTGGCATACCCGGTCACCCAGCAAATTACCGCCGGTGAACCACATCAATACCACATTCCAAACCTAGGAATACCCCCAACACACTCTAGACGTTGGGAACTCACATTTCGCACAAGGAATTACTGAGAATAATCTCATCCTGGGTCCAACCTACCCAATTGTGCTACCTTCCAAGCCTCTGGATCCAGCAAATCCTAGGACCCACAAGAATACCTATTCGACAATTAGTAAGCCGTAGCTACACAAATTAATATCTGACTCACAAACCAAGGTCAATTACATTCCGAGATTCATCACAAGGTCTCAAATACCCTACTATACCCATCTCACTACCAGGTCGCGCACGAGGCTCACATTCCGGAGGTATGGCATGGCAACAGCATCAGCAACCTAGTGCTCTGATACCAATTTGACAGGACCCGTCCCAACTGGACGTCAAAAACCGTACCCGGTCCTGCTCCCGTCTGACAAGTCAACTGAAAGTCCGAAACTACCCTTCAGTACCTGCCATACAAGGGAATTTTTGCGCCTGTGCCCGCACATACCTCCACCTCTGGAATAGCCTCGATCAACGCGCCACGACCTGAAGGGTTAACAAAACAGAAAAGGTGTGAGTGGACAAAAATGACTTCTTATAAAAACATTTACCAAAATACATTCTTACCCTCCAGTTTTCACAAACTTGCATGCATATCGTAAAACATGAGTAATAGTATGAAATCATTCAAGTATGAACAGTGGACCGATAAAATCAAAACATATTTTCCCATGGTCCACAAAAACTCATGTTCACCAAATCAGTTTAACATCTCAAAAGTTCACAATTTCTTTAAATCATTTTAACCGCTAAACCACGGTTTCCTCAAAATCATTTTCCATAAACCACGGGACTTATTTCCATATCCTGTTGCTTAGAGTCACGTTTATCCCTGCAACGCGTGCATATCAATAGGCTCAAGGACCGCTCAAAATCCGAGCATCCGCCGCTGTGAACACATCACTAGCCGGCAATCCAGATCTAGTGAACACATCACTTACCGATCCATATAATCCAGCACATCTGATCTGAGTCAAGCCTCCCCTGGGCTGCAAGACAAAGATCGTGCTACGTGACCTCTTCGGGGTAAACACTTCCATCCCGAAGGCGAGCGTTATCTCCAGGGTGCACTCCGGGGAAAAACATATTTTCTCCCGAAAGCCCTAAATATCCGCAACATATCACCATCACTAAAACCAGTGAAAAACAGTTGCATTGAAAACCAAATCAAATATCAATACAGGGTCTCGGCCCTAAGTTAACCAAAGTCCCGATTTACTTTATAAATCCGAAATCATCATTATCATCATATAATCACATGGAAAATGCAAATCCAATCAGAAACACAATTCCATTGGGTCCCACCCCAAAATACCAATTTCACGTAAATCCGTGCAACCGTAAACCCGAGTTGCCACGATCACGTAAATCCATAAAATCAATCATTGACTCATAATCCGAGTCCAAATATCATTTTCAATCCGGGCCTAGCCCAAAACATCAATTGCACGTTCCTCGTAAAACGTGCCCGAAAGACTGATTAAAATAATCACAAAAATCACGAAAATACCAAAAATCATCAAATTCACATGTAACTCCAAATCCGAGTCAAAATCATTATTTACTTGGGTTCTCACGCCCACAATATCATTTTTAACCAATTTCATGATTTCTCGAAAAGCGTGCCAGAATATAATAATATAATAATCATAAAACCGAGAAAATCGAGAAATCACCGAATCGAAGCATCAATCATGTCAAATCATAGAAAATCATATAAATAAGCATTTTAAACCATATATGCATGCATCACAGTTAGAAAACCAAAAGTCCACTCACACACACCGTTCAAAACGGTTCGTTTCCGAGCTGCACGTTTTTCCGTAAAATCTGGAAATCACAACTCCTGCCCAAAATCATTATAGAGGGTTACTAACATCTCAAAATACATCATATAATTTTCCCCAATTTTTCCGGAATTTAAATACGTATTTAACTCGTAAAACAAAACTTCGGATACGCGGAACATTATCGAAACAATATCCGATTTCACCGAAATCAACGTCAAAATGTTCGTTACACTGAGAGGATCAAAAGTCATGTTGACCTCACCTTGAGACTAGGCCGGACGCGCCCTCACGCGCCGCCGTGAGTGGCTGCGCGTGAAACCCACGCGCCAGCTACAGTGTCGTCGTTCAAGCCCGTTTGTCTGGTAAACGGGTCGTTCAACCCGCGATCAGACCCGGCTGGTTTTCAGTCAATTCCACACTGTTTTCATCAATTGAGCATCCAGTTAGTTTCGTTATAAGTTCAATTAGGGTTCTGTAACCTTAATTACTTGAAACATTACCTCAATCCTCACGATCAAGGATGAACAATCGAAGAACCTCCGGCCACTGTTCATCAGTCGAATTACCTCAATTCCACAAGGTTTCCCCATATTGATTCATCAGGAAGCTTCATTGATCACAGGTAAACCTTTCCCCCAACTCAATTGGATCAAATCATTGCTCAATCTTCACGACTCAAACTCGAACATCCGAACAGTGTGCAACCATGGAGTTTCCACCTTGGCCACTGATTCCTCCCAATTGACGAACCCAGAAGCATCAATGGACCATGAGGAATTGTTTCCCCACCTCAATTTCGTCGTTTGATCACGCATTGATCACGACTCAAGCTCGATATCTCCCACTGTTACCAAACCCGTTCAGAGCCAATTGGGCATGAATTCCTCTCGTTTTTGATTTGAAACAACTCGTCTCAACCTCAGGAAGCTATTTCCAATGTCCAATTCGATCATCACAGCTCAATTCGACCAATTCGATTTTTCCTCCAAATTTTCTAAAACCCGAAATCCCAGTCCTCAGCTCTCAATTAATCCCTCGATTTTCCCAGTTCAATTCACTCTCAAATGCTCACACTTTGGTTCAGAAATGGAAGAGAATTGGAGGTTGGGAGAAAACTGATTTGTGGGTTGTACACGGTTGAAGAAAATATGGGAGATTAATGGAAATTAGGATTAATTAATTAATTTAATATAATAAAACATAATAATTAGGTCTCCCCCAAAATCATGGATCCATGCTTTGTGCCTGATTTTAAGGGATGAGTGACACTTGTCACTCATCCAAGTGTGCTCAGTCACCGGGTACTGTTCATTATTAAAATATTATTTTATTCCCGGTTCGTTCGGTTAATCGAGCCCGATTCCGTGACCATAACTTCGTCGTCGAATCTCCGATTTCGGCATGCCGCCTGTCGTTGGATTCGTATCGACGAGACCTACGTAACGGTCCTTGGCCCTCGTCCGTTGGACTTCCCGGCCAAAAAGTCAACATTTGGCCCCTACTATGCCAAATTACCAAAATACCCCTCAACTTCCGAACATCATAACTTTCTCTACGAATGTCGGAATTGAACGTGCCACCTGTCTATGAACTCGTGACGTCCCGAACTACGTCACAGTCATCGGCCAAAGTCCATTTGACCGCCCGAACTAAAAGTCAACATTTTGCCCACGCCAGGGGCAAAACGGTCATTTTGCACGTTTCGTCCGATTTCACTCAACGAATCCCCGATAGTCATTCTAATTCGTAATTAATTAATATTCAATCCCGATATTCGGGACGGGTCATTACAACCTTCCCTCCTTAAAGAATTTCGTCCCCGAAATTCCAACTATTCGTATTCCACAACTACCTCGTGGAGAACAAATGGCCACACAACACGTATACACCTGTACACCCACTAGCCAACACAGAACTCGTCCGCACTCAGACGTCACATCCCAGATGCACGTCGTACTGACTACACTCGACCACCTCGAATGAAATTGATTACCAGAAATTGGCAATGTCACCATTAAGCTGACTCTTTCAGCTTGACGGCCCCACGTAATCACTAATGTGTCCTGACCTTCGCTCTCATAGAGAGTCACCAAAACTCACTAGTTAGTCCAAGCCGACACCACAAGCCAAACTGTCACTACCAAACTTTACCACCCTAGTAAAGCGCCAATCAGTACTAAATCAGTGACAACACACCATACTACAACGTCCGTCAATGTAGCATATGATCATCAACATGATCTCCCCTCGCAGGGCAAACTCAATCCTGCGACAAATACCTACAGTAGTTACCACAATTGTCACCCCCTCAGCGATCCCAGATGCTGGTAAGGTCACGACAAGGTAACATCTCGCCGCAAAGCAACTTGCGGTCACACCAACCACCAACTCACTCACCTGAGTATACGCATACCGTCATCACACTCAATCAGACGGTGCATCTGGAACACGTTGAACACAAGCCTAGCAGTAATCACACAACTCAACACTAGAGTTATACTTGCCAACCTTGGCTAAGAGCACCTGCTCAAACAATCACTGTAATCGTCAGAATCACTCTGCCCAGTGCATCGTGTTCAATGTCCAGTTCACGTTTACAACCAAAACCAATGGTATTGGAACTAAGCCAAACACCAACACGTTTATCGACACAACACTGGTACATCCCATGTACCGTCACTAGGTATCAAGTACCCTCGTCCAAACGATACCGTACATCGTACACCAAGCATGATCCTACAGCTGGACCCCAGTACTCGACCCATAGACCTATATGGTCGATCCCAAACCAGGTAAGGCAAAAGTAAAAAGCCTGAGGGTTTTTGCTAACATCGACAATCCTTGTCCTATGCTACCCAAAAACACCTCGCCAAATGACAACACTCAAAATGACACATCAACGTGTCCACAGGGAAGAACGCCTAGTTCTCCCGGGATTCACATCAACCCCGGCCACCACAAATCTGCAAAATATCGTACCCCAAACCACGTATAAGGTACGTACATCTATCCCTTGACCAGACTACAACCACCTAGGTCATAGCCAAACACGTTCCAATAATGGAGTCCATTTGCCCAAACCAGCAAGAGACAAATCGAAACCCCACCAATCAGCTAGTTTCAATACCAAATCCGAATCCGCAATTTCGTAAGAAATCCCGAATCCAAATCCATACATCACAGTTTTTAATTCATATCCAAATCCGAATCCGAAATCATTATTCCGTAAGCTAGCATTTGGAATAATCATTCCGCACCCAAATCCGGTATTCCACTTTCAAGTTCCTGAATCGAATCCTGAATCGTCACCCAGAAATTCGATTCCCAAACCCGAAATCTGGTTCACGTCCACTCAGACACACCAAAACCGAACCTATCGGTTACCAATTCAAGCGAGTAACACATTACATCCGATGGACTTCATATGGAAGCCAATCCCATCCGTCACAACTCTAAGGCTGACCAATTTCGACCCCGTCGAAAACCTACTCGTTCGAGTAACATACCATAAGGGGCTCCACTTCGAAAAGAAGTTCAGTCCCGTCATTTACGACCCACATACCAAAGTAAGAGTGATAAACTCTCACCCAATCTGGATCATCGAAATCACGACCCAGATCCATCACGACGTCAGCCAACCATGACCATCACGATCCTAGATTGTCACAATGCCCAAAGTCCACGACATCACAAACCCGATCCACCTAGGATCCACACAGTCAACAACTAGGAACCACAGGGTCTTACACCCTTACTGATTACCTCGTATCTATCCTTTCCATCCCACCTAGGGAAAACCAAGGATGATCCAAAACAATGACACCAATACTCATCCTACGTGGATGCAAACAAAACTCACTGCACTCCCCACGCCAGGTAACCCAACAGAAATAAGAAATCACCCCTGATGACTTCAGAATACCTAATCCCCATGCGGAAAACCCGCAATCCTCTTCAAACACAACTTCTCATGATTCCGTAGGTCCAACCACGTTGGAACCATCGGACTCGGACACCAACCACGTGTCCCCTTTGGACTGGTTACTGACACATACCCAACTCGACGAAGTCACAACCCGACTCGTGACCCATCGTCAGCACCACACCGGCACCCACACCAGTACACAGACAACAGTATCAGTATGAGCACACCGTGTGCAAAACTGACAACCCTGGATCTCCGCTCATAACAAGCGACGACCCCGTACCTCTGCTCGAATAGGAGAAACTCTGCCTCCTTCGCACCTAACAACTCTGGGTACAGTCACCCTGACAACTCATGTGAGAAAAAGAAACGTCCCCTGACGTCCCCCCCGGGTCATTACAAAGTTGCACGTGAATTCCCGAGAACAAAACCGTAGGGGCTGGGCTCAAAGCGAACAATATCCTGTTGGAGTAGGTCGGGTCGTGACATTTAACACTCCAACCACGATTGGCAGTGTCAACCATGAGCCCTAGCAGTTCATTGCTCTCTTCCATACTCTTTTGTTGGTAATGTTTCATTGATTTCCCACTTGGTTTTTCCATCCTTTTACTTTTTCAGATTGTGAATCTTACATTACAATCTAATTAGATCATAATAGGAAGAGTGAGTAAAGCACACCAAGAAAAGTTACCAACGGCTGAAACAAAAATATACATATCCTGATTCCTACTTTTCAACTATTTATTTAATAAAAACATACATATTGCATATAAAAACTAAAATAAAACAACATAATAAAAGACAAATTTTTAAACACTTCAAATTGCATTCTACATTAATAAGAGTTAACAAAAAATAGTCCTTAGTTGCAGATATTTTGCAATTTATTATCAAAGAATCCATTAAAAACTAAAAATGACAGGCCCCGTCCCAACTGGACCTTGATAACCGTGTCCGGTCTTACTCCTGTCTGACAAGTCAACTGAAGTCCCGAAACTACCCCTCAACACCTGTTAGATAAGGGATAACTGCACTGATTTCCGCTTATGCCTCCGCCTGTCGATCATCCCCGAACATCGTGTCACGGCCTGGAGGGTCATCAAAACAGAAAATGTGTGAGTGGACAAAAATAATATCCTTTGAAAATACATTTCAAATAGACCATTTTTCCCTCCAGTTTATCAAACCATGCATGCATAGGGTAAAACATATAAATAATCATCACTGGCTTTCCAGCCAAATCACATGAAAACACTAACCTGGCCACAAAGACCAAAACCCGTGCTGACAGGACCCGCCCCGATCCCACAGGGACCACAAGGGGACGTGCCCTGCTCCCGTCTGACACCCAATAATTCATACCAATTTTAACCTCAAAACATCAAATGCATAAATAACCAAATTAAAGTCATACATCAAATCCGAATTAAACGAATGTCAGACAAGGGATGAAAACCAAAATTACAAGATGCGAGCACGACTCTAAAGTAAACCTGCGGGTACACCGCCCAACAGGGGATCAGGTACGCAGAATGTAGATCTACGCCTCAGCCTCAGGTTCCTCCTCTACCTCAGTTTCCCGACCTGGAAAGGTTATCAAAACATTAAGGGTGAGTGGACCGAAACTCAAGTTTATGAAATCGTTTGATAATTAAAACATATAATTTACCCCTCCGTTTTCCAAACATGCGTGCATCATTATTCAAAATCATAAACCATATAATATGAACCATAAGGCATGTAATAAAATCATAAGTATAATTTTAGTTGCTGCACTATACACTCCAATCCCGACATCCCTGATGTCTGACGTCCCTGACGTCCAATAGGTCACAATCACAAGGCTACGCGTGCCACTCGGGTCTCAATTTCCGAGTTCATTCCCCGAACCCCGTTCGGGTACAGCATCCCCGATGCTCAGCGTCATAGACGCTGGACGTACTAGACGTCCATGACCTCTCCGGGGTACCTCGCCGGAGGAGACAAAATAATATGGAAGGATCTATACAGTGCAGTAACAAATGCATTTTATTGATATCCACATGCAAGGCATATATATACATAGATAAAATCCGAACCAATCATTAAGTTTCACCAGACGGGTCTCAAGCCCAAATACCGTGAAACGTGCCATAACCATATTTTCCATATCATCAAAACCATTATTGTTTTAGCATGTGAATAAGTATAATAAACCAGAAAACATTTATGCACGCAAGGGTTTAAGAAATTGGCCCACTCACAGTACAATCCTGCTAGAAACCGAACGTATACCCTCGTCCTGGTACGAATGTACAATCCCTGTCAAGTCCAAAGTATTCGTAAAGGTCAAAACAAACCCCTAACATTCAACTATGAAACCCTAGACCGAAACCGGTCCGGAAAAGCCGCCCGAACGCGCTTTCCAAGGCAATAAACCTTATTTTGACCAACTTAATGATCTCCGATCGACCCGAAACCACCGCCATTGGATCCGGATCGTCGAAACCTAAAGAATGGTGGTGGTCCCACCAAAAACTCTGTTCACACGCGCCCCCACGCGCCGGTCAACGCAGGAACAGTCCTGCTGACGTCATCGCTGACGTCACTGCTGACGTCAGCATGACGTCATGCTGACGTCATCTGACAGCTGTCAGGTCTGACATGTCAGACTCTGACAGGTGCCACGTGTCAACATCCGATTGGTCCACCTCGCTGATCTGTCAGGCCACGTGTCAGATCTGACATGTGCCACGTGTCAGCACGGCACTAGTCCACATCACTGACATGTCAGTGCTAACTGTGCACTGACATGTGACACGTGTCGGCTCACGGTTGGTCCACGTCACCTGACAGACTGACAGGGTGCCACGTCATCACCGCTGTCCTCAGACGGGTTGACCCGAAAACCTGCAACTCGGGTCGATCAGACCCGCGATCATGACCTGGTTGCCATTTCTTTATTTCTTGATCATTTTCGTTCCTTTTAATTCCTAACTACTCGTCTGAGTTCCTAGATTGGTTCTGTGTAAATAGAATGGAGAAAAACCGATAGGATCGAGGCCTACCTCGAAGAACAGAACCGGCCTCCCGTCGCAGTTGTGTCACCGTCCTGAGCACCTCCGGCCACGAGTTCAATCTCAGTAGGTTCCTGGCAGTCTCTAGAGTCGATTAGGATCCCTCAAAAACAAAACTAAACGTGGGAAATGGATTTACCAAAATCTGGGTTTGAAACCGCCACGGGTTTCCCTGATTCCTTCCTCGCCGCCGTCCTCCGCCGTGGTCACTGCCGTCGCTCAGCCTCGCCAGTGAGTCCCCAAAACGCAGACACAGAGAGTGGATGATTTGCTGGGATGTTTGATCGAAATGGACAGAATGTGCTCTGCGGGTATGAAATATAAAGAAATGGAGGGAAGGAAACGGACGGTCCAGATTTGATCTCCATGATTAGATCAATGGCTCAGATTAGATCAGGGGTTTTCAATCCAAGGGCTGGAATTTAAAGCTGATTTAATTGCTATTTAATCCAATAGTGGATCTGATCCAATCTGGCCAATGGGTGAGTGACACTTGTCACTCACCAGGTTTCCTCCAATCAGATTTCCTGAATATAATATTCGACACGAAAACCGAGACACGAACCTCCCGAATTCACGTTTCTGACCATAACTTCCTCGTACGAAGTCCGATTTCGGCGTGCCGCCTGTCTACGGACTCAGGACGTCGAGGCCTATCCAACGGTCCTTGAGTCAACTGAAAATTGGTTTCCAAAAGAAAAGTCAACATTTCCCCGAATGTCCAAATTACGGTAATGCCCCTGAACTTCCGATAGTCATAACTTTCACCCTGATCGTCCGAAATGGATGTGCCACCTGTCTATGAACTCGTGACGTCCCGAACTTCGTCACGGTCATATGTCAAAGTCCATTTAGTTTATAAATCAAAAAGTCAACATTTGACCATGCCAATCACAAGGGTAAAAGCGTCAAATCACACATTAAATTACAATATTGGGATCCTCGAATTTCCGGGGTGTTACACGTACTCATTACCAGTACGCAAAGAAATCACAATCAACATCAAATCGCACGACTCAAGTGCACAATCAATCACACAATAACATTTGCACTACGCGTAGGCAATATCTCGTGCCTCAGTCGTCTGGGAAGCCACCCCTAGCTCCGACTGTCCAAGCACACATATCCCCGAGCATCAATCGTCTAGGAACCACCCCGAGCTCCGACTGCCTGGGCCCCGAGTGCCAGCCGCCTGAGAATAACCCCTAGCATCGGCTGCCTGAGAACAATCACAATCATATCCCCCGAGCTCTGGTCGTCTGGGAAATATTCCTAGCTTCGACCGTCTGGGAACTCACAATCACAGTGAAAACTATCCCATAATTACATCCCAAAACATTTCAATCAAATCCTTGACTTCAAATCAAGTCAAAATCATTTCCGACAAGGTCTCAAGCCCAAATTTCATTTGCACGTAAATCCGTAATATCTCATTTGAAAACATTAAAATAATCCAGAAATCATCATTGACTCACCAACTGTCAAAATATCCTTTTTGAAACTTTTTTAACTCCGGGCCTAACCCAAACCATCATTTGCACATCCCTCGTAAAATATGCCCGAAAGACCGATTAAAATAATCATTAAATCAATGAATAACCATGTCAAATCACCATGAGGTCATTGCAAATCAAATCATGCAATCAATCATGTAAAACATTTAACTATGCATGCATAACAGTTTATAAAACAAACGTCCACTCACACACCTTCCAAACCGCTCGATTATGAGTTGCACGTTTTTCTGTAATTTCCGACATTTTCCAAAAATCATGAATCCTGTCCAAAATCATCATTAAGGGTCACTAATAACTCAATTAATATCATATTAATTTCCCATAATTTTTCAGAAATTAATTACGAATTAAAAACGTAACATAAGCCTTCGGACCCTTGAAACAATATTGAGACGGTATCCGATCGACTCAAAACCAACTCTAAAATATTCGTTACACTGGATAGAGTAAAACACATGTTGACCTCACCTCGAAACTTAGCTTCACGTGCCCTCGCGCGCCGCCGGAAGCGGCTGCGTGTGAAGTCCACGCGCTTGCTACAGTACCCCAGGTTACTGTTCATCATCACCTTTACTCGTTTCCCCTGCAAATGGGTCCTGCGGTGCAACCCGGTCCAATCCTGTTCAATTCTCAGTCGATTTCCATAATTGATCAAGCTAATAGCTTAGGTTTAAGTCTAATTAAAGTTCTGTAATCTCAATTACATGGAAACTTACCTCAATTCTTCCATTCGATCTCGACTTTTCGACGAATACCCGAGCACTGTTCATCCTCCAATTTCGTTCAAACTTGATTGGTTGCTTTCAATTGTTGCATCGAGAAGCTTCATGGGATCCTTCTAAACATTCGTTGGACATCAATTTTGTCATTCAATGCTTCCCATAACTCGAACTCAATCTCGAATTTTTAAGAGATTTGAAGCTTCAGTTCTTGGCCTTTCCTCCAACAATTCTTTCCAATTTTGAGATGGTTCGATGCGAAATGGTTCCAGAAAGCTCTCTCCAACCTTAATTCAACTTGGGTTGGTCTAAAACTCAAAAATTGAATCTCAATTGCTCAAGAACAGGTTTCAGGTTTTATAGTTCCCTTCTATTTTCTCTCCCCTGTTCTTCCTCACTCAATTCCTCTCACAATTATCCTCTAATCCAGGCGATACAAATAGGAAGCCCATGCCTCCTCCATGGTTTTGAACACAATTAATCTACAATTAATCAATTAGAAGTCATAGCCATAACACGACACACACACACACA
The DNA here is from genome assembly GCA_032719365.1 of Prinsepia uniflora. Taxonomy (NCBI): domain Eukaryota; kingdom Viridiplantae; phylum Streptophyta; class Magnoliopsida; order Rosales; family Rosaceae; genus Prinsepia; species Prinsepia uniflora. The sequence continues at coordinate 68,487,038 of CM064864.1, forward strand.
CGGCCACAGTGCCACTAATGCCATATTCACAGGTGAAATGTGTCACCCCAGGGACTAAATGAGCTACCTACGGTTAATCATCAGCTTATGTTACCAAAATTACCATTTTACCCTTCTTTACCAAATGACCAAATTGCCCATCGCATTCTTAGGTTCGTAACTTTCACATCAGAACTCCGATTTTGGCATGCTGCCTATCTATAGACTCAGTGTGTTGGGACCCACCTAACGGTATTTACAGAAAGCCCAAAAGTGTCCCAAGCAAAAAGTCAACTTTTTCCCCCATAACCAAGGGCAAAATCGTAATTTCCTTCCAATTTTTTCAAAATTTTCTTTTTCGAATTTTCGGGACGTCACACAAAATCAAACAACATACAAAATAGAGTTAGGCACTTTCGACATGGTTCTTCAACTGACACGACCCACCCTCAATCCTCCAGGATTAAGGGTTAAGTCATGCTCCCGTCTAACGTACGCGTGACACGAAGGCTAAACCGACGTCCAACCTCCACGTGACACGTAGGTCGGACAAGGGATTTCCAAACGAACCCTTCAAAACTTCCGGACTTTCCAGAGTGCGCAGACTCTACTGTGGATCACGTGTGTGATGTCTCCGTCTCTCTCGACCAACAACCCGCACCGCAACAATCTGGAGGGTATCGAAAACATGAAAAGACTGTGAGTGGACAAAAATAAATAATAATTTCAGAAAAACAGTTATCATAAAACACAATTGCATTTTTACCCTCAATTTAAAAACCAATGCATGCATATCAAACCATTCCATAAAACTAGTTCATATTCAATTTTGAAAACCGTTTAAGGAAAACCGAACTCATTTTCCTTTTCTCAAACCCCGGGCCTCAGCCCAAAACCATCAAAATCCGTTCACCCGGGCATAGCCCAAAACATCGGAAAACTAGTATTGAAAACCATCATCATCAAGTCTCAGTGAAATCCAAAACACATTTGGAAACACATATCCATCCATCGAACCTGCTGGATCTATCCGAGTCTTTAAACTCCCGAGTCTTTAAACTCAATCCAGGCCTCAATATAATCCGAGTCTTTAAACTCAATAGGCCTATGGAGGAAATATCAATATCCGAGTCTTTAAACTCCCGAGTCTTTAAACTCAATCCGGGTCTTTAAACCCAATCCGGGCCCACCCCCGTCATAATCATATCCGGATCTTTAAACCCAATAACCAGATCTAGCAAATCCAATCCAAAACCGTTTGAAAACCATTTTCCATTTCCGAATCCGAATCTGCAATCTTATCAGGATACCGAATCCAAACCCATAACTCATATCTACAACCGTTTCCAAATTCTCCAAAACCATCATTCCGTAAGCCGGCATCCGGAATAACCATTCCGAACCTAAACCCGGAAATCCATTTCCAAGTTTCCAAAATCGAATCCAAAATCGTCATTCTGAAACCCGATTCAAAAACCCGAAATCACGTTCTTTAAAACCACTGTTCTGAACTGGGCTTCAAGCCCGAAATCACTTTTCCAAATTCCGTTTGAAATCATTGAAATCAAGTCATATTTCAAATCTCGAATTCAAATCATCGAAACCATAGTCAAATCACAACATCGATCGAAATCTCGTAAAACGTGCAAATATGTATATATCTCGAAATACGTGCAAAACCGTAAATCATCAAGATCATAAATCAAATCATAGAATCACGTATAGAAAACATATAAAAATATATATGCATGCATCAAGAGTTAGAAAGCAAAGTCCACTCACAAACCATTAGCGTCGTCGCCTCGATACGCGCGTACTTATGCCGTTTCCGACTAATCCGCTATCATTGGCTTTCCCGAACCTGTCCAAATCCCATAATAAGGTCACTAACAAATTCATTAAGCTTCTACTAAAGCCCCGTAATTTTCTCGAATTTTTAACTATTTTTAAACGAGCCCTAAAACCTTTGGACATCCCGAAACCTATCGAGACGATGTCCGATCGACTCGAAACTAGTGTCAAAATGTTCGTTACATCGAATACTTTAAAAATCGTGTTGGAAACTTCCCCAAAAGGGGCCCCACGCTCCCTCACACGCCACCCAAAGGGGCTGCCCGTGGGAGCCATGCGCCCACTGTTCATCGTCTCCTATCTTGAGACAAACCCAGTTTGAACCGGTTCGGGGTTCGACCGAACCGGCGTAGGAGGTTCAGGGCTGTTTTCAACGTTTTTCCAAACTGATTTCCCTCCTGTTAAATCCTACGTTTTTTTTCTTTTAATCTACAACTGATTTAATACCTAAACACAAGAATCTAACCCTTGGAACTTACCTCCCAATTCGAAGGACAATTTGCAGAAAAATCAGCTCTCTGTTCCAGGCCACTGCGATGTCATCCGGCCATTGCGATGTCCTCCTGCCACGGGTTCACGTTTCAAGCTCAATAGCAACCTTTAGAGACTGAAAGTAGCACCACAGACATTCATTGTCTCACCAAAACTCATATTTTCCATCTTGAACAAAACAAAGAAACATAGACGTCGCAACAGCTTACTTGCCTTCAATCCTCCGTCGTGGCCTCCACCGTTGTCCTCTCATCGTCCTGGCCTCCTTCTAGCTTATTGCCCAGTACCAATAACCGATTCCCAAAAAAATTGAAGGTTTGTTGTTTGATAGTCACAGTTCCTTCACGATCTCTGTTTTCTTACTTCCACACAAACACTCAACTCACTCTAGCTTAGGCCACACTCACACGACTCACCTGTGTTTCACCTTACTTACAAACACACCCTAAGCTTCTTACTCCTGGACACAGAGTGTCAGGACCAGACCCTCCTCGGTTAGGACCCGACTCATCTAGCACCATATTGTCCACTTTGGGCCTCGCCCTCACGGTTTTGTTTTCGGGAGCTCACGGTGCAACTTCTCAGGGGGTCACCCATCATGGAATTGCACGAGCCTCAACTCACTTAACTTTGGGGTTCCAATCCCCCCCAAAGCCACTTGAGCTCCCAAAAGGCCTAGTGCTAGATAAGTGTGTGCCTACACCCTTAAGGCACACCACCATCCTCTCCCAGACTATTCCCCCTCACATGAATGTGGGATTGTTCACCGTTCCCTCCAGGACACGGGTCTTACAATCCACCCCCCTTAGGGCCCAGCGTCCTCGCTGGAACACTTCCTGGTCGGGATCTGGCTCTGATACAAAATTGTCAGGACCCGACCCTCCTCGGTTAGGACCCAACTCATCTAGTACCATATTGTCCACTTTGGGCCTCGCCCTCACGGTTTTGTTTTCGGGAGCTCACGGTGCAATTTCCCAGGGGGTCACCCATCATGGAATTGCACCAGCCTCAACTCGCTTAACTTCAGGGTTCCAATCCCCCCCAAACCCACTTGAGCTCCCAAAAGACCTAGTGCTAGATAAGTGTGTGCCTACACCTTTAAGACACACCACCATCCTCTCCTAGACCATTCCCCCTCGCAGGAATGTGGGATTGTTCACCGTTCCCTCCAGGACACGAGTCTTACACAGAGCACGGTTACACACAACCTTCCCCTGTTTTAAACGATCATTGTTGCTTAACTGAGAGAACACGGTGGAACCAATCAGAAGCGACCCACGTGTCCTCTCCTCCCAATATCTGGTGGAAAACTCCACTACAGTAAGGACAGATGTCTTCATCCTACTGAGCACAGATCCCTAGACAGCAAAAGACCATTTTGCTGGCACAATTCTCAAGTACACCGTTCTCAAGACGGCAAACTTGTAAGATGTGTTGCGACATTGGTACGAGGTACGCTCGACTAGAAGGGAGTCGGTCAAAGTCCATTTGACCGCCTGAACGAAAAAGTCAATATTTTTGCCCATTCTAGGGGCAAAATTGTCATTTCGCACTGTCCATCCGAAATCACCCAACTAATCACCGATTAACTTCACTAATCCGTCATCAACAACTAATCTAATACCGGTTTCCGAGACGGGTTGTTACATCAACAGTGTATAAAAAAGATGGTATAGGGGGGGTTCAACAAGATATAAAGATGGTATAAAAAGGATACCTCAGGAATTTTCGACAGGTTCTTTAATTTTGTTCTTTGACAGGGATAAGTAATATAGGGGTAGAGATAAAATTGATTAGGATTTGATAGTAGAAAAAAATATATTAGATTATTCCATGGAGAAAATTCAAAAGTTTGAAACCCTAATCACGAGAACCAATAAGAAAGATCAAGATTGTTCATAGATCAACAGTATTGACGAATCCAAATTGATTAGGGTTTGATAGTAGAAAAAAAATTAATTATTCTTTGGAGAAAATTTAAAAGTTGAAACCCTATTCGTGAGAACCAATAACCAAGAAAAATGTTCATATCAAGAGAAAGAAAAATTAAAATGCACTGACTTGTTCAACGAGCTTTAACGAAACGTCTCACGCCAAAAAAGAACTCACGTACAAATGTCTATGAAAATATTAGGGGTAGATGTAAGATTGTGAATTGACATTACTATTTATACTTCATACATCCAAATTTACAAAAATCAACTATTTAATGAATTCAATAAATGTTAATCTAATTTCGAATAACACTCAATTTTTGTTGACTCCTAAAAAGTTATGATTGAATACTTTTTAATTTTCATAGAGTTTTTAAAACTCGTTAAAAATCTAAATTGAATACCTCTCAACTTTCATCGAGTTTTTTTAAAGTTCTAAAAAATCTGAATTGAATACCTGGTGACTTACACAAACTCGCTAAAACTCCAAATTGAATACACTTAGAATTAGAAATCAACCAGAACTCTATAAAAGTTATCTGAATTCTATATTCAATACTGCCCCTTTGATTCGAGACACAACATTGATATTTGATTTATAGTTACAGAGAGATTAAAATGCTTTTATGAGTCTTTCCAGCCTCCATCATCGATTAATTCTTAAATGAAAGGTTTGAGATACTGTTTGTCAATGGCAAAAACAATATCGATATTGTTATAACTTATGTATTTATGATATTACATGATTTTCAAAGGGGTTTAATTCAATTGGTAAAAATTTTGGTCTACAACTCATCAAGTTCAAACTCTAAGCGCGTGTTTGGATGAGAAAATCTAAAGTTCCATTGAATTCACACTATATTACAAAGAAATACACTTAAAAAATATATAGGTATTGTAAGTAGGTAGTTAAGTAAGTAATATGGAAGCACATCATGAACCACATGAACATAACAATTAGCTAATTAAACAAGAAATTTCTAAAGTAACACTTCCATAAGTGAAACTTACAAATCTCAATTATATGTCTTATATCTAATCATTTGCAAATTCTTTAGAACTTTTAGAGTTCCTTATTTTTTAAACCAATTTTGCAAAAAATTCATGAAACTTAAAGTTTCTTGTCCAAACATTCCATAATGGCCGGTGTTGCGTGTGAAACTCGCAACCTCCCCCTAAATTAGAGTTAGGCCGGTAAATTAATAAACGATTAATACTTAATACATTGCGTTTATAAATATTAGACTCATGCACCGCATACTCGTGTGAACATTAATTATTTTTAATTTTATGATCTTAAAAAAAAAGGAGAAATGAATATAAAATTCAAAAAATAAAATGAGTAGAAAAGAATGAGTATGTGTTTGAGTAACTATCCACCCCTACACTCAAATGTTTATTTTAATTTTACTTTTTATCTTTATTTATTAAATGTAAAGGTTATCAATGGATTGGTATTTTTGTAAGAAAATTTGTTCATAATAGAAATAAAACAAGTATAAAATCCCATCTACCCTTAAATTAGAGTTAAAGTAGATTAATTAAGGATGGATTAATACATTTTATTTATTAAATATATAATAACAGCAATACTTGCATGAATGTACTCATTAATTTCTTTCGTAATTGTAAATCGTAATCAAAGTTTTCTTATTTAAATAAAATAATCGGAACTATCGATTCTTATTTTATTGGGTAAAATAATTTCTGCAAAAAATCAAACTATATTAGTAAATATTATACCTTCAAAAATCAAACAAATGCATACCGGACAATAAACTCTAATTTGTTTGACTTTTGAAGTGGAAAATTTTACATGGTTGTTCATGAAATTAATAGTTATAATAAAATTTAGGAATCAATAAGGGGGAATGAGCGTATCCACCTTAAATGCAAGATTTTTTATAAAATAAACACACATGATCATTAATCATAAATACGTATTATATTATGAATACAATGATTACCGTACATAAATCTGAAATTTTGAACAAATCTAAAAATTACTCGACATGGTCCAATAAACTTGTTGTCCTCTCTAATAATAAGCACACGTGCCTCGAGTGTTGGTTCCCGCCTACATATGAAGGATGCCTTGATTTTCACTAAAAAAAAAAATAATAAGCTCACAATAACATAATAATATACATTACCTTCAGTGAAATAATCGATTACATTATGTACGGAGTTAAAATTTCAGATGCATCAAAAAATGCGTAATGTTATGAAACTCATTGTCCTCTAATAAGCACACAATAACACGGTACGCATATGCAGGCGGGGTCCCGAAATAGTGACATGTACGTAGTAGCCATATGAAGAACGAACGAGGCCAAAATGATGATGAAGAGGCTCAATCGGTCCATTCCATTTGAAAATCACGAGTGAGTAGTAAGCAAAGCCATAATCATGTCATGGCAATAACATTATTGATACCCAACAAAATATATGAACCATATATTTTTTTCTCTTTTTGATAAATACTACGAAATTTCTCGACATTTGAAAATTTGGCCTTATTTCGATTGATCCCTTCGAAATACTACTTGTCCCTCTGGTCACAAAATGAAGCACTCTTTGCCTTTGTACGTGGGGATATGACTTTGATTTTGAATGTTTTTGAGTTAGAGAATTAATAATCCCCACATGACAATATTTTTTGAGAAGATGAGAAATTTTGTTGATTAAATAAATATACAAATTAAGTAAAGAGAAGTTAAACCGTAAGAACTTGACAACGAACATAGAAAAATACATCAAGTACGTGATCAGTTTTGAGTTCTAATGAAATATTCTAGAGGGAATAACGCACAAAATAATATAATTTGAATCCTCAAAGTATCATCAAGACCATTAATGCGTGCGCAACCAATCTTTGCACTCCCATAGAATGGAAAACCTAATACAACCAATTTGAAATAAGAGTTGCAGGACTTACTTGTACAAAGCAAACTAAAAATAAAAAAACCCAACAAAAGGTACAAATGAGTCACTTCCAACGTTGTCACTGCCTCAAAGTATCATCACGACCATTAATGCGTGCACAAATGAGTCACTTCTGTTAGTCTTGTCTGCACGAAATTCCAAAGACGACAAGTACCGTCCACCACCATATCGTAGATATTTCAATCCATTGTAATTGACACCACAACACCAATGGAGGACTACGATTGCTCAATCAAAATCCATCAGGTCACATCACGAATCAAAAACCAAATCAGACTCTTGAAGACAAGAGTTTTACCAGCAATTTGACCTATGAGTACGTTGAAACTTATGACCATGACTGATACCATGACAATAGATGAGAAAAGGAAGCATGAAAAAGAACAAATTTCAGTAAAATTGACACCGGAAACGGTTGGATTATCGATTTTATTTACTTACATCCATATGGGTACTAGGGGAAAGCTCCCTTGGACCCAAAGAAAACCAGTCGAAGAATAAGTTTCTTGAAGGAAGATTTATTTTGGAGAGGAGGCTAGGGTTTTCAATTTTCCCACCAAAAGGTACAAATATGCCACTTTCACTATGCTGTCATTACTTTTGTTATTGTCGCTCCCGTGGAATTTAGAAGACAACGAAGATATTGTCCACCACCATATTATAAATGTTTCAGTTCATCGTGATTGACATTGCACCACCAATGAGGGACTGTAATGACTCGATCAAAACCACTAGGCTGCATCACTAGTCAAAATCATATGAAAGCATATCGTGACTTTTGAAAACAAGAGTTTTACCGACAATCTAACCTATCAGGATGCAAAAAACATGTGATTATGATCAATAACATGATAATAGACTAGAAAAGCAAGTATGAAGACGAAAAAACTTCAGTAAAATTGACATGAAGACCTGTTGGATTATCCTATTTATTCACCTATATCTCTATAGGTATTAGGGGAAAACTCTCTGAGTCTGAGGAAGATCCATTTAAGAAAAAGTTTTTTTGAAAGAAGATTTCTTTTGAAGAGGAGGCTACGGTTTTCAATTTTCGCAACTCCACCATGTTATTCCACAATGTTATTCCATCGCCGACGCTTAAGGACGTATTTAAATTCAAAATTATTAATCTCACGTAAAAGTCTCAGTTGAAAATAACATACTTTTGAATTTAACAGATAATATTCATATTTCCGACAGTGTCCTAACAGAAACAACTCTACAGGGACTCTTTTTCTCCTTTCTTATGATACGAATATTGGCAGTAGGCAATTGGCTGCATATGGAGAATTTTTCCCACAGCAAACGATCCACCGGCCCTCTTAAAGTCCCTCACCAGCCCATCCAACCCCACCTCAATAAACTAGCTCCCTCCCCCCTCTTTGCCTTAAATAGGCTGCTCTCCTGCTCTCAACTTAATCTCTTACTCGCTTCAAATTCAGCACCAAATTTGCCAATATGCCCTCAAAGAGGAAGCATCTGATGCTTTTGCCTATCTTATTAAGTGCTTTTTCCAGCAGCAGCTTATTCCCATTTGCAAGCTGCACCGTCACAAGTGATATCCAGTCCCAGTGCTTGAAGGTGCCTGTAAATGAATTTGCAGGATCCTTGAGAGACACCATCGGCGCTGTCCAACAAGTCGCCTCCATCCTCTCACAGTTTGCAAATGCTTTTGGAGATTTTCGCCTTTCCAACGCCATCTCCGACTGCATCGATTTGCTTGACTTCTCTGCCGATGAGCTCAACTGGTCTCTCGCTGCTTCCCAAAATCAGAAGGGTAACCCCTTAAATAACTTCTTAATTAGTTTTGTATTTTGTTTTCGTCGCCAAAAATAGTCGGCAGAAAGAATTAGAATTACAACTAGACTAGCAGAATTATATATTAATGGTATTTGATTTAGGTACTTCAATTGTCACATATGATTCTTCAAGCATTTTATATGATTTTCATATGACACAAATTTTAATTAATGGTATTAGATTTAGGTACTTAGAAAAAAATTGTCATATATTAGTGTCACATATGATTCTTCAATCATTTTATATGATTTTCATATGACACAAGTTTTAATTGGTTATTTTCAGGGAAAGGCAACAGCACCGGGAAGCTGAGTTCCGACCTGAGGACTTGGCTGAGCGCCGCCCTGGTGAACCAAGACACATGCAGCGATGGGTTTGAAGGGACCAAAAGCATTGTCAAAGGGTTGGTCTCAGGTGGCCTTAACCAAGTCACATCTTTAGTCGGAGACCTTCTCGCCCAAATCCACTCCAATTCCGGTCCGGCGGGCCAAACCCCGGGCCGAAACGGCCATTTCCCCTCGTGGGTTTACGTCGAAGATCAAAAACTTGTGCAAGCAGATGGTATCTCTGTTGATGTAACTGTAGCCCGGGATGGGAGTGGGAATTTTACAAGCATAATGGACGCTGTTTTGGCAGCACCAGATTATAGCATGAAACGACATGTCGTATACATCAAGAGAGGCACGTACAAAGAGAATGTGGAGATCAAGAAGAAGAAATGGAACCTGATGATGATTGGAGATGGCATGGATGCTACAATAATTTCTGGAAATCGAAGTTTCGTCGATGGCTGGACCACATTTCGATCTGCAACATTTGGTAAGCAATAAATAACAAGCATTTAATTACTATACTTGGAAAATAAAAATTAAATACGGAATAAGTATATAACGAGTCAGTGCCTGTATTTATTTTATTGCCAGTATCTTTAGATTTGGATTTTCGCTTGATTTTGTCAACTTTTGCTTGGGCCCCCCCTGGAGAGTGATGCTTGGTACCCTATTCTAAGACCATTGGATAAAATTGTACCAATGAAATCTTAATGGCATTCAACAAATTCAATTATGGTCCACCTCAACGAAATGGCAGATGAGAGGTTAGATGCAACAGATATAGTACATACTCTAGTCTAGTGTCACATGCAAAGGCTCATCTTTTTGTTGGTGGTGGGGCAGGCTTGAATCTCACTCAACTTCAAAGTTTTTCGTGTACGTATTTTAATCTACGTCGTACTCGTACCCTAACATTGATTTTTTTTTTTTTGGGCAGCTGTTAGTGGAAGAGGGTTCATTGCAAGGGACATAACATTTGAGAACACAGCCGGGCCAGAGAAGCACCAGGCAGTGGCCCTAAGATCGGATTCAGACCTATCTGTTTTCTACCGGTGCAACATAAGGGGCTACCAAGACACACTGTACACACACACAATGCGCCAATTCTACAGGGACTGCAAGATCAGTGGCACTGTTGACTTCATTTTTGGTGATGCAGCAGTTGTGTTCCAAAACTGCCAAATCCTTGCCAAAAAAGGGCTACCAAACCAAAAGAACAGCATCACGGCGCAAGGCCGGAAGGACCCGAATGAGTCGACTGGAATTTCGATCCAATTCTGCAACATTACAGCAGATGCGGACTTGTTAGCTGGCCCAGTGAACTCCACATCCACATATCTTGGTAGGCCATGGAAGCTGTATTCAAGGACTGTAATAATGCAGTCTTTTTTGAGCAATGTCATAAGGCCTGAAGGGTGGCTGGAGTGGAATGGGGATTTTGCTTTGGATACTTTGTCTTATGGGGAGTACATGAATTATGGGCCCGGAGCAGGGCTTGGGAGCCGGGTCAAGTGGCCCGGTTATCAAGTGTTTAACCAGTCTGTTCAGGCGCAGAACTATACTGTGGCCCAATTCATTGAAGGCAATCTGTGGTTGCCCTCCACTGGTGTCAAATATACCGCTGGTTTTGGGGTTTAAGCAGTTTATATGTAGTGCCGCTCTAGTACCTAACCACATCATTTTAATCAAGTTTAAAATTTATACAGTTGGCAAGGCTAAATGGATACGAACGTTTCTTAATTATACACAACATTAAATTTCATTTGTAAACTTTAATATTGGTGTTTGACTATATGTACTTGTTAAAATATGTTTTGAACTTTTCGTCAATATTATGAGTTCAATTAAATCAGTCAATATTATGAGTACAATTAAATCAGATCCGAAATTTGCATTATCATTATTATTTTCAAGCCAATCCAATAGTGCTAGACAAAACAATTCCTTATCATAAATAATTCAGCCCGGACACTCAATTAGTGATAGATTTTTGACAAAACAAAGAATTGATCCATATTATTTTGACTTGGTTTATTATTATTTTTTAATAAAGCACCTTACACATTCGTATGCTCCTACCGACGAGAGCATCAGCCTTTATGAAACCCAAATAAAACATTTTGATATTACGAAAGAAGATATTAAAATTTTATCTCAAAATTAGTTGATGATAAATTAACCGATTAACTCAACTTTTTATAAGTGCTTGCAAATGCATCTTACCCAACCCACTTTGAAAGATTGGTCTACCTAGATTCTAGATGATGGATCATGCAAAACAAGCAATGAAACAAGCGTGCTTGATTCATTTGTTATATCCCAAGACATTTGTTCGTTCTTACCAATTTTATTTTGTTTTTGAGACTAATCATGTACTAACGAATTAGCATAACCATGCAGTTGTTGGGGAGGCTCAAATTTGGTCATGTATAATAACTAATAAGTCAGCCAAGTGAGAGCTTTAATAAGACAGGGGCCTTTGCGATAAAGAAAATGGTATAGAGAATTGATTAAAAAAGTATCTGGGCATGTGAGATATTGGCACAGATATATCATGATAAATTAATAATGCACTAATATTTGTCTCAGCCTCCCGTGATTATTCACCGGATCAACTTGCAATAAAACAGAACCCGCTTTAGGTGAAATCCAATCTTTGATTCATCACTGAGAAAGGAACGACAAAGCAGTATGTTGCATCTAAGTTTTCTTTTTTTAATAATTAATTGTGTTGCTGCTCAATCTCCTCTTCATAATTTATATTGTCAAAAAACCATTAGCAAACTAAATCTCGGAGTGTCTCTGTGTTATTTTAGTTGACAATTATCTGATTCTGTCAAGTTGACAAAAACCGATCAATCTTGCCAAAGCTATACTTAACTCTTGGCTCAATAAAAACACAATAACATACATCAATAATACAAAGTACATTCCATCAGTCTAGTCATAGACAAAGACATCTAAAATCAGTAGACCGATTGTATATAGTCGGCCTACTTGTCCCTTAGCCGACCAAATCAACACAACCATGCGACTCAGGACCATCAGGACATGTGTCAGCTTTAGGAGTATGGACATTTATCCCACATCGAATTGTTTCACCTACAACATTCAATCCCGCCATAAATACAAGGGTATCTCCCCTAAAAAAGTAATGATAATCTTGCCCTCATGCAACCTAAATTACTACGGCACCCTCCTTATTTAAACTGACTTAGGTATTAGAGACTATTAGACTGACACCACACCAGTGCTCATTTGATCTTACTTTCTCCATGTAGGTTCTACCACCCCGATAAGAGTGAGCCAATCGAGTTTAACGATGCAACTCTAAATTGGTCCATTTTTGGTATCAATAGTTTAGCACTGTTTATGAGTGTTTCCCTAGATTCGACTTATCAAACTGCTAAAAGGGATTTTGGTCATTCTTCAAATAAGTGCGCAGGCGTGCCACCACCTGGCCACCAAATGACTCAAATGGAATTGTAAGTGTTGGGTGCGCCCCTAAGGTTGACTCTTAACCTTACGATTGTGCAACCGAGCAAGGAACCTCCTCTTGGTCTGGGTTCTTTCACTCCCTCAAGGTCAAGGGTGTTTAGGTTTCAACTTATATATTTTTATATTTTTTAAATTATGTGAATATGGAATGCAAGTGCAATAATTCAATTGAACTAGGAAAATAAATATACTTAAGAAAATAAATTTAAACGTAAGTGCAATAAATTAATGTTTAAATGAAAATCAATAATTAAACTAAATGCAAGAATAATAAACTAGGATTAATAAAGTGATTAAATAAAGTCGTAGAATAAACGCAAATAAAATAAGTTTGAATCGAGATGAAGATCAAATAAAAATAAACTTGAGTTTGTAACAAAAAAATAAAAGGTGCTTTCGAAAAATAAACTTACTCTAGAAATTGAAGAACTTGACTACACTAGAACCTGAATATGAAAATCTAGTCTAAGAATTGAAGAGGTGCAATGTAAGAGTAAGTTTGTGTGTTGATGTTCATGTCTCCTTTTCTTCTCTTCACCTTAGCTATTTATAGGGTTCAAACAACCAACGAATTGGCCATGCTTGGCCGCCACTCTTCTGACTTGAAAACCTTCCAAGTTGATCCACCCAAACCTTCCAAGTTGAGCCACCCAAATCTTCCAAGTCGGACCATCCAAATCTTTTCAAGTCGGATTGGAAAAAACTTGTCTCATTAAGCTGACTTGACTCAAGGTCGGATTGATACCAAAGTGATTGATTAAGATTCGATCGAAACCTTCTCTTTTGGGAAGATTCTAGTTTGACACAATCTTGGCTTGATTTATGTCCTATTTCACCCGTTTGAAAGTCAAGGTCGGGTATGGGTTGATGAGAACCCGGCCAACATCCATCTTTTATTTCAAGTTTGGGTTGGGTCGAAACATTAGATTTAGTAAAACAAGGGCCATTAGTGGCCCCAGCTTTACCTCTTGTTCTAAAAGCCACATGACCTGGCTAAAAATTAGACTACATGGTTGACTCAGCCGAGGATTTTTCCTAAGGTCGACCCTTTGAATTGGTCATGGAGTTTCACAATGCTAAACATATTTTTCTCATACTCCCATGTCCGAATAATTCACGGAACATTTTGGCCCAAATCTTGAATTTATAAACGTGGTCCCAAAACCGCCAAGTATATATATGACACATCCGGCTAAATGACACCTTCTATCTTTTAAAAAAAAACTCTTTTATATGTATATGTATATATAGGAAGTATTGAAAGCATGCAACCGAATTTACTACTTTCTAATATATATATAAGAAAGTAGGCGTAGGTGTGCCAAAACATGGCCCAGATATGTCTTCAAGCCAAGCAAATCCCTTTATATGACATAATATATATATATATATATATATATATGAAAGTAGCATTGGGAACAACGGGCCACCCACTTCCATGCAACATGATGAAGCCAACTGCTTGCTTTATATGTGATAAAGTTGGGTTTGAGACTTCTTATTAGCCATGTCAGGACCCGTCCCAAATATCACCTCGATATCCGGGACGAACCCTGCTCCCGTCTGACAATCACACATAAAGTACCAAAATAACTACAATACCACGATAAACATGACTATCAGACGAAGGAGTAAATATATACAACAGTCAGTCAGAGCATAGTTCTACAAAATGGGCACAAAAATCCTACAATGCTAGTCCCGCAACGGAAGAACGTCGTAAGCTCTATGCCTCGATATCTGCCTCAACGTTCACCCCAGCGCTATCACCACGACCTGGAGGGAAAATTTAAAACCAAAAGATGTGAGTGGACTAAAAGAAAATGAAAGTTTGAAAACCGTTTATTATTAAATCCAAGCTAAGAAACTAGAACACTTTGTTCCCTCCGTTTTGAAATCACATGCCTAACTCAGTGAGTAAACTAATTATAAACCAAGAAACATCATAAGAAACAGAAACACTATAAAATATCATAAGAAACAGATACACTAGACAATACACTATAAAAACACCATTTCCTGATCAAATCTGCTGGGTCTATCCGAGTCTTTAAACTCAACCAGGCCTTAAATGTAATCCGAGTCTTTAAACTCCCGAGTCTTTAAACTCAATAGGCCTATGGGGGTAATATCATAAATATCCGAGTCTTTAAACTCCCGAGTCTTTAAACTCAATCCGGGCCCGTCCCCCGTCAAATCAGTATCCGGGTCTTTAAACCCATATCCAGATCCAGCAAATCCAATCCAAATTCAATATAAAACCATTTCCAAATCCATAACCAAACTCGAATTCGAAATCCCCGGTTCGAAGCCTTTCCGGCGTTCAGAACCGACATTCCGAACCCAAATCCGGAGATCTACTTTTATACCCAAAACTCACGTTAAATCACAAATTATGTTTCACAATCCATTTATCATCTTCGGAAAACACTTATAGATTAAAATCTCCAAACATAGCTTTAAAATTGGAAAATCAGCTTTTCTCGAAAAACGTGCAAAATCACGAAAATATCTCGAATTACGTGCAAACACATCAACCACATATACTCATCATTAAGAAGCATAAAAACATAGTTAATATCATAAAACATTCATAAAACAGTTAGGCATGCTCGGGTTTAAAGAAAGAGTCCACTCACAGTTCGGAACGAGTCAATCACGCTCCGTGCGCTCCTCGACCGTCTCGGGTGCCTCCCGTCCTGTCAATATGCACCAAATAGGGTCACAAACACATCAAGGATACTAACCCTAATTTCCCCAATTTTTCAGGAATTTACTAATATTTTATTCATAAACCCTAAACCGTCCGGATTCCCAAACCATCCCTTAACATTGTCCGATCAACTCAAAAATTATACCATGGTATTCCTTAGAACATTTAGAACTAAAACCATGTTGGAAGCTTGGCCGGATTCCTCTCCATGCGCCTCCACGCGCCGCCCAAAGTGGCTGCGCGTGGGCCTCACGCGCCTGCTACAGTGCCACCGTCTTCCTCGATCGAACCCGGTTCGCACCAGGGCTGCAACCCAGACCGGCGAGATCCATTCTCCGTCATCCGGCCACCATTTCATCTCCTCTATTTTCCTATAGCTTCGTCCAGGCACCAGGAATTCATCCCCCTCACTCTCCTGGTTCGACTTGACCCACAGCTTCACGACTGAAGCTCGAAAGAAAACACAGACAAACCTCTGTTTTCCTTCCCGGCCGCCCAGTTCTTCCCCCTTCACGGTGGCGATCCCAACCTCTTCCTAAGACCTCACTAAGTCACACCCAACTCACAGAAACCTTCGATTCACCCCCGAAGTCCACGACTTCCCGTTTGAACTCACGGCCAAAACAGAGTACAGAGTACTCGCCGTCGCCTGAACTCCGCCGTGTACTCCCCCGTCACGGCGACCGTCCTAAACTACTCCTAGGGCCTCCCTAAACATCACTGTACTCACCAATCCCCTCGATTCTCATCCTACCTTCACGACTTTCAAAATGAAAATCACGGGAAAAACAGAGGAAGAAAACTTACCCTTTGATTCCGTCTCCGTTGTGCGTACCGCCGCGTGCCACGGTGTTCGTTGGGTCACCTGCAACCTCCTACGGCTCCTACTGCCTTGATTTGAGCCACCACACGGCGTAGCCACCACCAGACTCTCACGGTCTCCCTGTTTTTCCAGAACTTCGCCGCACCACCACCATGCCACCGTGCACGATTTCTCCACCAAAACACGATCACCAGCTCAAACACTTCTCTCTGTCACTCTCAAAATCACTCTTCACTCTCCCTTGCACAGAATCGATCAATCTCTCCCAATCTCTCACCCTCTGTTTCTCTGCGTTCAAACCCAAAGCACGGTTTGATTTTGTGCAAAGTGTGGCCGTGCACACTTTGGAACGTTTTTTGAACCATCCAGTTACTCCCACGTGTCCATCATCCATAGGTCAGCACAAAAAATCCCTGCCACTTGCTCTTATCTGATTGGCTGAAAGAAAATGACCAAAATACCCCTCAATTGGATAATGACCGTTTTGCCCTCAAACGTTCTAGACCCGTAAATATTTCATCCGACGTCCTATGACAGCGTGCCGCCTGTCGTTGTTCTCAGGACGTCGAGACCTATCTAACGGTCCTCGGTCTACGTGAAAATCACAAGTCCTCCAACAAGTCAACATTTTCCTCATTTCCTCAAAATTACAGTAACTCCCCCAATCTTCCGAACGTCATAACTTTTTCTCCGATTGTCCGAATCGAACCTGCCACCTGTCTACGGACTCGTGACGTCCTAAAATACTTCACGGTCAAGGGTCAACACTCATCCAATCGGTAATTCAAAAAGTCAACTTTTAGCCTACTAATCACAAGGGCAAAATCATCCTTTATCTATACAAAAATCTTATAAAATTACATTTTTACCCTTCCCGAAGGTACGGGTTGTTACAAGCCACCCATACATCCAACTTGCCTGCTTCATGTATCAAAGCTGAGTTTGGGGAAATTAATCAGCCAGTTTTCACTACAGAAATTCGGCCAACCCCCATCACAACAAGTCCAACCTCATTACTTTTCTCACTAAAAAATAACGTCATTGGCCTCCAATTTTTAGCCATCTTTGTGAGAGAAATAAAGCTAACCTTCTACTCAAACCAATCCACCCACAATCCTTACTACATATATTGGGTGAGTGGAGATCTTCACACCACCACCAAACAATGAGAATTATGAAACGACCTCCCATACACTCACTTACCATTTCGACCTTCCCAACACTCTCCGGGCATCATGTTGGACGATAAAGATGAAGGAGAACTAAATCACACTCTTTACCTACAAAGGAGCTTAAGGAACAACATACATAATGTACTGAGGCAGACACTAGATGATCTCCAATGAGAAGTGGTTGAGTTCAGAGCTCACAATGCCAAGATGTACGCTAAGAACCAAGTCTAACAGAGTAATACAAAAGCACCGTTGCCCTTACAAGGATGTCCTAACTCGAACAAGGGTGAGATAAAGGGCCAGCCGACCAAGTGTTGGCACTGTGATCGACTGCACCTTGGTTGATCAACCTGTCATCGAGAGAATCTCCTTGGATAGACTCAGGAAGCAGTAGCCTAGGGAAAAACCTACCTTATTCGGAAAAAGGCTTATTATCCAACCTCCCTGTAGTGCTCGTCTTTCCCAACCTAGAATTTATCGGGACGCTTGTAAACTGCTAGAGGATTGTCATACAGAGATAGAAATCGTACGACTTACATATGATGCATAGGATCATAGGGCCACAGGATAACCTCCATTACCCTAGTTATTGACGGCTGGCCAACAGACAACATCATGCACTTCCAACGGGGCCGTCAACCAAGAAAACCAAAGAAGTCGGGAAACAAAACCACTGTAACGATCCGTCCCGGAAGTTAGGATTATATTAGAGTTTAATGACGAATTAACGAAGAGAATCGGTGTTTAGTTGGAAACTTTTGGACAGTCGGCGCAGAATGACGATTTTGCCCCTGAAATGGGCAAAATGTTGATTTTTAGTATGGACGATCAATTGGGCAGTGACCAATGACCGTGACGTAGTTCAGGACGTCACGAGTCCGTAGACAGGTGACACGCCCGATTCCGACATCCGAGGAGGAAGTTATGATGTTCGGAAGGTCAAGGGCACTTTCGTAATTTGGTTAAAAGAGGAGAATTTGTTGACTTTTTTAACGACAAAGTTTCTTCATGCAAACCGAGGACCGTTAGATAGGTCTCGACGTCCTGAGTACAACGACAGGCGGCACGCCTTTATCGGACATCGGACGAGTGAGATATGGGTCTAGGAAGTGAAGGGTAAAATCGTAATTTGAACAATTAGGGGTATTTCGGTCTTTTTTACACCTTGGAAAGTGTGCCAATCAGATAATGACATGTGTGTAGTGTTTATTGGATATTTTGGGGCTGGTTCACTGGGTGTTTGACACCTGGTTGTTTTCCAGTGGCTTCTAGCCACTTTCACGATTACATTTAAATTAATTGTGTTTGGGTTTGAGTCGTGCACTGAGGAGAAACAGAGACTGTGAGACAGTGAGGCCATCGATCCATTTCAGTCTGATTGTCTGAGTGTTGTGAAGTTCCTTTGTGATTGAGTGAGAGTCTGAAGGTGTGTGCTTGTGTTGGGTGGAACTGGAGTGTGATCGTGTGTGTGTGAGGTGGGAAACTCAGTGAAAACAGAGAGGAGTTGAGAGTCGTGGTGCAACCACAATCGATCAATTCGATCCAATCTGGTTCGAGGGATTGCTAGGAAGGCTGAGGACTGCCTTTTGAACCCAGAGGAACACGGTGGCGAGCACGGTGGAGGTCAGAACACGGGTGAGTTCTTGATGTCCCCTGTTTTTCCGTTTACATTCAAATTGACAATCATGGGTTTTGGAACTTATTCGAGCCGTTCTAATAGTCCTAATAGGTGTAGGAAGTTCATAGGGAGCCGAAGGGTTGAACCAGTGGCGGAGAAGACGTCAGGTGGCTGGAAAACCGTGACTGGAATTTCAGGGATCTGGTTCGAAGGTTAGGAGGTGAGTTTTTGTGCTTTCTTTCGTGTTTTAGTTCAGTGAATCGATCATAGAAGCAAGGACGAAACTATTGGAATCAAAAGGGTTGAAAATGGACTGGATTTGAGTGAGAACCGGCCTCGCCGGCTCGGTTCGACCGGACTGGTCTGGACCAGTCTGAACTGGGTTGGCTGGAGGTAGGGGATGATGAACAGTGCAGGTGCATGAAGTCCACACGCAGCCCCTTTGGGCGGCACGTGAGGGCACGTGGGGACTGTTCTGGGGAAACGTTCAACACGGTTTTCACTCTAATCGATGTAACGAACATTTTAGGACAAATTTCGTGTCAATCGGGTACCGTATCGAGGTAGTTTTAAGCGTTCGACGGTTTAGGGGTTCGTTTAAATTATGTTTAAAAATGGAAAATTAGGGAAAATAGGGTAAGCCTAAATGAAGTGTTTGTGACTCGGATTGGTGACTTTTGACAGGTCGGGATATCCCTGAGGCAACCAAAGAACGTACGGGAAGCGAGTGACGTGCCCGGAACTGTGAGTGGACTGTTTGTTTTCTAATTGAGCATGCATAGTTGTTTTAATCTATCATTTCTCATGCTTTTAAATATGGTTTCGGGTTTCGAATTATGATTTATCTGCTTTACATAATTGCACATTTTTCGAGATATTTACGTATTTCGACACGTTTTACGAGATATGTTTTGTTTATGATTCTGATGCCATGATTTTGGGACTTACATATATGAATGATTTTCTATGACTAAAATTGAGTTTTGACACATGATTCGATAATCAAGGTTTTCGGTTTTAGAATCGGATTTCGGAAAATTGATATTTGGTTTTAAAGCTTGAAAAAAGGATTTCGGGATTTGGGTTCGGAATGACGGTTCTGAACGCCGGTATGGCTTCAGAATAGTGATTTCGAATTCGGGTTTGGATATGGATTTAGAAATGGTTTTCAAACGGTTTGGATTGGATTTGCTGGATCTGGTTATTGGGTTTAAAGACACGGATTATGATTATGACAGGGGCGGGCCCGGATTGGGTTTAAAGACCCGGATTGAGTTTAAAGACTCGGGAGTTTAAAGACTCGGATATTATGATTTTCCCCCGTAGGCCTGTTGAGTTTAAAGACTCGGGAGTTTAAAGACTCGGATTATATTTGAGGCCTGGATTGAGTTTAAAGACTCGGGAGTTTAAAGACTTGGATAGATCTAGCAGGTTTGATCGGATGATGATACTTGGTATTTTGTGTTTTTATGATTATGTTTTCATAGCGATTATCATACTGTTTACATGGTTGTTTTCTGATACGTAGTTATGCATGCATGTTTTTAAAATGGACGGCAAAATCCTGGTTTGTTTATTAAACTGTTTTCGAAACTATTATTTATTTTTAGTCCACTCACACTTTTCTGGTTTTTAAATATCCTCCAGGTCGTGGTGCTAGCGCCGGGGCTAACGTTGAGGCAGAGGCAAAGGCATAGAGTTTTCCGGAGTTTTCCGTTGCGAGTTTTCCCGTTGCGCGTGTAGCCAGTTTTTAGTAGGATTTCTGTCTTACCATGTACTGTACTATGCTCTATATGAGTGTTGACTCGTTGGATTTTAATTCTTCCTGGTCTGGCACTGTATATATTGTGGATTTTTGTGAGGTTGTTTTGGTCTTTTGAGTTGGGTTGTTAGACGGGAGCAGGGTTCGTCCCGGTTATCGGGGTGGGTCCTGTCAACCACGCCGAAGGAAGAACAACTATGAGGCAGTGGCTGAGACATATTCAAAGACCGGAAGCTATTCTCATGGTAGAAGGAGAAATAGGGATCGCCAAGATAGAAGTGGTAGCCGAATAGAACACCAATCTAGTCCTCTACCATCCCAACTAGATAACGATGTCATGGAAATCCTCATGAGAAGAATACACATCCTTGAGGTAAATGAGGATAAAGGCAAAGCACTAGCTTTGAAAATACCAGAACTGGTCATTTTACCAACCAAATTCTTCGATCAAGGCATAGATTAGAGGTAAAACCTTTGAAAATAGCTATCTACATAGAAAGAGGTGATCTCGTCACCCATCTGACTAATTATGTTTCTACCTTCGCTTATAAGAACATAACAGATGAAGACCAATGCCTCATCTTTAGCTCTATTTGGCTCCTAACACCATCGATTCCTTCTAAAAATTGCAGATAGTTCAAAAATATTCTGCAAGATTTGACCTCGAATAATCTTGTTGTCAGGATATAGATGATAAGGCAGCGGTCAATGCTTTCTGAAGCGCCCTGAAGGAATCACCTTTCATGTATACAACTTATACTAAAGATTGGGGGAACTACAACAAGATCATTAGGAGGGCTTCCATCCATGCCAAAGAAGAATTCTTTCACACTTCTACCAAGGAAACCGAATCACCCTCATACTTCACTCTCTTAGGCAACAACAATAGCTAAGGAAAGACTAACCATGACTCTAGGGGCTACAATTAGGGCCTCAGTCAATCCCATCCAGGAAAAAGGAAACTCATTTATGATGGGAAAAACCATGATAAGAAAGGCCAATCAAACTACGATGATAAAAAGGTTCGAACGAGGTGACAACCATCAAGGGATACAAGGTTTGGTAGGAGACAACTCTAGTGTCAAGGCCCACCCCTAATCCCCCCAGGATTAAGGGCTAAACTCCGTTCCCGTCTGACTTGCGCATGACACAGGGGCCAAACAAACGCCTAACCTCCGTGTGACACGTAATTCAGACAAGGGAGTTCCGATCCGACCGTCCAGAAACTTCCGAACTTCCCAGAGTGTGCAGAGTCTACTGTGGAACGTACGTGTGATGTCTTCGGCTCTCTTGACCAACAGCCCGCACCGCAACAACCTGGAGGGTATCGAAAACACGAAAAGACTGTGAGTGGAAAAAAATAAAGTATAATTTAGAAAACAGTTCAATAAAACAATTACATTTATACCCTCCACGCAAAAACCAATGCATGCATATCAAACTCATGTTATAAAACCACTCAAATAAAAAACCATCCATGAAACCATTTGAAAACTCGTATCATCCATGCCTCAGCTGACAGGACCCGTCCTCGAAGTACATAGATAACCGTGCCCGGTCCTGCTCCCGTCCGACAAATCAACTGAAAGTCCGAAATAACCCTTCAGCACCTGCCAGACAAGGGAATTTTGCGCCTGTGCCCACACATACCTCCACCTCTGGAATAGCCTCGATCAGCGCGCCACGACCTGAAGGGTTAATAAAACAGAAAAGGTGTGAGTGGACAAAAATAAAGTTTGATAAGTACATTTACCAAAACACATTCTTACCCTCCAGTTTTCACAAACTTGCATGCATATCGTAAAACATGAGTAATAGTATGAAATCATTCAAGTATGAACAGTGGACCGATAAAATCAAAACATATTTTCCCATGGTCCCCAAAACTCATGTTCATCAAATCAGTTCATGTTGTAAAACATCAAATCCCGGCTCTCAGGCCAAAACATGTGAAAACATAATCACTGGCCACAAAGACCAAAAACCCGTACTCAATACCAGTACGTCATCACAAATAACCTCAATCAGCACTAATCACAAGTGCACAATATCCAGCCACTCTCTCGGGAACAGACACCTCTGGGCTCAACCCCCTTGGGCTCAGTCACCTCTGGGCGAACACATCCCCAGGCTCAGACCCATCCGAGTGGTACATCCAGTCTCAGTCTCATCCGAGAAGCTGACTACCATAGGATCAACTCATGATCCTACAATCACATCTGCACTACTCACAAGTGCACAATCACATCATCCATATAACCCGTCACGATATCAATGCAACGCGTGCAACTCGGTGTCTCACGTCCGAGTACATCCTCCAGGATCTACGACGTCTGAGGGGATATCAACTCTAGGATCAACGACGTCTAGAGGATATCATCATAATCCCACGCTCCTGCGGGTGAGCCTCCCTCGGAGCTACTCATCTCCAGGCAGTGGATCGTGACTACTCCAGGATCTACGACGTCTGGAGGAGACTATCAATCACAAAGGATGGTATATGTGGAACAGGTCACCAAAAACCAGTAATCTCATTTTACAATCATTTATGTCTCAAATCAAGTCAAAACATTTCAATAGGGCCTATGCCTGAGACATAGCTTTCACAATTCAAGTTCCACAAAACCATCATTAAACAGTGTCCATGATTCACTTTAGGAATCAAAATCATTAATTTAATCATAGTCACATGTGACTCCAAATCCGAGTCAAAATTACTATTCACTTGGGTCACAAGCCCAAAATACCATTTTCATGCAAATCCATAAAATCAATCACTGACTCATAATCCGAGTCCAAATATCATTTTCAATCCGAGCCTAGCCCAAAAACATCAATTTCATCATTTCTCGAAAATCGTGCTAAAATATAATATAATAATCATAAAACCGAGAAAATCGAGAAATCACCGGATTGAAACATGAATCATGCCAAAGCATATAAAATCATATAATAAAGCATTTAAAATCATATATGCATGCATCACGGTTAGAAAACAAAGTCCACACACACACACTGTTCAAAACGGTCCGTTTTCGAGCTGCACGTTTTTCCGTAAATTCTGGAAATCACAACTCCTGCCCAAAATCATTATAGAGGTTACTAACATCTCAAAATACAACATATAATTTTCCCCAATTTTCCGGAATTTAAATACGTATTTAACTCGTAAAACAAAACTTCGGATACGCGGAATATTATCGAAACAATATCCGATTTCCCCGAAACCAACGTCAAAATGTTCGTTACACTGAGAGGATCAAAAGTCATGTTGACCTCACCTTGAGACTAGGCCGGACGCGCCCTCACGCGCCGCCGTGAGTGGCTGCGAGTGAAACCCACGCGCCAGCTACAGCACTGTCTCCCTCACCCGTTTGTCTGGTAAACGGGTCCAAATTGCCCGCGAGACGACCCGGTTCCAATCCTATCAATTCGACCTTAATTACATCAATTGATCATTCAATTAGTTTCGTTTTAAGTTCAATTTAAGTTCTGTAAACTCAATTACGTGATCACATGCCTAAAACCCGTCGACTTCGATGATGAACACGAAGAACACCCGTCAATTGTTCATCCTTCGAAAACCTTCCATGTCGATCGATTTCCTTCAATTGATGCAACCAGAAGCATCAGTGGACTCCGTTAAACACTTCCCCCAACTCAATTTCATCAATCCATTGCTCAATCTCCACGACTCAAGCTCGTTAGCCGTCACTGTGCAACCATGGAAGTCCGTCAATCTCCAACGTTTTCCTTCAATTAATCCATCCAGAAGCATCGTGGGATCCTCAGGAACATAATCCCCAGCTCAATTTCATCCATCGAAGCCTCCAATTCCTCGACTCAACCTCGAATTTCCTCCTCTGTCACCAAGTGTGATCAGAGCCAATACGTTGCCAATTTCCTTCGTTCTTTCGACGATTCTGATCGTAGTGATCCCAGGAAGCTGAATGTGAGCTCCAATTTGATCCTCACGGCCTTAGGATTTGATTTCAAATTTTCCCTCTCAAACTCCCAAAATTTCGATTGTTGATTTCTAGTTCCCCATTTGTCCCCGTAATTCCCTTGTTCAATCTGTCCCTCAAAGCTATCGATTTCCCCCTCACAGCTGATTGTGAAAGGGAGCTCAATTCTCCCAATTTTGATGCCCAATGTTCACGGTTTAGAAAAACAAAGAAGAGGAAATGAAGGAGAAAATGGAGGAAATGATGAAGGATAAATGATGATGTTGTAATGATGGTGTTGGGAGGGAAACATGGATCAGATTTCAGGGGATGGGTGACACTTGTCACTCATCCGGATATGCACAGTCATCGGTTACTATTCATATTAAAATATTATTTTAATCCCGGTTCATTCGGTTAATCGAGCTCGATTCCATGACCATAACTTCGTCGTCGAATCTCCGATTTCGGCATGCCGCCTGTCGTTGGATTCGTATTGACGAGACCTACGTAACGGTCCTTGGCCCTCGTCCATCGGACCTCCCGATCAAAAATTCAACATTTGGCCCCTAACATGCCAAATTACCAAAATACCCCTCAACTTCCGAACATCATAACTTTCTCTACGAATGTCGGAATCGAACGTGCCACCTGTCTATGAGCTCGTGACGTCCCGAACTACGTCACAGTCATCGGTCAAAGTCCGTTTGACCGCCCGAACTAAAAGTCAACATTTTGCCCACGCTAGGGGCAAAACGGTCATTTTGCACGTTTCGTCCGATTTCCCTCAACTAATCTCCGATTAGTCATTCTAATTCATAATTAATTAATATTCAATCCCGATATTCGGAACGAGTCATTACATCAGCCTCAATTATTACATCAGCCTCAATTCTCCAATCAATCTCAAATCCGGGAACTCAGTCCCAAAACTTGTCAAATCCACTTCATCCGGGCCATTGCCCAAAACATCAGAAAACCAGTGAAAAGTATCAATCATACAAGTTTACTGGATCTCAAGTGCGCCCGAGTCTTTAAACTCAAAACACAATGCCAATAACCAGGCTTTCCCGGGATATCCGAGTCTTTAAACTCAAAACACAATCATAGGCCTCAGGGGGTATCATATCCGAGTCTTTAAACTCAAATCCATACCGAGTCTTTAAACTCAAAACATCAATCCAGGGCCCTCCCCCCGTATATCAATCTGAGTCTTTAAACTCAAAACCAGATCCAGTGAGTTTTCTCTTTTCTTTCCGAGTCTTTAAACCCAAAACCATTTTTCAATCAACCGTGAAACCACAGAAAATCTATCTCCAGATTCGCAACAATGATTCCGTAAGCCGGCATCCGGAACCACTGTCCCGAACCCAAATCCAGACTTCCTTTCGAAACCTCGAAAACCAAAGCCGAAACATCATTTCCGAAATCACAAGAACAAGGCTCCCAGCCCGAAATCACTTTTACAAAATCCATTTTAAAACCTTAAAATCAAATCATAATTTAAAACCTAAAATCAAATCATTAAAATCAGGTTCAAATCACGATATTTATCAAAACCTCGTAAAACGTGAAAACTGTTCTTTCCTCGAACAACGTGCAAAACCGTAAACCGTCACAACCATGAATCAAATCATAGAATCAAGTATAGAAAACATATAAAAACATATATGCATGCATCAAGAGTTAGAAAGCAAAGTCCACTCACAGACCATTTCGACGTCGCCTCGATATGCACGCACTTACGCCGTTCCCGGCCATTCCGCTACCCTCGGCTTTCCCGAACCTGTGCAGAGTCCATAACGAAGTTACTAACTACTTCACAAAAGTCCTACTCAAATCCCATAATTTTCCCGAACTGCTAAACATACTTTAAACGGGACCCTAAACCTTCGATCCCTCAGAACTAACTCGAATCGACGTCCGATTAACCCGAAACTTATCCTAATGGATCCGTTATAACATTTAGAACAAAAACGTAGATGGACTCTTCGCCGGAAACCGCCGAACGCGCCCCCACGCGCCGCCCAAAGTGGCTGTGCGTGGCCCTCACGCGCCAGCTACAATGCCACCAGCAACCCCTGGTTGACCCGGTTCGAACTAGTCGCTGCAACTCGAACCGGCGTGACCGGTTCTCTGCCGTGCCTGCACCAAACTGCTCCTCTCTTCACCATCTTCATCATCCCGTCCTAAGGAACTCATCCCCCTTACTCTAACACCTCGACATGATTCCTAACTCGTCGACTCAAACTCGAACCAAAAACCCGAACAACCTCTGTTTCACGATCTGTCCAAACACCTACTCCCCCGTCACGGCTGCACAACCAGTAGCTTCCTAGGGACCTAGGGAACCATTTAGCACCTACCAGGCCCCTCGACTCGAACTCAAAACCCACGACTCACGATTTGAACTTCACGGAAAAACAGAGCAACTGAACGGGGGTGAGAATTGCCTGCTGTCGATCGCCGCCGTGCACACCGTCGCACTCCCTGGAGTCCACAGAGCCGTTCTAGCCTTCTCTCCAGTCTAATTAGTTCAACACACGGCCACACCATCGCCAACTCCCTCGGTTCTCCCTGTTTTTCTGGTTTTCCCCGTGAACTCACCCTGTACACCACCGGTTTCCTCACACCAAATTACACTCAAAACACTCACCAATCCTCACTGAATCTCTACTCTCACTTTTCACTCACCAACACACACACACACACACACACACACACACACACACACACACACACACACACACACACACACACACACACACACACACACACACACACACACACACACACACACACACACACACACACACACACACACACACACACACACACACACACACACACACACACACACACACACACACACACACACACACACACACACACACACACACACACACACTTCCCTCACCGGATCGATTTTCCCTCTCAGTCACACCCTCTGTTTCTCTCTTCTTCGAACACACACACACGATCACACGGCCAAAATAGTTGGAGCCGTGTACACTAGAAACCTCTAGCCCTCCTACACGTGTCCCCATCCTACAACTCCTCTCCCAAGTCGCTCAATCTCAGCCCTCCATTGTCCCTCTTTGTTGCACAAATCCCAATGTGCAAAAGGCCAAAATACCCTTCCTTTTAAGCCAAAATTACGATTTTGCCACTACCTTCCTAGACCCGTAACTCACTCATCCTAACTCCGATGAACACGTGCCGCCTGTCATTGAACTCAGGACGACAAGATCTACCTAACGGTCCTAGGTCAACGTGCCAAAACCCGATCGTACGAAAAGTCAACTTTTCCCCCTAGTTTGGCCAAATTACGGTTATGCCCTCAACCTTCCGAACATCATAACTTCCTCCTCGGATGTCGAAATCGGGTGTGCCACCTGTCTACGGATTCGTGACGTCCTAAACTACGTCCTAGTCATCGGTCAAAACCCAATTGACCGCCCGAACTAAAAGTTAACTTTTTGCCCGAACTAGGGGCAAAATCGTCATTCTAGGCTAACGACCTTATCGGGACCAACTAACCCCCTCACTAATCTCATCTTAAACACTAAACACTGCCTTAGTCTTAATTTCCGGGACGAGTCGTTACATCTAGTCCAAGATGCCGCTTTGGAATATACACAATGCTGAACACCTCCCTGGACCATGTCTTACTGCCTCATTGTCAAAAAAGAGGGTTACCAATTTCACAAGTATAATGGTCATACCATTGAAGAGTACATCGCATTTAAGGAAATCTTTGAGAATCTTGTCCGGGAAGGAAGAATAAATCACTTCTTACAACATACTTCCTTCCAGCAGTGCAACAACAAGTCAATATCATTGGTAAAAGAACAGCCCTATCCTCCTCAATCACTTCTAACAAAGAAAATATGGACTTCTTTCTAGGAACACAAGCTAATCATGAAGTACTTAGCATCGACACCATTTGAATGGCTAATGTAACGACCCATCCCAACATTTTCGTGATTATCGAGATTTAATCAAGGATTAATCGAGACTAATTAGGATTAGTCGAGGTAAAATGACAATTTTGCCCCTAGAAGGGAAAAATCTTGACTTTTGACTTGGCAGGTTAATTACACATGAATCGAGGTCTATTACGTATATCGAGGGATTACAAGTACGTAGACAAGTGGCATGTCAAATTTGGCCGTCGTACGAGAAAGTTACGGGTCATTGAAGGTTTGATTGGATTTTATAGTGGCATATTTTACGAGGCAAGTTGACTTTTAGTGAGACCCAAAATATCCATTATGGACCAATGGAAGAATGACAAGTGTCACTTATCCCATTGGCCCATCTCCCTAGTTCATGTACCATCTTCCTTGTAAGACCCGGTCTTGGAAGCAAGAACGATGAGCAAGACCCGTGAGCTTGAGAAGAAAGAACAGTGAGTAAGACCCGTGAGCTTCGATGAACAATCCCACATCGATCATGGAGGGAAATGTGAAGTGCCTTATATGTGTGGGCATGTATCTATCTAACACAAGGCCTTTTTGGAGCTCACTAGCTTTGGATTCCTTGGGAACTCCAAAGTTAAACAAGTCAAGGCTGGTGCAATCCCAAGATGGGTGACCTACTAGGAAGTTGCACTTGAGCCTCCGAGAACAAAATCGTGAGGGTTGGACCCAAAGCGGACAATATTGTGCTAGATATGTGAGTATTGGTGACAAGTACTGTTGATGATGGTCATTGTGACCGGTTTAATGTTGATAGTTGTGTCCTGATGGTTTTCATATGATTTGGCTTGAGAGCCGGTTGTTCATGTTTTACTCTATGCATGCATGTTTTACAACTGGAGGGGAAAATAATTCGGTTTTGAAAAATATTTTCAGATGATGTTATTTTTGTCCACTCACACCTTTTATATTTTTGATGACCCTCCAAGCTATGGCACGTAGATCGAGAGGCAGAGGCATGAGTGGAAATCAGTGTGGTTATCCCTTGTCTAGTGAGTGCTGAGGGTAATTTTGGTACTTCAGTTGACTTGTCAGACGGGAGCAGGACATGGCATAGTTATCAAAGTCCATTTAGGACGAGCCCTGTCAAGTTGGTATCAGAGCATTGGGTTACTGATTTGTGTTACCACGTCATGCCTCCAAGACGCGAGCCCCGTGCACGGTCTGGTGATGAGACGCGATAAGAGGGTATATGAGATCCCTGGATAGATTTCAGGATGGAGTCATGATAGTGTTTAAGCCTAGTGGCTAGAAATGTAGTATGAATGGATGAGTTGGACGCGAGATGAGATGGTTTAGTGAATTCCTCAATCAGAATGCGTGTTTTATGGTTTAGTGTGTGTTGGGAGATCTTTAATTGGAAGTGGTTCACCCAACGGTGTTTGCTAGGTGACTAGATATGCCGATAATAGCATAGACTGTGGATGTTAGATTTAGACTCGGAAGGAGTTAGGATTTTGTTTTAGGACTTAGGATGAGTCACCGTATTATAGCAGGGCTTGGGAAGAGCCAAGAAATTGAAAACGTGATTACAGTTTCGCATGGTGAACGAGGGTTCATGACACGACCCATCCCAATCCCCCCGGGATTACCATGGAATGTATCATGCTCCCGTCTGACAAGAGGCGTCAGACAAGAGATAACCGATTGCCATTGCCCAAACGGGCTTCCAGAGTGCGTAAGGATCGATGGAGGAGGTGTGCGATGCTCAAGTCTCTGCTGCAGTCGTATCCGGAATCAACCTGAAGGGCATTGAAAACAAAAGCTGTGAGTGGACGAAAATAAACAAGTCTGTCAAAAACATTTATAAGACATTTATGCCCCTCAGTAAAATCATATGCATGCACCAAAAACCAATAATCCCATATTTATTTAGAAATAACCATTAGGGCCTTTGCCCGGAAACCAAAGCATAGTTTCAAATTCCAAAAGTCAATCCAAGAGTTATTTCATCAATCCAGTAATATTCATTTATTATTTTTCCATCTCCGGCATCCCCGATGCCTAGCGTCCTAGACGCTTGACGTTCCAGACGTCATATCTCACGGTATTAAGCAACGCGTGCTGCCCGGGGTCTCACCGGGTCCATATCTCTGACATCCCCGATGTCCGACGTCCATGACGTCCAGTAATCCTGCTCCTGGATCACTATACGGTCCGGTAGCTCCGTACAATGAGCCCTCGCAGGCAATGCACCGTGACTTCTCCAGTGTCCCCGACACTTGGAGGAGACCAGGATATATATATCCTCATATCGAGATGGTGTTATGGAACACATTTTTATTGTTCATTTCCAAACTATCACAAGGGCCCTGCCCCGAATTTCCATAAAACCGTCATAAGTCCAAATAGGTTAATCAAATCCGAAATTGTTTATTCAATTCCATTTTAGGGTCCCCGACCCGAAATCACATATATAAGTCAACTGGGCCCCTGGCCCGATTTCATAAGTTAACTGGACCCCTGGTCCGATTTATAAGTTAACTGGGCCCCTGGCCCGATTTATAAGTTAACTGGGCCCCTGGCCCGATTCATTTTAACAAATCCGTAACCGTTTCATGAAATCATATCCAACCACATTTATGAAAATCAGTGCAAATCCAGAAAACCTCGATTCACGTACAAACACGTAAATCGCCTCGAAGTGCGTAAAAACATATAAATTCACTGATATCCAAAATAAATCATACAATCACAATTATAACAATCATGAAACAGTTATGCATGCATCGAATTTATAAAACCAATGTCCACTCACAGACCGTTTAACCGAGTGCCTCGATACGCGTGCCATAGGCCTACCCGGCCACACCACAATCACCGGGACTCCCAATCCTGTCCAAATCACATTAGAGGATTACTAACCTCATCATTAACATCCTATTCAAGTCCCGTAATTTTCCCGAATTTTTAAGTATTTTTAAATTGGATTTAAAACCTTCGGACATCCCGAACAATATTGAAACGGGATCCGATCCACACGAAACCAACGCTAAAATGTTCGTTACATTATATAGGACAAAAGTCATGTTGACCTCACCTCGAGATTCGTGCCCACGCGCCGTCACGCGCCGCCGTGAGTGGCTGCGCGTGAAAGCCACGCGCCTGCTACAGTGACTGCTACAGTCACCATCTTCACCCGTTTGTCTGGTAAACGGGTTGGAAAGCCCGCGATAGGATCCGGTTCAATCACACCCAATTCGACATCAATTCAATCCGTTCTTGATCCTAAAACAATCATTAGCATATGAATTTCAGTTCTGTGACATCGATCAACATCAACCATTCCTAAATCAAGCCATCAACCCGTGATCACCCAAAACGGGTCAATCACCAAAACTCCTCCAATCCTCAACCATTGTCAAATTAACTTCATATGAAGCATATAAGGATTAACACGAACCAATTAGCATGATTAATTGAACACGACATTACCTCAATCACTACAACTCAAGCTTGAGTTTTCCGGCCGTCCACCTCGTCCGTCCACGGCCCTAGGAGCCCCAAAGCTTGCTCCATTTGATCTAGTTCGACACGTTGAAGTTCCAGAAAGCTCAATCCATCATCAATTAGGCTTGGGCTGGCCTAAAACTGGAAGTTCGAATTTGAATTTCCCAGAAACCAGTTTCGGGTTTTTGAGCATTCCTCCACCATTCTTACTCCAATCCTCTCATTCTCAATCTCAGAGTCATCCTCTCGACTCACTCTCCATTCTATCGATCTAAATCAACCATTAAAAGCATCCTAAAGTGCCCCTCAGTCCACTGTGTAAAATCCCTGCACTGACCCGAAAACATGATAAAACAGTGCCCATGTTCATGTGATTGATTGCCAGCACCATCATATGTGCGATTCCACCTCAAACTGACCCAATTAACTCAATTAAATTGATAAACAATCACGGGATCGATCGCACAATCCTCCTACCTTCACGGCTGTTCAATGAAACAGTACCCCGTGTGAAATTACAATTCTGCCCTTGTGCAGAAAATTACCAAAATGCCCCTCACGCATCCTGACCCGTAACTCGGTCATACGGAATCCGATTGATGCGTGCCGCCTGTCTACGAACTCAGGGCATCGAGACCTTCCTAACGGTCCTCGGTCCTCGGCCATCGGACCACCCGATCAAAAAGTCAACATTTCCCCCTTATTACGAAAACGCCCATGAACTTCCGTACCTCATAACTTTCACCACGAACGACGGAATCGAACGTGCCACCTGTCTATGAACTCGTGACGTCCCGAAATACGTCACGGTTATCGGTCAAAGTCCATTTGACCATCCGATTTGAAAGTCAACGTTTTGCCCACGCCCAGGGGCAAAACGGTCATTTTGCACAATTTGTCCGAAATCACACAACTAATCCCAGATTAGTAAATCAAAATTAAATATTATTAAATCCCGATATTCGGGACGGGTCGTTACAACTTTCCCTCCTTAAAGAATTTCTTCCTCGAAATTACCAATCTCCTTATTCCACAACCACCTTGTGGAAAACAATTCGCTCACACATCTGTGTACACTTGTACACCCACATACTGGGACAACACCTGCCTCGTCTGTACCCAGACATCCCATCACAGTCATACGTCACAATCAACAACATTCGACCACCTCGAGTGGACATAATCACCTGATTCGCGATAAAATCGCTTAACCATTTAGCTGACTCCTTCAGCTAGACGGTTCCTTCCCATGGCCAATAAATCCTTACATTTGCTCCCATTGGGAGTCACCAAATCTCATTTGTCAGTCCCTGCTGACACCATCAGTCAAACTGTCACCACAAAGCTTTACCACCCTAGTAAAGCCCCAACCATCTGTCCGTCCGTGACAACACCATGTACTACATCACCCTCGATGTAGCGTAAGATCAACCACATGATCTCAATTCGCAGGGCAAGCCCAATCCTGCGACACAAAATAATCTCAATGTCCATAATCGCCGACTCCCTCAGCGAACCAAAACGCTGGGAAATCACGGTGTGATAAAATCACACAAGGCTACTCGTGGTTACTCAGACCACCAATTCACTCATCCTGAGTGTACGTATACCATCAACTTACACAATCAAGTGGTGTAACTGGAACACATTGAATACCAGCCCAGCAGTGATCACACATCTCAATACCAGGGTTCCACTAGCCAACCATGGCCAAGAGCACCTGCTCATACAATCACTGAACCCGACAAAATCAAACTGCACAACACACGGTATCCAATGTCCAGTCCACGATCACAACCAAACAAATGATGTCGGAACCAAGCCGATCACCATTACGTTTGATCACACACCACAGGTACATCCCATGTACCGCCATTAGGCACCACTCAGCCTAACCAGTACCAATCCTTGTACAATGTACCCTGTACGTACCTCAATCCATCAATCTGCCTACAACCACCTAGGTCGTAGCCAAACACGTTCCAAAAATGGAGTACATTTGCCCAAACCAACATGAGACAAAACGAACTCCACCCGTCATCTAGTTCCAATTCCGAATCCGAATCCGCAATTTCGTAAGAAATCCCGAATCCGAACCCAAACATCATATTTTCAATCCATGTCCAAATCCGAATCCGAAATCATTATTCCGTAAGCTAGCATTGGAATAATCATTTCGCACCCAAATCCAGTAATCTATTTTCGAGCTTCGCAATCAAATCCTGAATCGTCACCCAGAAATTCGATTCCAAAACCCAAAATCTCGTTTACGTCCATCAAGACGTAACATAACCGAATATATCGGTTGCCTGTCCAAAACACTCGATTGACTTCATAGGGAAGCCAATCCCAATATCCACACGTCAAAGGTTGACAAAAATCCGACCACATCGGAAACCTACTCAACCAAGTCACAAACCATATGGACTCACTCCGAAAAGAAGTTCAGTCCCGACATTTACGACTCACATATCAAGGTAAGAGTGATAAACTCTCCACCCATCTGGATCATCAAGATCACAATCCATATCCATCGCTACGTCACCCGACAAGTAACATCACGATCCTAGATTGTCACATCGACCAAAGTCGACAACATCACAAATCAGATCCACCTAGGATCCACACATGCTCACATAGCTAACAATCCATCTGGAAGCTGATCGTAGGGTCTTACACCCTCATTGAATCATTCGCCAAATTTCCCTTGGTGGAAAGATGGCCACGCATATCACCACCAAATCCAAAATCACACACAACTTCTTGTGTCCAATGACCCACGGCCAAACATGGGTCCACCTACCAATACACGCTCAACGTATTGGTAACAACAATCATCATCTGCCATGGCAGAAAATAAGAAGTCAACCCCAAAGACTTCGGAATACCAATCACCGATGCGGAGACGAGCACTCCTCTCGTCTCCCAATCACAACTCTCCCCAAAACGGGAGTTCCAACCATGTTGGAAACAGACATGCTCCCAATGAGATGTCAAGTCCAACTACTGGACTGCCCATGTCCATACCTCACTTGGACCACCACGTGTCCAAAATCAATTCATTACTCGGACCTCACGTCCGCCGATAATCATGTATGCACACACCCCGATTCCGAACGGAAATTTCCTCAACTCTGCCTGGATGTGCAGACCATACTGCCATGTCTCACATCTCAACCTTTACAGGTTCAATCCTCAGATTCCAAGTGATTCACAATCACAAAATCACACCTCAATACCACGAATGGTTTCCCCGACTTTTCCAATTTCAATAATTTCCTTGTACTCTCAGGGGATATAAGCAGTACACAAACTTACCAATCTCGGAGTTGACCACAACTCCCCAAATCCACCAATTCTCATGACATAGGGAACATTGTCCCTAGATTCCTCAAATATCAAACATACCTTTTTATCCATTCATCATTTGTCATCGTAAATCTGTTGGGACTTGTCCCAACACGACACAACCTCCACTGGATCCCATCCAGTCCATGACTCAACCACCATTGAGTCGCAGATACTGATCAAAAGTCCATCATGACAGAGTCACACCCCAACTGGTGGCTCATCGTCATCACAATCACTGTCACCAGCACCAGCGCTAGTACCAGTACCAACGCACCATCATCAACACTAGTATCAGCACACTGGCATCCATACTAGTATTGGCATAAAGGCACCAACAAACCAACATCCATACATAGCACACAACATCCATGCTAGCACACAGTGTGCAAATTTGTTACCCTGGATCTCCGTTCATTCCGAACGACGATCCCGTAACACCACTCGTACCCCACGACTATGGGTACCTCCAATTTGACCACTGGCACATCAGGATAATGGACGTTCCCTGAACATCCCCTGATCCCCAAGTGTGAAAGCCACACTAGATACCCTCGATAGCCAGTCATCTCGACACAACTGTCGACCAACAGTCATCGTTGTCAAGATCCGTATCCACACATCACACTAATATTCGATCCAACACGGGATTCCATATTTCCTCATAACCGCATCCGTGGATCGAAACCCATAATCCTGACTAGACTCAATAGAGTCATCCACATGGTCATCCACGACCTTAGCCGCACGTCGCAGCATAAGTTCTTAAATCACGTTCACTTTTCCAGCCCATCAATTATAAATTAGGGTTCCAAAGTCACACCCTAGGGTTCCACCGAACCCAACTGCCTTTTGCAGTAAAATCCACAACCTGACCGACCCCGCGGTCCTGACATCATATAGACGTCCAATCCAATCCAATCGTCAATTCAACGTGGGTTCCATCGTGGGTTCCACCACGAAGGTCATCGGCTAACTCTGATGCACCAACACCCTGTACACTAGCCAACACTACCGGGGTCCAAAACATAGACCAATACTCAACTGAGTTTCGCCTTTCCGATACATTATTCAAATGGGGTTCCCTGAACCTAGCTGTGCCCAGTGGCACAACAATCCATCATCACATGACCGAACTGACGGTCCCACATTACCAGTTAATCGTATACAACCCCACTTGGGTTGAATCGCATCAAGGCACGGCGTATCGGGCCAAACACACCCAATCCACCATACAAACCCAAAACTATCTATCAGGTTGACAATGGAACTACAGCCCAAAGAGACATCACACCCTCGACCTTCGCGCACAAAAGAGAAAAACCTGCTCTGATACCACTTGACACGACCCATCCCAATCCCCCCGGGATTACCATGGAATGTATCATGCTCCCGTCTGACAAGAGGCGTCAGACAAGGGATAACCGATTGCCATTGCCCAAACGGGCTTCCAGAGTGCGTAAGGATCGATGGAGGAGGTGTGCGATGCTCAAGTCTCTGCTGCAGTCGTATCCGGAATCAACCTGAAGGGCATTGAAAACAAAAGCTGTGAGTGGACGAAAATAAACAAGTCTGTCAAAAAAATTTATAAGACATTTATGCCCCTCAGTAAAATCATATGCATGCACCAAAAACCAATAATCCCATATTTATTTAGAAATAACCATTAGGGCCTTTGCCCGGAAACCAAAGCATAGTTTCAAATTCCAAAAGTCAATCCAAGAGTTATTTCATCAATCCAGTAATATTCATTTATTATTTTTCCATCTCCGGCATCCCCGATGCCTAGCGTCCTAGACGCTTGACGTTCCAGACGTCATATCTCACGGTATTAAGCAACGCGTGCTGCCCGGGGTCTCACCGGGTCCATATCTCTGACATCCCCGATGTCCGACGTCCATGACGTCCAGTAATCCTGCTCCTGGATCACTATACGGTCTGGTAGCTCCGTACAATGAGCCCTCGCAGGCAATGCACCGTGACTTCTCCAGTGTCCCCGACACTTGGAGGAGACCAAGATATATATATCCTCATATCGAGATGGTGTTATGGAACACATTTTTATTGTTCATTTCCAAACTATCACAAGGGCCCTGCCCCGAATTTCCATAAAACCGTCATAAGTCCAAATAGGTTAATCAAATCCGAAATTGTTTATTCAATTCCATTTTAGGGTCCCCGACCCGAAATCACATATATAAGTCAACTGGGCCCCTGGCCCGATTTCATAAGTTAACTGGACCCCTGGTCCGATTTATAAGTTAACTGGGCCCCTGGCCCGATTTATAAGTTAACTGGGCCCCTGGCCCGATTCATTTTAACAAATCCGTAACCGTTTCATGAAATCATATCCAACCACATTTATGAAAATCAGTGCAAATCCAGAAAACCTCGATTCACGTGCAAACACGTAAATTGCCTCGAAATGCGTAAAAACATATAAATTCACTGATATCCAAAATAAATCATACAATCACAATTATAACAATCATGAAACAGTTATGCATGCATCGAATTTATAAAACCAATGTCCACTCACAGACCGTTTAACCGAGTGCCTCGATACGCGTGCCATAAGCCTACCCGGCCACACCACAATCACCGGGACTCCCAATCCTGTCCAAATCACATTAGAGGATTACTAACCTCATCATTAACATCCTATTCAAGTCCCGTAATTTTCCCGAATTTTTAAGTATTTTTAAATTGGATTAAAAACCTTCGGACATCCCGAACAATATTGAAACGGGATCCGATCCACACGAAACCAACGCTAAAATGTTCGTTACATTATATAGGACAAAAGTCATGTTGACCTCACCTCGAGATTCGTACCCACGCGCCGTCACGCGCCGCCGTGAGTGGCTGCGCGTGAAAGCCACGCGCCTGCTACAGTGACTGCTACAGTCACCATCTTCACCCGTTTGTCTGGTAAACGGGTTGGAAAGCCCGCGATAGGATCTGGTTCAATCACACCCAATTCGACATCAATTCAATCCGTTCTTGATCCTAAAACAATCATTAGCATATGAATTTCAGTTCTGTGACATCGATCAACATCAACCATTCCTAAATCAAGCCATCAACCCGTGATCACCCAAAACGGGTCAATCACCAAAACTCCTCCAATCCTTAACCATTGTCAAATTAACTTCATATGAAGCATATAAGGATTAACACGAACCAATTAGCATGATTAATTGAACACGACATTACCTCAATCACCACAACTCAAGCTTGAGTTTTCCGGCCGTCCACCTCGTCCGTCCACGGCCCTAGGAGCCCCAAAGCTTGCTCCATTTGATCTGGTTCGACACGTTGAAGTTCCAGAAAGCTCAATCCATCATCAATTAGGCTTGGGCTGGCCTAAAACTGGAAGTTCGAATTTGAATTTCCCAGAAACCAGTTTCGGGTTTTTGAGCATTCCTCCACCATTCTTACTCCAATCCTCTCATTCTCAATCTCAGAGTCATCCTCTCGACTCACTCTCCATTCTATCGATCTAAATCAACCATTAAAAGCATCCTAAAGTGCCCCTCAGTCCACTGTGTAAAATCCCTGCACTGACCCGAAAACATGATAAAACAGTGCCCATGTTCATGTGATTGATTGCCAGCACCATCATATGTGCGATTCCACCTCAAACTGACCCAATTAACTCAATTAAATTGATAAACAATCACGGAATCGATCGCACAAACCTCCCACCTTCACGGCTGTTCAATGAAACAGTACCCCGTGTGAAATTACAATTCTGCCCTTGTGCAGAAAATTACCAAAATGCCCCTCACGCATCCTGACCCGTAACTCGGTCATACGGAATCCGATTGATGTGTGCCGCCTGTCTACGAACTCAGGGCATCGAGACCTTCCTAACGGTCCTCGGTCCTCGGCCATCGGACCACCCGATCAAAAAGTCAACATTTCCCCCTTATTACGAAAACGCCCATGAACTTCCGTACCTCATAACTTTCACCACGAACGTCGGAATCGAACGTGCCACCTGTCTATGAACTCGTGACGTCCCGAACTACGTCACGGTTATCGGTCAAAGTCCATTTGACCATCCGAT
The DNA here is from genome assembly GCA_032719365.1 of Prinsepia uniflora. Lineage (NCBI taxonomy): Eukaryota > Viridiplantae > Streptophyta > Magnoliopsida > Rosales > Rosaceae > Prinsepia > Prinsepia uniflora. Next base: position 68,526,752 of record CM064864.1, read on the forward strand.
TTAAAAGTCAACGTTTTGCCCACGCCCAGGGGCAAAACGGTCATTTTGCACAATTCGTCCGAAATCACACAACTAATCCCAGATTAGTAAATCAAAATTAAATATTATTAAATCCCGATATTTGGGACGGGTCGTTACAGTTCAGGTGGAAATCCGAGGTAGCGTTGCAGAATCAGTCTCCATGGTTATTAGAGGGATTCATTCGAATTGCGGCCCCGAAATTCCTTAAGGTGGGTAGGTTGTGACGCCCCAAAAATTTGAGAAATGTAACTTTGAAAGTTGGTATGTAAAATGACGATTTTACCCTTGGTTGATGGGGTAAAAGTTGACTTTTTGATCGGGATGATTTTTGGACTTCTCGTAAGGACCATTATGTAGGTCTCGGAATCCTGAGTCTGTAAATAGACAACATGTCAATATCGGAGTTCAGATGTGAAAGTTATGGACCTAAGAAGGCTAGGGGTATTTTGGTAATTTGTGCCCAAGAGGGGCAAAATGGTCTTTTTGCTGGATTTTGATGAGGCAGCTTATGTTTTAGAAATTTTGACACCTGTCACCATAAGGATTGGAATTGTGGCACGGGGTGAGGTGTGTGCTGGTGCTTATTCGTTGTTCAAATGTGATATGAACAAAACCAAAAAAAATTCGATTGATCTCAGAGCAGCAACCATTCAACATAGACAGAGGACCTGAGAACCTGAGAGGAATTAGGAGAGAAAAATGTGGAAGAAAAAGAAAGAGAGGATCAGAGAACCTAGACTCGAAACTCAAACCCAGAAACCTTCGAAATCTTAGAATTTCGAATTTGAACTTATGGATCATGATTGTTAAAATTGAGTTTAATTTAGGGTTTCTGAGACCTTTATGAGTTTAACCATTCCAAAATTCAAGGAATTCGACGAAGAACAGGCCAAGAACAGACCCTGCGAATTTTGGAAAAATTCGAGCTTGAGGCGTGTAATTGGAGGTAAAGAAATACAAAATTGGTTTCGAATTCATGTTTATAATGATCTTAAGATACTTCCTGATTGATTAGATTGAAGAAACAGATGGAAATTGGACAAAATTAAGCCCATGACCCTTTCAGCAATTGAATTGGGAATTGATCGATTGAGGTATGAATTCGTGAAATAAAGTATACAGATCCTTAATTGAGATTAATTAAAAGAAATTCAGTGAAAGAACAGATGAAATTGATGTTGAATTGATAGATTTATAACCGGGTCAAGTTGCGAGTTCACAGACCCGTTTACCAGGTGATCGGGTTGGGACGATGAACAGTAGCTGTACTGGTCACCGGCGTGTGGGTTCATGTGCAACCCGTTCAAGCCGCGCGTGGGGGTACGTGGTTGAATTTCTAGGGAAGTATTCAACATATTTTTTGATTTTTTTGACGATACGGACCTATTGGCACAGGTTTCGAGTCGATCGGACGCTGTTTCGAGATAGTTTTGGGTGTCCGAAGTGTGTAGTTCATGTTTAAATATTATTATTAAATCTCGTGGATTAGGGTATTTTCATATGAGGTTATGTAACGACATAGTGACCCTAAATTGTTATGTTTGACAGGTCGGAATATTCCCGAGACTTCGGAGGGGGGGGGGGGGGGGGGAACAGGTCGAGATTGAGTAGCTTGGACGGTGTGTGTGATAGGACCCGTCCCAAATCCCTTAGATTATTTGTGGGACGTGTCTGCACTCGTCTGACACCGCGTGTCAAACCAGGGATAAACCCGTCACCTGCTCGGGGTCGATCAGAGTACACCAGGATCAGCGGTAGCCTATGATGTCTCAATCTCTACTACAGCCCGCATCCGCTATCAACCTGAAGGGCATTAAAACCATTAAAAACTGTGAGTGGATGAAATAAATAATTTAATAAAAACTCATTTCATAAAAGACATTTATGCCCTTCACCAAAAAGCATGCATGCATTCGAAAACCAATTATCAATCCCTTTCTCATTAATTAAATCATTAGGACCTTAGCCCAAAACCGTAAACCAAAGTATAGGGGAACTCAACCCAAAATCAATCATGTGGGAACTCAGCCCAAAACCATTCATATGGGAACTTATCCCAAAACCATTCATATGGGAACTCAGCCCAAAATCCAATCAAAGAAACCAGAACGAGGTTTCAATTTAAATCATATAACACGGGGTCTCAGCCCCAAACCAATCTCAATGAAACATCATCTACACATATATATATATATAACCCATCCTCGGAATCTCATATGCCCAATCAATAACCCGTCACAATATATCTACAGTATGCATACTACTCGAGTCTCATCTCTGAGTCTACCCCCAGGATCTACGACGTCTGGGAGGACCTGTCTCCGGACCCTACCTGAGACTATATCATATCTTTCACTCCTGGGCATGTGTTCCTTCTCGGAGTCACTCATCATAGGCAGTGGATCATGACACTCCAGGATCATCGACGTCTGGTGGAGACTATTCATACGGGAGGGTGTATACATATTCACATACTTTCTTTCAAATCATAGTTCAACTGGGTCTCATACCCGAACATCTCAACAAGATTCCTCGAATCCAATTCAAATCCAAATGTCACAGGGACTCAGCCCAAATTCACATCTCAATAGGGTCGTAAACCCGAATTCTCATTTCATAAACCACAACTGGGACTCAAGCCCGATACCACAATTCAACTGGGCCTCAAGCCCGATATCACAATCAACTGGGCCTTAAGCCCAATATCACAATCAACTGGGACTCAAGCTCGATGCCACAATTCAACTGGGCTTCAAATCTGATATCATAAGTCAACTAGGCCTCAAGCCCGATATAATAAACCAATTGGGTCTCAAGCCTCATATCATAAATCAACTGGGCTTCAAGCCCGATACCACAATTAACTGGGCTTTAAGCCCGATACTATCAATTAACTGGGCTTCAAGCCCAATATCATAATTCAACTGGACTTCAAGTCCAATAGTTTCCAACTCAAATGGGTCTCATTCCCGATTCCACATTTCCAAATCCAAAACCAGTTCATCAAACCATCATTGAAATACTAGCACATATAAGCACAGTACAAAACTATAAACCTCGAAATACGTACATACCAAAAAACCACAACCATATGCACTCAAGGCATCTCAAATCATGTATTTAAAACATATAAAACTGTAACGCCCCGGAAACTCAAAGAATGTAAAATTGCAAAATGATAGATGAAATGACGTTTTTACCCTCGTGAATAGTATGGTCAAAAGTTGACTTTTTGCTTGGTAGGTCGAACGAACGTTGGCCGATGACTATGACGTAGTTCGGGACGTCACGAGTCCATAGACAGGTGGCACGTCCGATTCCGACGATCAGAGAAGGAGTTATGATGTTCGGAAGTTCAAGGGTATTTTCGTAATTAGGTCGAAAAGGAGGAAATTGTTGATCTTTTGTTCAACCACCATTTTCACGTAATTCGAGGACCGTTAGGTAGGTCTCGATTCCCTGAGTCCGTAGACAGGCGGCACGCTGAAAACGGACCTCGGACGGATGAGTTATGGTTCTAGAACAAGGAGGGGCATTTTGGTAATTTTTGTGAAGGAAGGGTAGAATGGTAATTTTCCCAGGGCTGTAGTTTGAAACAGCCGTGAGTGGGACTTATTTTTTAACAATGTAAGTGACGTTGGGGGAATTGTTTAACATTGTGAGTGACAATTGTCACTGAGAAAGGCTGAGGGGAAGTACAAGCAGGTGGGTTGCAACAGAGGACAGAGCACGGGGGGTGCTGTTTTTGAGTTTGGGCTGGTTGCGGGAAACACAGCCACAGAGAGACTGAGATTCCCACGAGCTGTTGGGTTGGACGGTTTGAAAACAGAGTGGTTAGAAGTGTTGAGAGATCATTTAAAGCAGAGAAAAATCGAGAACCAGAGAGAAAAACCCAAATCGGAAAAACTGTAAATTTGGAGGGAAATTTCTAAATTTGATTTGTGAGGGGAGAAGAGCTAAACTAAGATTGGAAATACTCTTCTGGACTCATTTCGACTTCAACCACACGAAAATTGAAGGAAATCGATCGCGGTTTGGCGAAGGGCTGAAGTTCTATTTTCTGGAAAATTTCGAGGTTGAGGACGACTACCTACAGGTAAGGATTTGTGAAATTGGTTACGGTTTAATGTTTTTTTAGGTCTTACGAAGCTTATGTATCAATTAATTAGAAAACCAAGTTGATTTAAGTGAGTTTTGAAAGTTGACCCGTTTGTTTGATCATGAGTGAAATGATCGATTTAGAGCTTGATGTATGTAATTAATAATGAAGAACATAAATTAACACATAATGGAAGGATGTCGGTGGAAAAAGGGAAGGAATTAAGTGGGAATTGTTAGAGATTCAACCGGGTCGAGTCGCGGGCCTATAACCCGTTTAGCAGGATTTCGGGTGAAGAAGACGACACTGTAGCTTACTGTGCATGGCGCGTGGTTTTCACGCGCAACCACTTTGGGCGGCGCGTGAGGGCACGTGAGGCCATATCTCCGGTCCCGGTCAACATGTGATTTGATCCTTTCAGTGTAAATTTTGAGTTAAATTTCGAGTCGATCGGACGTCGTTCGAGATAGTTTGGAAAGTTCGAAGGTTTACGATTTTAATTTAACTACGTTGAAAAATCCAAAAAATTTGGGGAAATTAATGTAAGCTTAATGGAAGTGTTTGTGACCCAAATTGTGATCTTTGACAGGCCAGAACATTCCCGAGGCAACCGAGGAGCGTACGGGACGCGATTGACGCGTTCGAACTTCGTGAGTGGACTTTTGATTTCTAACCGAGCATGCATAACTGTTTTTACTCCCTTGTTTTATGTTTCTATATATGATTTTATGATTACATTTGTGATATTTGTGCTTTAAGTGAGTGCACGTTTTTCGATGTGATTTATCGTATTTTACGTATTTCGAGACTATGGTTTCTCCTATACTTGGATGATGGTTTGATGAGTGATTTTATACGATTTGTGCATATTACATTTTAATGCTGATTTGATTATGATTTGTGAGTAAGATTCGGGACTTGATCGTGAAATTCGGACATAAGTCCTATTTTGATAAAATGTGATTTCGAATTGGTTTTGGAATTTGGATCACGATGGATCCTGGATTTGTTATGATTTACACATGATTTTGGGTTTAAAGACCCGGTACGATTGCTGGATCTTGTTTTGGGTTTAAAGGCCCGGATAAGATATGACGGGGCGGGCCCGGATTGGGTTTAAAGACCCGGATTGAGTCTAAAGACTCGGGAGTTTAAAGACTCGGTTACCGTGATGTCCCCCGAGGCCTTGATTGTGTTTTGAGTTTAAAGACTCGTTGATATCCCAGGAAGGCCTGATATATGAGTTTAAAGACTCGGATGGATCCAGCAGTTTGATTTGTTGATGTTACATTCGGTTTTACATGGTTTTATAGTTATCTACTGTAACGGTTTCCATACGGTTTACATAAGTGATTTTCGGATACTTAGTTATGCATGCGTGTTTTGAAACTGGAGGGTGAACCCTGATTTCATTAAATTGTTTTCCATAACCGTTTATTTTAGTCCACTCACACTTTTATGTTTTAATGCCCTCCAGGTCATGGTACAAGTTTTGGGGGCTAACACCGAGGCCGAGGCAGAGGTAGAGGCATAAAGTTTTCCCATTGCGGTGTAGTTAGTTCATAGAGTAGGGTTTTATCCTTATTTTGTTTTATAACCATGCTCTGTGATACTGTTGACTGGTTGTACCATTGGTTGTAACGTACTTTCTCCCTGGTCTGACAGTATGTGTAATGTATTATTGTGTGGTTATTTTGGTTGTTTGTGTGCAATTGTCAGACGGGAGCAGGATTCTCCCCGGTTATCGATGCGATAATCAGGGCGGGTCCTGTCAAAACAGTTATGTATGCATCAGAATTTAGAAATTAAGGTCCACTCACAGACTGTCCAAGCTACGCCTCGATATGCGCGTCATAAGTCTCTTCGGCTAATCACCATCACCGGAACTCCCAAACCTGTCCAAATCACATTCTAAGGTTACTAACACTTCCAATAACCTTCCATTAAATTCCCGTAATTTTTTTTCTGTTTTTTAAACTTATTTAAACTCGATCCTAAACTTTCGAACATCCCGAACTATATCAAAACGATATCCGATCGACTCGAAACTTGTCCCAAAATGTTCGTTACATCAAAAGGTTGATATTATATGTTGAACTCATCCCCAAATAGTGCCCCACGTGCCTCCACGCATCGCCCAAAGGCCCTGCGCATGAAGCCCACATGCCGAGGACTATTCATCTTCAACCTCCAGACGAACCGATCTGAACCGGTTCTCTGGTTTTCAGTCTGACTCAACCAGCGAGACCGGGTTTCCTTATCCCAACCACCAATCAATCCCGTTTTTCTTCCTAAAACCTCGTCTCAATCCCAGGACTCGATTTATGTGATCAAAACAATGAAAAGGACGGCGTATATACCTACTCGAATCGATGAACAGTCTGGCCACCATCCACCGCCTTTCCTAGGTCGTTAAGCCATCTAATCCCCCTCATTTTTTATCCTCCTCGACTCGTAGGGACCCCATGAACATCATCCAATCATTAGAAACCACCGAAAACATACGAAACTCAAAATCCAATTTTTGAATCAAAACGGGTTCTCGGGTTTACCTTGGTTCTGGGTTTCCTCTGCCATCCACGACGGTCCTGCCACCCACACCATCGTCGTCAAAGCCTCCCTCTCAATCACAATCATTCAGTCATCATTGTATGGGGGTGAGATGGGGTGGTGTTGTGGGTTTCGGGTTGGCTTAATCGAATGAAACATATGAAAGGGAAACAGATGCATGTATCTGTGTAATGGGAGCAATGGATGAGTGACACTTGTCATTAATCCATTGTTCTTGAACTAAATATCTGGGGCCCACTCAGGACAAAAGTCTACTCGTCTCGTAAAATGTGCAATAGTGCCTCAAAACTTCCGTGACCCGTAACTTCCTCGTCGAATGTCTGATTTCGACATGCTGCTTGTCTACATACTCGTATCGACCCGATCTATGCAACAGTCCTCGGTCCTTGTGCATCGGACCCTCCGGGTTAAAAGTCAACTTTTTACCCTCGTTTAGGGGTAAAATTGTAATTTCGCCTTGAATGTTCGATAATCCTCGACTAATCAAGGATTAGTCATGTTAATCCTCGATTTAATCTTAATTAATCCAAAAATTTGGGACGGGTCATTACAATGTGAGTGGAGGTTTGTTTTATAATTTTTTATGCATGCATAATTAAATGTTTTACATGATTGATTGCATGATTTGAGTTGCAATGATTGCATGATGATTCGATATGATTGTTTGTTGATTTTATGGAGTATTTAATTAGTTTTGGGCATGTTTTACGAGAATGGTGAAAATGATGTTTTGGGCTAGCCCGGGTTTGAAAATGATGTTTTGACTTGTATTGTGAGTCAATGATGATTTTATGGAATATTTAATGATTTTCGGATGTGATTGTACGAATTTGCATGAAAATAGTCTTTCGGGCTCAAACCCTGTTTAACAAATGATTTTGACTTGGATTTGGAGTCAAATGTGATTATAAGATTAAATTTATGATTTTTTCGGATTTATGAAATGATTTCATAAAAATGATGTTTCGGGCTTGAGACTCTGTTTGAGATGGTTTGACTTGGTTTTGAGTCTAGAACCTTGTGAAAGCCTGGTGGTTGGCTTTGTGAGTTGTTTGTACCCTCCGGATGCGACTGAGCTTGAGGGGATTACTCAGATGCGTCTGACCTTGGGAATGTGTTTTCCCAGATGTGACTGATCCCGGGAGTTCCGCTCAGATGCGTCTAATCCTGGAGCTGTCATGGTGTGATGTCTTCTCGGATGCGACTGAGCTTGGATGTACCACTCGTATGCGTCTGATCCTGGGGATGTGGTATTCGGACAGATGTGGCTGATCCCGAGGTTTGATCCCAGATGTATCTGATCCCGAGAGTGTAGCTTGATGGTTGCCTACGTGTAGTGCAGATGTGATTGTGTGATTAATTGTTCACTTGTGAGTAGTGCAGGTATTGTGATCTTGTGATCAATGTCTATGTACTTGTGAGTAGTACTGTTTGACTATTGTTCTTGATATGTGAGTATTGGTGATGAGTACTGTTGATGATGGTCATTATGATCTATTTGATGTTGATAGCTGTGTCCTGATGGTTTTCATATGATTTGGCTTGAGAGCCGGTTGTTCATGTGTTTTACTTTATACATGCATGATTTATAACTGGAGGGAAAAATAATTCAGTTTTGAAATGTATTTTCAGACGTTGTTATTTTTGTTCACTCACACCTTTTATGTTTTTGATGACCTTCCAGGCCACGCAGATCGAGAGGCGGAGGCATGAGTGGAAATCAGTGTGGTTATCCTTTGTCTAGCGAGTGCTGATGTCAGGGCCCACCCCTAATCCCCCGGGATTAAGGGTTAAACCCCGCTCCCGTCTAACTTACGCATAACAGACGTCTAACCTTCGTGTGACACGTAAGTTGGACAAGGGATTGCCGATCCGTCCGTCCCAAAAACTCCCGAACTTCCCAGAGTGCGCAGAGTCTACTATGGATCGTAAGTGTGATGTCTCCGTCTCTCTCGACCAACAGCCCGCACCGCAACAACCTGGAGGGTATCGAAAACATGAAAAGACTGTGAGTGGACAAAATAAAGTTTTAAGTTAAAAAACATTTCATAAAACAATGACATTTATACCCTCCGTTTCAAAACCAATGCATGCATATCAATTTCAAATCATAAACTATGTACGAAAAACCAAACACATTTTCCTTTTCCAAATCCCGGGCCTCAGCCCAAAACCATCAAAAACCATTTCCTCTGGGCCACTACCCAAAACATCGGAAAACCTTGTTGAAAACCATCTCATTTTTCCATTCACCGAACCTACTGGATCTATCCGAGTCTTTAAACTCCCGATTCTTTAAACTCAATCCAGGCCTCAATAATATCCGAGTCTTTAAACTCCCGAGTCTTTAAACTCCTGAGTCTTTAAACTCAACAGGCCTACGGGAGAAATATCAATATATCCGAGTCTTTAAACTCAATCTGGGTCTTTAAACCCAATCCGGGCTCGTCCCCCGTCAATCGATATCCGGGTCTTTAAACCCAATATCCAGATCCAGCAAATCCAATCAAAACCATTTGAAAACCATTTTCCATTTCCATCTCCAAATCCGAATCCGAAACCATTCGTCTGATGCCCTTCCGGCATCCAGAACCGTCATTTCGAATCCAAATCCAGAATTCATATCCATTGCCTTTCCAGATCCGAGTCCGCAACCATCATTCCGTAAGCCGTCATCTGGAATAACCATTCCGAACCCAAACCCGGAATCCACTTTCTGAACTGGGCTTCAAGCCCGAAAACACTTTTCAAAATCCTTTTACTTCCTTTAAAATCAATTCGTATTTCAAATCCCGAAACCAAAACATTAAAACCCAGATTCAAAGCACAACATCAATCGTATTCTCGTAAAACGTGAAATACCGTCATTTCCTCGAAAAACGTACACTGACCGTAAACCATCACAATCATAAATCAAATCTTAGAATCAAGTATAGAAAACATATAAAAACATATATGCATGCATCAAGAGTTAGAAAGCAAAGTCCACTCACAGACCATTCCGTCGTTGCCTCGATACGCGCGTGGTTACGCCATTCATGGCCATTCCGCTATCCTCGGCTTTCTCGAACCTGTTCAAATCCCATAACGAGGTCACTAACTACTTAATTAAGCTTATACTAAAGCCCCGAAATTTTCCCATATTTTTAACTATTTTTAACCGAGGTCTAAAACCTTCGGACAGCCCGAAACATATCGAGCCGATCTTTGATTGACTCGGAACCAGCGCCAAAATGTTCGTTACATCGAATACTTTAAAAGTCATGTTGGAACTTCCCCAAACTACCCTTCACGAACCCCCACTGGCGTCTGGAAGCTCCTGTGAGTGAAACCCAGGCACGTGAACATTGTCACCAGCAACCTCTGATCGACCCGGTTCAGATCGGTCTCTGCAACTCGAACCAGCGTGGCCGGTTCTCCGTCGTCCCGCCACCAATTCTGTTCCTCTCTCCACCATCCTCATCGTCCAGTCCTCAACAACCCATTCCCCTCACTCAAACACCTCGATACAGCCCCTAGATCAACGTCCCCAAACTCGAAATAAAACCCGATCAGTCCCCTGTTCTTCCTCCCGGCCAACCAGCCACTCCCTCGTCACGGAAACCACACTAAACAACTCCTAGAAACCTACTGAAGCTCACCCAACTCACCAAAACTCTCGACTCGTCCTCTAAACCCACGACTTCCCGTTTGAAATTCACGGAAAAACAGAGTAATCTAACGGGGGTGAGAAATTACCTGCTGTCGATCGCCGCCGTGCTCACCGTCGCACTCCCTGGAGTCCACAGAGCAGCCTCAGCTTCCTTTCAAGTCCAATTGAACCAACACACGGTCACACCACCACCACGGCCTCTCAACTCTTATCTGTTTTTCTGATTTTCCCCGTGAGCTCTCACACTCCTCACACACAAACACGACACCTCCCAATCTCCCCACCTCACTCACTAGCTCTCCCACGTTCTCTAGTCACTCACTCCCTCACCAGGACACACAAACACCCACGGCCACCGTCCAATTTTTCTCTCAAGCTTCCTTTCTGTTTCTCTCTGGTTCCAACACTCACACGACTACACAGCCAAAATAATTGGAGCCGTGCACACTAGAACCCACTAGGCCCTTAGTGACAGGACCGCCCCCGTAAGGGGCATCGGTAACTGTGCCCGGTCCTGCTCCCGTCTGACAAGATGACTGAAAACCCCAAGTTGCCCTCAGTGCTTGCCAAACCAGGGATAGCCACACGTACTTACTCATGCCTCCGCCCCTCGTACAGCCTCGAACAACGCGCCACGACCTGGAGGGTCAATAAAAACCAAAAAAGGTGTGAGTGGACAAAAGGAATTCAGTTAATAAAATAGTTACGGAAAAACGTTTTTACCCTCCAAGTAAAAACCAATGCATGCATACAAAAAATCATTTTGCAAACCGTTGCAATTTCCACATAAGAAGACAGTATATGACAACCAAAATCGCTTTCCTTTCTCAACCATCGGGTCGTAGCCCGCAATCATAATCACCGGGCCGCAGCCCAAAACCACGAATCAGACCAAATGCACCACATTATCCAAAACCAACAACCATATATCGGGCCACTGCCCAACTCGACTGAAACATCAGAAATCATCAATGAATCGCAAGTCAATCATTTTGCTGGATATCAAGTGCGCCCGAGTCTTTAAACTCAAAACCATGCGCATGAACAGGCCTTCCCGGGATATCAACGAGTCTTTAAACTCAAAACATAATCAATAGGCCTCGGGGGTATCTCAGTAACCGAGTCTTTAAACTCACGAGTCTTTAAACTCATTAAGGGCCCTCCCCCGTCATCAATTAACCGAGTCTTTAAACTCAAAACGTGCCCCAGCAATAGCACCGGGTTTTTTTTTTTTGAACCCAAAATAGTTTTCAAACACAACAACGGGTCTTTAAACCCCAAGCAATTTTCAACGGGTCTTTAAACCCAAAACGGTTTATCAATCACGACAACGTGAGATCCAACCCAAAATCACATTTTTCACAACAGGACGCATGGTCCGAATTTCCACATTCATTTTCCCAAATCATACTTCCCAACATAATCAAATCATCATGAAACACGGGGCATGCAAAATCAGACCAAATCACTTAATTAAATCCTTTTTCATTCCCGAATTCGAATTCACAATAATATTTCCGTAAGCCGGCATCCGGAAGCATCATCCTGAACCCGAACCAAGAATCCACTTTATTATTTCCGAAAACCGAAACCTCGTCCGCTAGAATTACTTTTATGCCCCGAGCATCAAGCCCGAAATCACCTTTTTCAAATCCATTTTAATTCCTTGAAATCACTTCACTTCTCAATTCTCATTATCAAAACATCAAGACCACAATCATAATTGCCAAAATCACAATCCAAGAAAAACATACTTAAAACCCACATTTAAAATCCTCAAAATCATAAGTCTCACTTTAATTCCCCAATTCAAACATCAACAGTGATCAATCCACAATAACTCAAAATCTCGTAAAACGTGCCAATCCGAAACTTTCTCGAAAAACGTGTCAAAATCGTAAGTCACCCTCGCAAGTCATAAACAACCTTCTTAAATCATTTTACACCCATTTCATATAACTTCTTCCATTAAACCATTATTAAGCATACGAGTGACCTTAGTCTCGAAATACGTGGAATTTCACAGGTATAGTAAAAATGCGTATAAATACGGGAATCAAAACCAACCACAACTTATAATCATGATCATAAAATCATAGAAATAATTTATGCATGCATTAAATTTGAAAGCAACGTCCACTCACACACCGTTCTTAAGGCTCGGTTTCGCGCCGCCCGCGGTTTCGTAATTTCCGGCATTTTCCAGAAGACCCGAATCCTGTCCGAAATTACATCCCAGGGTCATTAAGGTCTCAAATAACCACATACCAATTTCCCATAATTTTCCGGGAATTAATCATTAATTACAAACGTAATAGAAATCTTCGGACCCTCGAAATAACATCGAAACGGTGTCCGATAATTTCGAAACCAACGCTAACATGTTCGTTACAACGTATAGGACAAAAGTCATGTTGGACCTACCTCGAAAATCAATCCCACGCGCCGTCACGCGCCGCCGCAAGTGGTTGCGCGTGACACTCACGCGCTGCTACAGTGACATGCACTGTTCACCTCTCTCACCCGTTTCCACTGTAAGACGGGTCCGGCAACCCGCGCGATAACCCGTCCCAATTCCTGCCAAAACAACCTCTAGCCCTTCAATTGAGCATTCAATAATCATCGGTTCAAGTCCAATTACGGTTCTGTAACATCAGATTTGTAAGAACTTACCTTGTACCTCACGACTCGACGATGGACATCTAAGAACACCGACTACCGTTCCACGCTCGATTCCGCCGTTCCACAGCGATTCCTTTAAATTGACTTACTCAGGAGCTTCGCAGGATCACCAGAAACTGTTATTCGATCACAATTGCAAGCTCCAGCTCCACCACCCCCACTAACTCAACTGAGGTTTCCAGAACAGAACCCCAAAGTCGCCTGGGCTCCTCTCTGCACCATTTGCTTCGCTTCCAATTCCAATCGACGCGTTTGGATGTCTGGAAGCTCATCCTCACCCCTGAATCCAACGATGGGCCGCCCCATTTCGAAGTTTGATTTCACGCCTGCAACTGAGGATTTCGGGCGGGTTCAGTGTTCCTGGGGCCTCCTTCCCGCTTCTCCCTTTTCTCCTACTCGAAATCCTCCCTCAGAAATCACTTCCAGTACACAAAGCCTCTCACTTGATCTGGGGAAGGTCGATCGCTCAAAGTGGTCTGGTCTCTGTTTTCCCTGAGAGCTCACTCACGCACAGAGGCTTGCCCTCCCACGATCCTCAGCCAGAATCACTCACCAGTCTATCCGATCACTCACCTTTGATCACAGAACTTCACAGAACTCACATACTCATAGGGACGATCATTTGCTCACGATTCCCATCTCTCTGTTTTTCAGTTCAGACGCAGGCAACCATCCCTCCACTTCACTCACTCAAACCTTACCCCAAAGTGACTCCACTCTGCTCACAACTCAGCCAATCACCCCCCCCCCCCCCCCCCCTGAGGACGACAACCCGTGGGCACATTCTCAGACCCACTGGGAATTGCTTCCCGTAAACAGAACCCCTCCGGAATCGAAGTCACCCGTGCACTGCCCAGAACCCCCACTGTACAAACAACCCAGCACGCCTAGCACAAAATCTGTAGTGCGAAACATCCTTCTCCCAATGCCACTACCCGTTAATAATCAATTCATTGGGCAGACAAAACAACTCCCTCCGCCCATGCTCTGTTTCTGGGAGGGGAAACCACGCCGCGCATGGCTGTCGCTCAAACAGCAGCCAAAATTACAATTTTACCCTCCAAAGACAAATTACCAAAATGCCCCCAAGCAAATCTAGACCCGCAACTTGATCATTCGAACTCCGATCGACGCGTGCCGCCTGCCCACGGACTCAGGGCATCGAGACCTTCCTAACGGTCCCCGGTCCTCGGCCATCGGACCTCCCGATCGAAAAGTCAACATTTCCCCCCATTTCGTTCAAATTATGAAAATGCCCCTGGGCTTCCGAACGTCATAACTTTCACCACGGATGTCGGAATCGAACGTGCCACCTGTCTATGAACTCGTGACGTCCCAAACTACGTCACGGTCGTTGGTAAAAGTACATTTGACTGCCCGAATTAAAAGTCAACGTTTTACCCACGACCAGGGGTAAAACGGTCATTTGGCATCGTTCGTCCGCTTCCACCCAACTAACCACCGATTAACCCTCATTAATCATGATTAGTTACTAACCTAGTCCCGAATTCCGGGATGGGTCGTTACACTTAGCACGTGTCACCATCCCCTCATCTCTCTAACAGGTGTCCAAATCCAACTATCCCAGGTGTCCTCATCCAGTTGCACAATTCCCAATGTGCAAAAGACCAAAATACCCCTCTTTTGAGTCACAAATTACGATTATGCCACTACCTTTCTAGACTCGTATCTCACACATCTTAGGTCCGATAAACACGTGCCGCATGTCGTTGAATTTAGGATGACGAGATCTACCTAACTGTCCTAGGTCAACATGTCAAAACCTTGTTACACAAAAGGTCAACTCTTTACCCCTAGTTTAACCAAATTACGGCAATGCCCCCAACCTTCGAACATCATAACTTCCTCCTCGGATGTCGGAATTCGGGCGTGCCACCTGTCTACGGATTCGTGACGTCCCAAAATACCTCACGATCATCGGTCAATGTCCATTTGACCGCCCGAATTAAAAGTCAACATTTTTCCCAAATCAGGGGCAAAATCGTCATTCTACACTAAAATCCAAAAGTACCCAACTAAACACCAATTAGGCTCACGAATCTCCATTACTAATCACTTTGTTAATCCCGGCTCTAGGGACGGGTCGTTACAGCTGAGGGTAATTTTGATACTTCAGTTGACTTGTCAGACGGGAGCAGGAATGTGCACAGTTATCAAAGTCCATTTGGGACGGGTCTTGTCAAATTGATTGGATAGAAAAATGCAAGAAGGCATTCATTGAACTTAAGCAACACATGAGCAAAGAACCACTCCCAGTTAGACTAGAAACTGGAGAGCATCTCTTCGTATAATTATTAGTATCTACCTCGGCAGTCGGCTTTGTTCTTATCACAAGATAAGAAGGAGCAAGGCACCTCATCTACTACATCAGCAAAACCTTTCTGGAAGCGAAGATCGGGTATCTTGACTTAGAGAAAGTCGCTCTCACCTTTGTAGTCATTGCACGAAGGCTCTTGCCATACTTCCAAGCACATAAGATTAATGTTCGTCACCAAAAAATCCTTGAGACAAGTCATACAAAAGATAGATATCTCAGTTTGTCTCATCAAATGGGAAATTAAGCTAAGGGCATCTCATACATCGCCAAGACAACTGAGAAAGGACAAGAATTCTAGAAGTAGCCACCACCAAATGAGCTCTAGAATCAGCCAAGACATCCCCAATCGACCCACGACGCCCATGCTAGACACTATACATAGATGGATCTTCTTGCCATAGTGGATTAGGAGCAGGACTAGTCCTCACCTTCTTGGAGCTGGTTAAGCTAGGATAAGCCTTTCACTTCAACTTCAAGGAATCCAACAACGAGCCTAATATGAAGCATTATTAGCCAGTCTATGTCCACCAAAAGACTTGGAGGCCAAAAAATTGAAAATATCTACAATGATTACCAATTGGTAGTCAGCTAAGACACAAGAAATTTCAAAGCCAAGGACTTATCCATGTCCCTACATTTGGTCCTTACCAAGAAAATCCTCCTAAAATTTTCTAGCTTATTAAATTAATAAGATTCTAACATTGGAAAATAGCCTTACCAATGTTCTGTCCAGGATTTCATCCTCATTGAATGCGAAAGAGAAGATAAGGATGCTTATGGAAGTCTAACATGTCCCCAACATATGACTATGCTAGGTATACACCACCAACACCAGTTCCACATAGATGGCTCTCATCAAAGCTTTCCTTCAAGATGGCTACCTACTAGAGGACAAGATGGAGGCCAAGACAATCAAGAGATAATCAGCTTGATACACCGTCCAGCATGCCCTTCTCTACAAGCATGGTTTTACCACCCCACTTTTGAAGTTCATTATGCCAGACATGGGCAACTACATGCTAAGGAAAATGCACAAAGACATTTGTCGAGATAGTTCGAGGGCCAAGAACTTTGGCATAAAAGGTCTTCAGGCAAGGATACTATTAACCCACCATGATTTCAATTTCAAATGCTATTAAGCTCACATAAAAATACAACAAGTGCTAGTGACATGCACAAACCCTCACCTCCTAGTAGAAAGCTTAACCTCTATGCTTAGTCCCTGACCGTTCTTTCAATGAGGACTAAATCTGATCTGCCAAATGCCCCAGGGCAAGGAAAAGATCAACTATGTAGTCATATTTTTGGACTACTTAAAAAAGTAGGTAGAAGAAAAGCCATTGGTAACCATTACAGTAGCCCAGATTAAGCACTTTTCTTACCAACACATCATCTGCCACTTCAAAATCTCGTGCACTATCTTCATCGATAATAGGAAGAAATTCGATTACAATTGCTTCAAGGGATTCTATGAAACTTACAACATCAAACTCTTATTTGCCTCGCGATTTCACCCATAATCCAATGATCAAATGGAAGCGGAAAGCAAGAATATCAAGTACAACTTGAAGAAGAGACTATATGAAGACAAAGAAAAATAATCAGACGTTATTGACAATGTGTTATGGTCTCACAGAATCTATTACAAGACCGCCACAGATGAGATTCCATTTGCCTTAGTATTTGGAATAATGGCACTCATGCCAGTAAAGATTAGGGAGACATTTTATCGAGTAATCTCCTATAACTCAGAGAAAAATAGTCCTCAGGTAGCACTCAGCTTGGAGAGCATTGCCTAGGGTCACAAGATATTAAGGCTCGAGAGCCTCCCACAAAAGTTTCAAGACATGAGACTTGGTAAGAAAAGTCTGCCTTGCAACCAATGAGTGATCTGTTGGCACATTTTCACCCACTTGTCAGAACCCGTCCCAATTCCCCCGGGATTAACACGGGACGTTCCTGATCCCTTCTGACACAGTGTCAGATAAGGGAAATTCCGACTTTATCCCTCTCGGGGCTTCAGAGTACGCCAGGATCCGGAGGAGGTATGTGATATCGCGGTCTTTGCCACAGCCTACATCCGTGATCAACCTTAAGGGTAGTTAAAACATTTAAAAGCTGTGAGTGGACAAAACAAAGAGTTTATAAAAACATTTTCACAAAAGACATTTATACCCTTCACTAAAAACATGCATGCATTCTAAAACCATTTACCAAACCACTAGGGCCTTGGCCCAAAATCTTAAATGAAACCAAACATACGGGCCACTGCCCAAATCCATGTGGGACTCAGCCCAAAACCTGTATACATCACATAACATATAAATATAACATATACCAATCCTGTCACGGTTTCTAAAGCTACGCGCGTGCTACTTGGGGTCTCAAATCTCAAGTCTCCCCAGGGTCCGCCTAGGTCAATGTCCGCAGATCAATGACCCTCCCTGGGGGTTACAATCCATAAGCCTTCCTGAGAGTAAGGTGCCCAACGGGGGCGACTCCACTGAGTTAGTGCCCCGTGACTACTCCGCGGTCCACCCAAGCCAACGACCCCCCCCAGAGGAGACAATCCATATAAAGGAAGGTATATGAATATATATATATATATAATATTCTTCAAACCTTTCAAGGGATTCATGCTCGGTCCCCATAAACCGTCATGAAACCGGAAATCCATTTAGGGTCCCCGACCCGAAATTATAAACATAAACCAATTGGGCCTCAAGCACGAACTCATGACTCAACTGGGTATCGTGCCTGTTATCTCAGGTTCAGTCATGATTCCAATCGTAGTGATGCGTGCAACCATCCATCCAGGACCGCCCTCAATCCTGGTATATCGCCGTGAACGAATCAACCGACGCGACCACCACTAGATCATGGTGCATTCATCACCGATCGATATCCTGAACCGTCACCACTCCGAAGTCGGGCCTCCAGTGGCTGCTTGACAGCAGAACGTGCATCGTGACCTCTCCGGAAGGAACACATCCCAGTTCAGAGGCGAGCGTCGTATCTTCCGTCGCCGTGCACATAACACTCGCCACGACCACGACTCAGACCCATAGGTCATCAATAGGGCCACATGCCCGAGACAAAACCAAATGGGTCTCATGCCCGAGTTTATCGTTTTTAAATCTAAAACTATTTCATTTAAACCATCGTAGAAAACATAGTACGTACAAGCACCGTATAAGGCGGAAACCTCGAAATACGTGCCAATACGTGAACACACACAAATGCACTCATGACATCACAAAACATGTATTAAAACACATAATAAACATTTATGCATGCATCAATTTAGAAAACATGGTCCATTCACAGACTGTCCGAGCTGCCGCCTCAATACGCGTGCGATACGGCTCTCCCGGGCTAAGCACCATCACCGGGACCTCCAAACCTGTCCAAATCGTAATAGAGGGTTACTAACTGCTTAAATAACCCCTCACTAAAGCCGCGCAATTTTCCAAAATTTTTAACTATTTTTAAACCTAATCCTAAACCTTCAAACATCCTGAAATATATCGAAACAATGTCCGATCGACACGAAACCACTCCCAAAATATTCGTTACATCGAATAGATGATTTCACATGTTGGAAGCTTCCCCAAAACTGGCCTCACGTGCCTGCACGCACAGCCTAAAGTTCCTGCGCATGAAGCCCACGCGCCAGGAACAGTGACGTCTTCAACCTCTCGCTAGCCGGTCCGATTGGCTGGTCCGGTCCGATTCTGCACCCGATTCGCCTGGACCGGTGTGATCGGTCCAAGGCCGTATCTTCGTCATTTTCATCCTTTTTCCTCTATTCCAACTCCTATACACTCCTAACAACATTTCCTACCTTCCTATGTCTTTAAATCCAAGAAGCCAAGCCTAAAACCCATTGGTTCTAAAAACCATTTTGAACCAAAACTTCCAACCTTGGTTCAGGGCACTTCTAGGGGTCAAAGCTTCAACCTAAGGGTTCCAATTGGTTCCTAGGATCACTAGAAAGAGATTGGGAGGATCGATTTGGCCTAACTTGGTCGGAATTGGAATTCGGTGGGTAGCCACCGAAAATCCTCCAGTCGCCGTTCTTGGCTTTCTAGGCCTTCCTCAGCCCCCAAAACCTTCTCCTAAGCTTCCTACCAACCTAATAAACCTATCCTAACAAACATCTAAGATCCCTAATGTCCAAAACCCAAATTTGAAATTCAAAATGTACAGGGGATCGAGTTTTACCTTTTTCCTGCGGTTTCCTCCGCTGTCCACGGCGGCTCAGCCGTCTCCCTGCCTTGCCTTGGGTCACTAGCCATCCTCATTTCCTCTCTTGGTCCTCAGATTCAAAAATGGGAAGGGTTTGGATTTGGGGTCGTGTTCGATGGGTTTGGGTTTGGTGGGAAAATGGAATAGGGAAGGGGGAGACAGATGCATGAAGGAAAGGAAGGAGGAATGGATGGGTGACACTTATCACTCATCCATTGGGTATAGGGAAAAGATCTGGGGCCCACTCAGGACAAAATTCCACTTTCATCTCGTAAAATGTACCATTGTGAATAGTACCTCGAAACTTCCGTGAACTGTAACTTTTCCGTCCAACGTCCGAATTCGACGTGCTGCCTATCAACTGACTTGTATCAACCTGATCTACGTAACGGTCCTTGGTCCTCGGCTCTCGGCCATCGGACCTCCCGGGTCAAAAGTTAACCTTTCGCCATCGTTCAGGGGTAAAATCATAATTTTGCCCTGAACGTCCGTTAATCCTCGGCTAATTCTTGATTAGCCCCACTAATCTGTAATTAGTCTTAATCTAATCTCGAAATTTGGGAAGGGTCGTTTCACATTACCCTACAAAATATATAGGGTACGCAGTGAAGGAACCTACAAGCTACAAGGCTCAAGAGGCAAAATACTTTCACATGCATTGAATATGGACTATCTCAAGTTTTACTATAAGTAGATACGCTAATCGCCTTCGACATGATTAGCATATGGCTAAAATTTTATAATCATTCATGGCATACCCAGATTGACATTATCAATGAATGATACTAACCTATCAATGAATGACATTAGCCTACGAGTTGGAGATGCCTTGTACTCTTCAACACCAATCTTCCTGGCCAAAATAAGTTGATCAACTAACTAGCATTAGCTGACTTTACATCCGCAACCTTGGCCTTCAACTTTGTGAACTTCACATTGGAATCTTCTGTATGAGTTTTAAGCTTCCTCTCCAGCTCCTTGACCATGAGCTCAGCATCGGCCTTTGGCATAAATAGATGTCTCTACCATCCTCTCTTTCCCAGTCAAGCAGTCCATCTTCAACTTCAAAACTTGGCTCTCTTCGGCTGTATTCTCCCTTGCCTGGCTAGTGTACCGAAACATGGTGAAGACCTTACCAAGGAACTACATGAACACCAACACTTTAAACAAAGAAAAGGCAAAAGTACAAAATAAATGAAGGCCAAGCAAGAAATACTTATATGTGCCCCTACATGCATGGTATTGCCACACTAATTAGCAAAGCCTTTTTCCTTCAAGGCTGCCATCTCATTAAACTCATATTGAGACCTACGAATGATAGTATTCATGAATTCCAGCTGAGAAAGGCCAAAGGTTCTAAACATCTGCCTCTGGATCTCATCCACCATATGTATCCTCACCATGTCAAGCTCACCCTCTTCATTGACAAAATATGACTGAATAGAGGCACCTAGCATCACTTCTTTATCTCCTTGAGAACCCTTCGACCTTAAGATCCGAAGCTTTACTCAGAAAAATCAGCTTTCGTGCTTGCTCCAAGACCTCTACATCCTTCTGCTGCTTCTACTAGGTGGCATCCTCAGAACCACTCACCGATCCCTTATGCTTTCTCTTTTTTTCCTCCCTTCGACCACCATCCAATGGTGCTCATTAGGGTAAAATTGGACCTTCAACAAGGGTAAAATTGAAAGAGTAAAACAAATTGACTGTTCAAACCCTAAAAGTCAAAGGTTGATTTTTTTTTCAAAGTTAAAAGGTTGATTTTTTTACCAGGACTATTTTTGGCAGTTCCAAAAATGCCATTAAAAAGGTCTCGGACTCTCGAGTACGTCGGCATGTGGCATGCTGATAGGACGTTAAATAAGCATTATTTTATATTATTTTATACCCTTTATACTTGACTTTTAGTATTAAAATATTAAATAAATTGATAAAATAAATTATTTTGTGATTTTTATTTTTAGATAAATAAAGTTTGTAATTTGGAGCATTTTGGCGAAAGAATCGTCTCGATCGGAATTATAACGAATAAAATATGGACGAAATTCGGTGGATTAATTAATTTAGTTTTAAATTAATTAATTAATTAAATCTGTGCAGCCCAACCCAATTCTGAAAATCCAAGCAGCCAGCCCAGGCGTCGCAAGCCCAAGTCCCAGCCCAGTCCGTGCGGCCCAATCACTGCAGCCCAGGCGCAGCCCAGCGCGTCAGCCCGCCTCCCCAGCCCCACAATTTCCTTCGGTGCGCGCCCGCCGAGCTCCAGTTCATCTCTTCAGCGCGCGCCTCCCGAAGTCGGAAGCCTAGTGC
Source organism: Prinsepia uniflora (assembly GCA_032719365.1). Taxonomy (NCBI): domain Eukaryota; kingdom Viridiplantae; phylum Streptophyta; class Magnoliopsida; order Rosales; family Rosaceae; genus Prinsepia; species Prinsepia uniflora. The sequence continues at coordinate 68,548,670 of CM064864.1, forward strand.
AGCGCCTGGCCGCCGAAGTTTCTCCTTTCCTTTCCAGCAAGGACTGCCGGCCACTCCTTTCCTTTCCAGCTAATGCCAGCTGATTATTCCCTCTTTTTTTCAGCTGTTTCTGACAGCCCATTTCCAGCAGCATTAATGGACTCTTCTTTTGGTTTTTTTTATACTTTTCCTCAAAAATCACCCAATCTCATCCTTTCACTTTTGATTATTTTTATTGTAATTTTTGGTTTATTTTTATTTATTTTCTAGGGTTTAATTTGAGTTTTTCCCCTATAAATAGAAGTTGATTTCATTTGTTGAAATCACTTCCAAGAAGCACAAAATTGAGCCTCTCTTAGGAGAAATTTTGGCAAATAGTTCCAATACAAATTTTGAGAGTTCAAGTCCGAATTTCCTTGTTTAATCTTCTTCCATCTTCATAGGGTTCCAGCCGCTGTTCGGTGTTCTTTGTGAAAAATAATCCCATTGTTCTCACCCAATCTGAAAAGTGTAACATTTGCTCTCCATTCTCTTAAACTCTTTTATTTGTTATTGGTTCTAATTATAATGCAATATATGAATTGGTTTCTCCTTCCTATCTTTTGTGAAAATTGAGTATAATCTCCATGTGTTTTACTTTCTAAAAATCATTTACTTCTTACATTCTAGAGCTTAAACTTCATTTCGAAACTAAATGTTGATCCGCTGTTCGGGGCATTTAGAGTAGATTTGGAGAGATTTAATGTATGACCGCTGTTCGGCGCATTAAATCACAAACTTAAGGTAATTATATTATAAGTAAAAATCCGCTGTTCGGTGCATTTATAATATGAAAAATGTATGAAGAAATATGAGTTTGTGAAGGTATAATTTCGTGATTAATTCAAATTTATACAATTGTAGTATGTTGGTGAAGTTTGTGTTTACGGGAAGTCTACTTTGTGCATAAGTTAGAGTAGAAATAGAATGAGTTCATCTATGCTTTTACTTATTTACATAATTACAAACCTCTTCAAAACCCCCCTTGTTTATTCTTTTATTCTTTGATGCCTTTATTCTTTCATTCCTTTATTCTTTAATTATTTCATTCTTTAATTCGTTAATTTATTAATTCTTTGTAATTCATTAATTTATTATTTCTTTATTCTCTTATTCATCTATTCTTTAATTCATTAATTCTTTGATTATTTAATTCTTTGATTATTTAAATCTTTAATCATTATTCTTTTATTCATCTCCCACTAACACATTATTAATGTCCCTAATTTCCCCGGTTAAGAACGATCCCTATTTATCAATACTACATCTACACAAAAAAGGGTTTAAATTGCATAAAACTCGAATTACATGTTTAATTTAATGCGTAGTTTGGGCGTAGTCACATGCCTCAGGGAAGTAAATATCGCCGAATCGTCGATATATCGACCGATATATCGCGATTTCCGGCCGGCGACACATAAGGAAGGGGGGGAAGAAATTGGCCGAAATTTCGAAATGATTTCTTGTTTTGATCCCACAGATCTATTTCTAAGATCAAAACGATGAAAATGCACTATTAAATCGTGAAAATCGGACGTAAAACAAAGGTTATTTCATCGGGTCATGCCGCGGGTCCGAAAAACCCAAGTTGCAGACCCGGCTGGGAGGTAGGGGGAGACTTTGTTAGCAGATTAATGTTTATACATATATAATTAACGTTAGGTAAATTAATAAACTGAAGCCCAGCAGAGTTGGCGTGGGCCTTTTATGTCCTTGGGGGGGGGGGGGGGGGGGGGGGGGGGGGGTCTCGGGTTCGACCCCCCAGTTGCACATCCTTCCGTTTTTTTTTTATTTTTTCCTTTTTATTCACCAACCAGCTGCCACATTTTGGTTTTTTTGGTTTTTTCCTTTTTTTTTTCTTTTTATTCATTTATTCCAATTTTTCAAAGGTTGGTCTTCTTTTTTTTTTTTCATTTTTTGTCCAATTTTATATATATCCATTACTTTCAATTTTTAACAAAATTTGACCCTATTTTTTCATTCTTTTTTTTTTCCAATTTTAAATATGTTAAACTTATTTTATCATTTTTCTTACATTGAATTTTTGTATGTTTATTGTTATATTTTTAACCATTTTAACATTCAATTATAGTAACTCACCTCAATTTATGTTTATATTTAAGATTTTATATTATTAGTTATCGTCAGAATCATATTACATCTTATTCATCATATATTTATTATATAAAAGTCATTTTATAGTTTTTATTAGTCCTATATAACCATTATTGCATGCTTAAGTTTTTCTCAAAGTTTCATTCCAAATTTCCAACTTTAAGACCGAATTTCCGTCATTTTTGTTGACCGTAAACGATATCGATATCGATACCGATATTTGGGGGCGAGATATCCGTAAATTTAACTAGCGATATATCCGTCGATATCGATATTTTCATCCTTGCACATGCCAAAAACGGAGTTCAAATGGTTTTTATTCGGGTCCTAGATTACGTAGGGGAATTTTGGTTAATTCTCTTATGAGATTTTTTCTTGTTGGTGATTGAGATTGTGACACATGTCCCTTATCATATATGGAATTATGCAAACCGACTTGGATATTTGTGTTTGCTTTAAATGATCGTGTGTGTGTTCATGGGACGGTGAGAAATGAAAAAAGAAAATGATGAAGAAGAAACAGATAAATCCAGAGAAAAAGAGAGAGAGAAAGGAGAATCTGAAAGTGGACTGAGAAGGAGGAAAAGATGATGAAAGGAGGTGAGTTGAGCTGCAACCCTCCATGAAAGCAGAGAGGAAAAAAAAGCAAGTTGGAACACCTAGCTGGTGTCTTTGAAGGAGAAGCTTGGAACTAGGCTTACTGGCCATTTTCGTATAGTCAGACAACTCTAATAAGCCAAAAGTATAGAGGTTTTAACGTAGGAACAAACTGAGGATCGCGTTTGAGTTCAGGCCGTGAGTTTAAGTTCGAACATCGTGATTTTGAGGTAAGTTCTTCAAGTTTTGGATTCACATATAATTTTCTAGGTTATAGTAGAATATAAGGGTGGAAACGGGAGGAAAAACGGTAGAAAAATTACGGTTTTAGAATCGGATCGGTTCGCCAGATTGGGCGACCCGATAACCAGGTAAACGAGTAACAAGGACGATCGACAGTGCCTGGAAAGTGGCCTCACACGTAGTCGCTTCAGGTGGTGCATGGGGGCGCGTGCTAGGAAATCTTAGCATGCGTCCAACATATGTTTTCATCCTTTTGATGTTACAGACATTTTGACACAGGTTTCGAGTCAATCATACACCGTTTTAGGGTAGTTTTGGGTATTAAAAGATTTTGGTGTGTTTTAAAATCCGTTTTAAAATCCTAGAAAATTATGGGATTAAATTGAAGATTTTTGGGATGGTTAGTGATCCTTATAATTGATTTTTGACAGGTTCTAAGATTTCCTGAAATTACGGGAATACATGCAAGTGGAATTCAACTTTATGGACAGTGTGTGAGTTGACTTTCTTTCTCTAAAATATTATGCATGCACATTTGTATGGGTTTAAATGTGTTTATATGTGATTTTGATGATATTGAAGTGATTGGGATTTTATATGAAATTTTCGGTGATTTTATGAATATTTTATTATTACTTTAATTTGCATTTTTCGAGGTTCCGTAAAATAAGTTTTGGATACCGTTTTGATTGTGATTTTGAATTGATCTTGGTTTGTGGTATGGAATATTGTGATTTTGGAATAATTATGAATTTCATAAGATTTCTGGACGATTTTTATACAAATTTTATAAATGACGCGTTTTAAGAGAATTGGTGTTTAAGGTGTGTTTGGGGCTTAGGCCCGTACTTCTGATTGATTCGATTATGTGGTTTGAAACGTGATATGAGTATATGTTATTGGTATTGATGGTGTAAATTTGTGATGATGACTGTGATGTGAACTTGAGTTGATTATGTATGATGATACTCATTGATTGATTCGTCTCAGACATCGAGCTGGAGCTCTGAATCCTGAGACTAGTACTGTGTGAGACTTGTATTGTTGTGATGACTCAGACATCGAGCAGAGCTCTAGTTTCTGAGTCTGTGTCACTCGAATGTCAAGCAGGGCTCCAGTTCCGAGTATATTGCCTACCGGTAGTGCACTTGTGATGTGACGATTGATGTGGTGCTTGTGTACCGGTGTGCCTGCCCATGGGGCAGTGGTTTGTGTTTGTTATTGTGCATCGATAAATGAGATTGTGACATGTGTGGATTTATGTGATACCGGTTTATGGCGTGGATATGTGATATTGATGTGATAGGTTGTTATGTCTGTGATGTGTTGATATTTCCGTGAGCTGGTCTGATGACTAGTGGTCGTTTCTAGTTAAATCTTTATGATCGTTTCATGTATTTCGAGATTATAAGTTGTGTTTTACTTTTATCGAAATAAAATGGTTTACACGTGCATGTATGGATTTGGAAAAACGGAGGGTGAAAGATGGATGTTTTCAAATTATGTTTTTAAACTATTTATTTTCATCAACTCACACATTTTCTTGGGTGTGTTACCCTCTAGGACAGCTGCACGAAATCGAGGCTCAAGAGGCGAAGGCATAAGCTAGCGGGGTTGCGTTTATCCCTTGCCTGGCAGAATTTCTATCAGAAGGAAGTAGGGCCCGAGTGTACTATTCTTGTGTTTTGGGTGGGGTCTTGTCATGAGATGCAAACAATTCACTTTGATCAACACAAATGACTTTTGTGTTAGAGGTCTCGACCCCATCATCGACTGACACACGATGGGAGTCAATATATTTAAAAACTTTATCAAGCTCTTCCTGCAGATCGTAGGCTGATTATCCTGGAGAATCCTTAAGGATCAACTCCTTCATATTCTTATCCACACCTTTGACTTAATCAAAGGAGTTTGATAAAAAGGAATCAGTGGCTAATTGAGGCACATTTAGCCGTGAATCGGAGCTGGCTGACTAACTCGTGATTTCACTATCAAATGCATTATAGGATCGATTCACGGATCCTTCTGAATGAATCATTTAACTTGACATCTACAACGTACAAGGAAGATCTAAATAGGATTCAAAGTCACCGAAAATTGCCTTCAAATTTTCAAGAATCTCTCTCAAAGGAAAATTTGAGAAATGAAGAAGGATTGAAGCTTTTATAAGCTCACCAAAGTCGATCGTTACAAACCCATTCAACCAGTGAAGAGTCACTCAAAAAACCTAGCTCATGCATGCACGATGCATGGCATAGTACTCAGAACGTGTCAAGCCACATCATTGGCTCTTACAAGTGGCCCTCGATCAGTCATGGACATTTCTAGCTAACCATCCACATGATAACATGAGGTATCACTTCTACGGGCCGTACAAGATGACATACGCTCATCTTGCAAGTGGCACTCAAATCGACTATGGATATTCCCAACTAATTAGCCATATGATCATGCGAGGTTTTGCTTCTGCGAGTCGTACAAGATGATATACACTCATCTTGTAAGTGACATCCGATTAACCATCAATATTCCTAGCCGGTCGGCCGCATGATCATATGAGGTTTCGTGTAACGGCCTGGAAATTCGAGAAAAAATAAAAGTTGGGACAAATTAAGTGAAAATGACGGTTTTTCCTCTATAAGGACAAAATGGTTGGCTTTTTGACCGGGACATTTTATGGATGTTTCGTAAAGCCTGTTACGTAGGTCTCGAACTCTTGAATACGTAGACATGTGGTATGTCGAAAATAGAGCTCGGATAAATTCGTTATGGTCAAGAATGACTTAGGGAATTTTAGTAATTTTAAACATAAGGGTAGGAAAGAGCGAAGGAGAGTTACTGAGGCAGTGGAAGCATATTAGAAGTGATATAGGGGAGGTGGAAAAACTACACAAGATACTCCAGGAATAATCATGAGAACTCAAGTTTGGGTTGTGAATTGCCAAGGTGTCTAGGAGCTTCCGAGGGTCTAACTAAGGATTCTAGGATACTTTTTTAGTTCCCAAGTTCATTGTAAAGGGGATAAATAAGGTGAATTTTGGGACGTGGAAAAACCAGAATATAGATGATGAATTATGGCTGAAAGAATGGAAGCTCGAACCTGATTAGTAATTTTTTTCTTCTTGTCAAAGCTACATATATTCTTCTAGGATCAAATAGTTATTTTTTTGATATTTGAATCTTCGAAAATGGTTAAGAGATGGCTGAGATAAGGGCAGGTCGTGATCGCTGGTCGGATGACCTAAATTGTAGGAAATCAGGTCACCCGCTGGAGAAGACAACCTCTGCAGACGTGTGGCCTCCACGTGGTAGAGGGCTTTGCCAGTGTGTGAGGGCACGTGCGACGCCGTCTTGATTTGGGGTCAACATGAAAAATCCTTGTTTTACATTATGAATCTAATGGTACAAGTTTCAAGATAATTGGATATCGTTTGGATATAGTTTTGGTTGTCTGAAGATATATGTTTATGTTTATATTCAAGTTTAATACCATAAGATTTGGGAATGAAAAACCTAAGGTTAATCTGGGTAATATCGACCTCTAAATGACGAGAAATAAGGGTAGAAAACTTGTGGAACAATACAAATACATTATGAAAGAAGTATGTATTAATAGATTTTCCCTTTTTTGTAAGTTGTGATATATTTATATATATACATGTTGCTGCGATTTCATTGGAATAGTTTAAGTATAATGTTCATTAATTATTTATTTTAATTTTGTTATTTAAATTTATTTATTATTTAACTAATACTCGGAAAAAGTCAAACCGAAAATCTTCATTACTTGACGAGGCTAGTGGGTTGGATGTGGGTGGTACCCTGTAAAGAATGGACTCTTCTTGGTTAACACATCACGAGATGAAAATGAACAAAATCAAGAAAAATCCCTTGTTTATAAAAATGTAAGGGTGGGTCGTGATAAACTTGGAATAGTTGTCAGACGGAAATAGGACTGGCTCTATTTTCAAAATAATTTGGAGAGGGGTTCTGTCATTCTGTTCTGCAGACCATATACGATGATTTACATTCATCTTGCAGTTGGCACTCAATCGACCATGGACATTCCTAGCTGATCGGCCAAATGATCATTGAGGTTCCGCTCATGTGGGATATACAAGATGACATACACAAGTAGCATTCGATCGACCATGGCATTCCTAGTCGATTGACCAGAAATTCCTAGCCCAATTAGCTAGGACATTCCTATTCGATTGATCACATGATCATGCGAGGTTCTGCTCCTATAGGATGTACAAGATGACATACACTCATTATGCCAAGTGGCACTCGATCAACCAGAGATATTCCGAGCTGATTAGCCACATGATTTATGCAAGGTTTCGCAGATGCAGGCCGAACAAGATAACATTCGGCCAGGACAATATCTAAGGCTTCTCTTGTAACGGCTTGAAAATTCGTGAAAAGTAATTTGGAAAAATTACAAAAGAAATGACGATTTTGCCTTATAAATTCAAATATTGACTTTTAACCTGGAACGTTTTGGATGTTCTGCGAGGACCGTTATGAAGGTCTCGGACTTCTGAGTCTATAGACAGGCGGTATGCCGAAATCGAGAGAACGAATGGGTTTGATATGGGTTTAAAAGTGACTAGGGGTATTATGGTAATTTTGAACATAAGGGTTATTTTGTTAATTTATTAGAGGAATCTAGGATTGTCTAGAAGTTTCTTTTATTTTCCCTCCTTATCTCCTTGTTTCCACCAATTTAGCCTATTATATAGATGAGGGTGTGTGAGGTGTGTGGGTGGGTGTGTGTGGTGTGTGTGTGGGGGGGGGGGGGGGGGGGGGGGGGTGGGGGTATGGAAGAAAGAAATAGCCAGAGAGAGTGGGAAAGGAGAAGGAGAGAAAGGAGAAAAAGAAAATGAAGAAATGGAGGTGATATAGAGAGTATCGAGAAGAAAACAAGAAAAACCTGGAAAAACCGAAAGCCAAAATTGTTGCACCCTGAGTACCTAGGCAGTTTGAGGAGTCTAACTTCGAACATAAGGATTCTATCAACGTCCTTAAATTCCCAGGAACTCAAAGCAACGAAGATGCAAAGTTTTAGCATGTAGGAATGGTGGGAAACTGCGAAGAAAAACTGGACTGAAACCTTGGATTTCAAGTTGAAACTTGAGGTAGGTTTTTCTTGGTTTTAAGGTTATGGACTCATTTCTAAGATCAATTAGATGAAGATAGGAGGCTGAACCAAAAAATAATAGTGGAGAAAAAGTCAATTTCGATCCAGATCAGCCATCCGCCGGGTCTAAGTTGTAGACCCGACGGGAGGTAGATGATGACTCTGTAGCAGGTGCGTGGCCACAACACACATGGGACTGTGGCGGTGGGTATTGGAACGTGCTACCATATCTCGGTTTCTAGCCAACATGAGTTTTAAAGTGTTTGATATTACGAACACATTGGTACAATTTTCGAGACAAACAAACATGGTCTCAAGGTATTTTTGACTGTTTGAAATGTTATGCACATTTTAAAATTAGTATTTTAATTCCGAAATTAAGGAATTTAAAGATAAGATTAATTTGGATAAAAAATTATAATGAATGGAAAATTGACGGAAGTTATAAGAAGGGCGTGAAGCTAGGGATTTGGCTACGTGTATGGTGTAAATAAATGATTTTTTTTAAAACGTTATATATATATATATATATTATTTTAATTACTTTATTATATGATTTCATTGCAATAGTTAAATAGAATTTTCAATAATTATTTAATGGTTTAAGGTTCGGAAGGAGTCGAATTGTCAGATTCCACAACTTAACGGTGCTAATGGGTTGGATGTGAGCGGTGACCCCGCAATAATGGACTCTGTTTGGTTGACCTATCAAGATATGGATATGAATATAAAATTAGAAATATCTCTTGTCTAACAAGAGTCAGGGATAGTATCGGTATTTTGGACTGTTCGTTAGATGGGAGCAAGATCGGGTGTGAATATCAAAGTGTTTTAGGAACGGGTCATGTCAGCTCTACTCTCCTCAACCAATTCCTTGTTAAACAAAGGCTAACCACTATGTCTCACCTCGGCCAAGGGTTTAGGGGACTAGGAATTTGTATAGGAAAACATCTGTATATGTTGACAAGCAATAATAAGGCCTCAACCGAGGAAATTCACCTCAGTCAATGACTTGAAAGACTTATATTTGTATCTAATTTGGTTAACCTAAAAAAGTCAACCAGTCCCACCAAAACCACGCTTAGCTCTCGGCTCAACAAAAACACAACACAAGGTACATCCCACTAGGACACTTTTCGGCTTCAGGAGCAAGGACATTTATCCCACATCGACTTGTTTCACCTACACCATTCAAATGTCACTATAAATACAAGGGCACCTTCCATTTAAAAGGTAATGACAATCTTACATTCACGCTGCCTAAATTATTACAATACCATCTTTACTTAATGATTTAAGTATCGGAGACTGTTACGCCGGTATCACACTAGTAGTGTTCCTTTGCTCTTACCATCTCCCTGCAAGTCACTGTGACGACCCTAAGTTGGTAATTTTTTAGATCAACACATCTATGCCAAATCCTCTCCATCAAGATTATTGTGAATGAAGTTTTTTTTCGCGGAAATTCCGGATTTGTAGAAGTTTTTTCTAATAAGTGAGTTTTGGCTGTAAATGCATGTTTTATACGTAAACGGCACTATGAGTCACCTTATTCGTGTGTGCAGGACTGACTATAACAGAAATCTCCAAATAATATATCTCTATCTTGTTATCTAGTGGACCCTTCAAATTAAAATGGATGTTTTGGAGTTTGGGAATGTGACTAGTCGACTCCTGATTGAGCTTTCATGGAGTCCGTCAAGTCAATTTAAGCTTAATCTGAAAAAACTCCAAAACGACCGACGCCCTAGCTACTTAGCTAGTCGACCTTCCCGGCCAAGGCCATGTGGTCTGTGTCCTACTTTTCTCAAACATTTCATATAGGACTAACTTCCTCCCATCCCTCCTCCTCTGACTCCTAATAATATCCAATTCCAACCAAAACGGAAAGATATCAAACATAAGAAATTATTCACTTATTAAAACTCAATATTATTAATTTACATATTATAATATAAATATATTTTTCACATTAAAAGTTTACCATAAATGATAATATGTATAATCATCCATTTATCAAGTTAAGCAAATCCATGCAACTTACGTTCCCAAAGAACATATTATTTAAGAAACCAACATCAAACCAGTTTGACACTTTCACATGTTTTGCTCTCTTATGGCTTCCTCCATCCCAATTTATTTTCAGCTCCTTTTCATCATCATCTTCTTCTTCTCAACAACAACAGCTCTAAAAAATTCTTCTTCTTCTGAAAATACTACTTCTTTCAATCCCTATTTGTCGTCCATCAAATCATTTTGCAAGTCCACTCCATATCCAGATGTCTGCTTTGACTCAATGAAGCTCTCCGTCTCAATTAACATCAACCCTAACATAATTTCCTTCGTCTTAAAATCCCTCCAAGTCTCCATATCCGAAGCCGGGAAGCTCTCGGACCTCTTCCTCGAGGCCGGACAGTCCTCAAACATCGTTGAGAAACAAAAAGGAGCCCTCCAAGATTGCAATGAGCTTCACCAAATCACCCTCTCTTCCCTACAAAGATCCGTCTCTCGAGTCCGAGAAGGCGGAGCAAGACAAATAAGGGATGCTAGATCTTACCTCAGCGCTGCTCTCACAAACAAAAACACATGTTTGGAAGGCTTGGACTCTGCCTCCGGTCCCCTGAAGCCCGACCTAGTAAAAACCTTAACAAGTACATACAAGTACATTAGCAACTCCCTCTCCGTTGTCCCAAGGCCGACCCCGGGGCCCTCAAAAGGCGGTCCGCACCGGCGGCTAATGAGCGCCCCGACATGGTTGTCAAGGAGAGATCGCAGGATCTTGGAAAGCGCCGGTGACGAATATGACCCAAGTGAAGTGCTAACTGTTGCTGTCGATGGAACAGGCAATTTTACTAGAATTTCAGATGCGGTTAATTTTGCTCCTAACAATAGTTATGATAGAACAATCATCTATGTCAAAGAAGGGGTTTATGAAGAGAATGTGGAAATCCCATGCTACAAGATGAACATTGTTCTTCTTGGAGATGGAAGTGACGTAACTTTCATTACCGGTAACCGGAGTGTTGTTGATGGCTGGACCACATGCAGATCTGCAACCGTCGGTAATACTAATTTAATTCAAAGTTAAGCATCCCGTGTCGTATTTTGTTTGCTCAATTCTTCAATACCTGGATTTTATTATATTATACTTAAATAGTTAAAAATTTACAATTGAAGTCATTTAAAAATTCGGTGCTCTGACATGTCACAAAATTTAATTTAATTTAATTTTCTTTTTCTAGTGTTGATGTCACACATATTAGTCCATGACAAATTTTTGTTAAAATATAAGGACGAAACAAAAGACCACTATCTTTCAAATTTAAAATATGGATAATGCTCAGAAATAAAAATAATTTAATTCAAAATATAAGAACTAAACTCCTAAGCCATAATCTATATATCCTACTTCCACGCAAACGCCCCTTCCTCTCTTCTAAACTTTGAAAATCTAAAATTTTTAAAATCTTAATGAAGCCGTTAAATTTCAAACAATATCCTTTTATGTCAAAAAAAAATAAAAAATAAAATCACAACTATAAAAAATTAGGTTTAAACTTATAGCATGTAACAATTTTCATTGCCTCGAGGGAAAATAAACGTACGGCCTTAAAACAAAAAGTTAATTGGTCCTTAATTAGTTTCTCAAGTCTAATGTTGGAATTCTACTGATGATCTCTTGTGGCCATTGAAGGGCAAAATGTGTCCTTAACTAGCATAATTTCAACTTTATGGGAGGCGGAATTTTTATCTCATACTAATATGTGTAAGGATACGTTGTGCAATGTTAAACAACATTTCGGCCCTTAGTTTCCAAAAGAAAAATTGATTATCCTTCTTTCTAAGTTTTACTAGACATGTGTTCGCAAGTGTACGTAATTATCTCAATCTTATAATTCAGATGAAGTATCAAAATACAACCATTAAAAATGGGTCAACCTTTATTTATTTCTTTTCAGCCGTTTCGGGAGAGGGTTTTTTGGCTCGAGATATAACAATCGAGAACACAGCAGGGCCAGAAAAGCACCAAGCGGTTGCTCTGAGAGTGAATGCAGACTTGGCCGCAATGTACAAATGTGTCTTCAACGGCTACCAAGACACCTTATATGTCCACTCATTTAGACAATTTTACAGAGAATGTGACATTTATGGGACCATAGATTACATTTTTGGCAATGCAGCGGTTGTTTTCCAGGCATGTAACATCATGTCGAAGAAGCCGATGCCGGGACAATTCACGGTGGTCACAGCACAATCGAGAGACACGGCAGACGAGGACACCGGCATCTCCATACAGAACTGCTCAATTGTGGCGGCCGACGACTTGTACTCGAATTCCAGTGTTGTGGAGAGCTACTTGGGCCGGCCGTGGAGGAACTTCTCTAGGACTGTGTACTTGGAGTCGTACATTGATGACTTTATTGCCCCTGCTGGATGGAAAGAGTGGCCTGCGCATCAAGGGCTGGGCGGTTTGTACTATGGAGAATATGATAATTATGGGCCCGGTTCTGGGACAGATGATAGAGTCAATTGGACTGGATATCATGTTATGGACTATTATGATGCAGCAAACTTCACAGTTTCTGAGTTTATTACTGGTGATGAGTGGCTGCAGTCCACTTCATTTCCTTATGATGATGACATCTGATGCCTTCTCTTTGTTGAAGATTTCTTACAAAGAGAACAAATTAAGATCATCATCAATGTTTTATATATCTTTAAAATATATAGGAAATAATAAATATATCAAATTGGAATGAAGTAGTATGCATTGGCGCGGACTCAGGAATTTTTCTCGAGAAGGTCAATATGTAAAACATCAAAAAATTTGGGAAGCAAAAATATCCTTTAAAATTATAGGATACTATTAAAATTCATAATTTATAAAAGATTACAAAGGATCTTGTTAACAATTAACAAGATCTTGTTAATTGTTAACAAGATCTTGTTAACAAAGTAATATCATAACTTCTCAAGTGCGCGAACAAACAATATCACAAATTCACAATACAATTTCACAACGTGTTTCTCAAAACTCCATCATCATCACTTGGTCCACTCAATCATGAAAATACTCTGATATATTATATAACGTATTAAGGTGTTTCACAAACTGGAAATTGTTGATGTTAATTAAATGTGTGAAACCGAGAGGTTATTTAACAAAGAAAGTGTGAAACCAAGAGAGTGGAAATTGTTGATGTTAATTAGTCATGAGACTGGGTATAGACTGGATCATCAACAATTTCCAGCGTGAAATTAAGAGATTGGGTACCTGAAGACAGGTCAAAGAAGTCCTATAGACTAGAAATATTACCTTTGGATATAGATTGAGAATTTTTTTTCTTTTTGGACTAAATAAAACTTTGATAGAATTATAGAAAGCCAAAACAGGTAGCAAATTAACCTCCAGGACAGGCACCAATCCCAGAAACGAGAAGTAGGTACCAATGCCCAAACCAACAAAAAACACGGAAAAACATCAAAAGTAAATACTTGAAAGAAATCAACAAGACAAACAGACATGTTTCTGTCAAACATAGACTGAGAATATAGGCCCTCTTTTCCATTTGTGAATATCACTCAATCACCAATTCACCCACCATTCATAAAAATTAATCATCAATTAATCACAATATTGCCAATACAATAATGTTTTTCAAACCAGAATAATAACTTATGTACCAATTAATCAAAGAGATTTAGATATAAACATTTAGGGTTTATAAATTTAAAGATTTATTTACCTTGATTTAATGGTGGAAACGGTCGATCTCCCTATGTTGATTTGGCTTAGTGTGACGGCCTTTGGCGTTGGTGGCAGTTGGCCTTCGGCCTTCATCTGTGCCGCTTGTGCAATTGTGAGACGTCTTTAGAGTTCAGTCTTCCTTGTGCGATGTTTTCAGGCTTCAATCTTCCTTGTGCTCTATTTCAGTCTTCCTACTTCCCAGGTGTGCGACGTCCGCAATTGGGTTCAGTTTGTATTTTCCTTTTTCTCTTTTCACCTAATGAAATCACGTTGTTTCATTGAGAGTAAAAAAAAAATTCCACTTACATGAAACAACGTCGTTTTGTTTTATTAAAGCAAAGAAAATAACATAACTCATCTTCTTCCCCGTTGCGCTTTTCTCATATGCATTTTATCGAGCACCTGGTAGGTAACTTCGGTGCAGAGGACAGAGTCAAGGATTAGCTACCTGAAAGTTTTTCCGGTGAGTGGAGGGTTAAGTGACCCTCCTTGCCTTTTACTCGGTCCGCCACTTGTAGTATGGATGTCTTCATTTGTCAATTAACAACGAGTCAGTAATGATTGATGTTACAGTCTTACAGATATGCATCATTATTCATTTTGGGTAGCAGTAAATATGACCAAAATCAAAGAAGTAACGTGAAAGAACAAAAGCCATTATTGCCAATTAATTTGAGATGAAACTTCAATTGTGTTCATGGTATCGAAATTGGTTATTCTTCACATGTCATGTCATCTATTATGTCCATGTGTTATGCCACACGTGGAAAAGGACGTGTGATAATGTGAAGAAACAAAAGTCACATATTAAAAAGTTGGACAATCTTAGAACTCATATGAAATTGGGCTACCCCATTGCTAATAATTAGTATCGGGATGTAATCTTAACTTCTTTACATAACTTGCAAAATTAAATTTAATATGTCAACACGTTTATGAAAACAATATTTTATTGCACAATTTTCAGAAATTTGTAAGAGTATATTCAAAACAATAAATTTAAACCTGCCTTATACTTTCATATGTATGTTCAAACCATACATGTTATGTGTTTTATAATCCAATTAATACATCACATAATCTGTTAGTTCCTTCTTGTGTTGATTTCCCATAGATCATGACAATGACAACTAATGTAATCCAAATCAGACCCTTCTAGCAACATTTATTTCCTTAATTAGTTGGTTAATTATTGGTTTAATCAAAACCTCACAAAAGAAACACACAGGCTTACATCGATTGACAAATTTGAACAAAATAATACATGGCTCATATATAGTTGAAGAGGGAGAGGGGTTTAAACGTAATTTCGGGATAAGTTGATAGGTGAGCTGGGTGGGGAAAGGCATGGCGGGAAAATTGCGGTTGGAGAGGAAAGGACGACGAGACCGACCGTTGTCTTCTCTCTCCAACTAACTTTTGAAAAATAGAAGTGCCTGAAAACTCTCCCAACCAGAGCTCCTCTGTCAATGGCCAGAATAATAATAATGGAGGTTCAAATTCGATACCGAAGAAACAGAGAGATTGGGAGAGGAAAAGATTTGATTAAAAGCACAAAATCAATTGCATTTGAACCTCTTTTCCTGTCTCTTTTCTTCGGTGTCGCAGTGTGCCTTGGCCCTGAATTGTTAAGGCAGAGGTTCTTCTGCCTCCTCTGCCTTAGCCACCGCCGCCATCTCTCGCGATGGCATTTCAGGATTTCGACCAGATTTCCGAGCGCCGCAAGGCCGAGAGGGCACGTAAGTTCAAAAAGAGAATTATCATCGCAATTGTCGTTATTATCCTTCTCGTGGGCATCGCCGTCGCGGCCTATTTCGTCTTTAGCAGACTCAACAACAAGAAGGAGGCCGGGAAACAGGACAACAGAACGGCCGCCAAGACCGGTAAGGCTGCACCGGCTCAGCCCAAGAAAGGCGAGAAAGCAGGGGATAAAACAAAAACGAAAACGCCCGCGAATAATGGAAAGATAATGAAAGACTTGTGCGGGGTAACGGATTACAAGGATAAGTGTGAGGGAATTATTGAGAAAGCAGGTGGTGAGTCGGAACCCAAAGCATTCATCAGAACCGCCATCTCCGCAGCCTCGGAAGAGGCCAAGACCGCCTACAGCAGAGTCGCCGAGATGCAATTCAACAGCCAGGAGGAGAAGGGAGCGTTTGAGGATTGCAAAGGGCTGTTTGAAGATGCCATGGAGGAATTAGGCGATGCAATTTCCCAAATCGGAAACACAACCGAATCGGGGAAAATTCGAATCGGCGTCTTGAACAGTTGGTTGAGTGCGGTCATATCTTACCAGCAGACATGCGTCGACGGGTTTCCCGACGGAAAATTGAAGTCGGAGTTGGAGAAAACGTTGGTGGCTTCGAAAGAATTTACCAGCAATTCGCTTGCCATGATTTCGCTACTGAACCAACTGCAGCTGCCGGGAACAGAGGCGGGGTCGGGATCGAGGCGTCTTCTTCAAGATCAGGACAAGGAGGGATTTCCTACCTGGATGAAGCATGATGAGCGGAGGGTTTTGAAGAAGAACGACGAGAAGCTGACGCCCAATGTGACCGTTGCAAAAGATGGCAGTGGAAATTATAAGACCATTAGTGAAGCCTTGTCAGCTATGCCTCAAAAACACGAAGGAAGGTATGTTATTAAGGGAAAGATACTCAATTGCATACTCTTGATAAGAAAAAGTTCGACTAAAATGTCAAGAGTAACGATAAAATGTTCAACAAACGACAAAAAATAGTGACTTCAAAATAGGTCAAGCGTATTCCGGTCGATTTCCTTAAGAACTCCTAACCCAATCTTAGGACTAGGAGCCCAAACTCTGTTGATGAATAAACACTCATGTATCCAGAGTGGGTTAAGGACTCCTAAAAGGATAATCTATCAGTCGCAGATCGAGGACTCCCGAAAAGGTGTATTTTCTTGGAGACCCTCCTGACCCAACCCTAGGACTACGAGCCCAAACTATGTGAATGGGTTTACTCTTGAGGATAATCTATCCGTAGTTAGTTGAAAGACAAAAAGATACCATATATGGGAGATTGACGGGTGGGAATAGTCAATTTGTTTTGGTGTTGATACAATAATATCATGAAGGGGGATTATATTATATGCATTAGCTATCGATTCTCCCACATAATATGTGCAGATAAATACTTAATGGACCATCGTATTAAATAAAATGTGTCAATAGTCAACATTCATTTTAAAAATGGAACGGATGTGCGACACAGAGAAAATCACAAATAATCTTCCTAAACTAAGAAATTATATAGTTAATCACTAATACCCCAAGACTCATTCTCCACTCCCCATTCTTATTAAAGCTCCAAATTATAAACGTTTAAACTCCCAACAATACCCTTAATTCCAACAAAGGCAAATAAGTAAAACTACAATAGTAAAATAATTATATTTTGTTGTCTACCAATACAAATTCGATTATAATTGTGTTCTTAAAATTAATTATTATTTTCGGTTACGGAAATTCAGATATATCATCTATGTTAAAGAAGGAGTGTACGATGAGACTGTGATTGTGACAAAGAAGATGCAAAACGTTACAATTTACGGCGATGGGTCGCAGAAGAGCATCATCACCGGGAGTAAGAACTTCGCGGACGGAGTTAGGACATTCCAAACTGCATCTTTCGGTATGTGCTCAATAAACTTCAATCAAGCCCATCTCAATGTAATTGTGAATACGATTATGTTATTTATTTTTAGTTTCTCTCTTGCTGCAGCGGCGTTGGGAGAAGGTTTCATGGCAAAGTCGATGGGATTCAGAAACACAGCTGGACCCCAAAAGCATCAGGCAGTGGCCGCAAGAGTTCAAGCGGACCGCGCCATTTTTATGAACTGCCGATTCGAAGGGTACCAGGACACATTGTACGTACAAACTCACCGGCAGTTTTACAAGAGCTGCGTCATTTCCGGGACCATCGATTTCATCTTCGGGGACGCGTCTGCTCTGTTCCAAAACTGTTTGATCTACGTCAGAAAACCCTCCGACAACCAGCAGAACATTGTGACAGCTCAGGGAAGGAGCGATAAGCGGGAAACAACAGGAATTGTGCTGCAGAACTGCAAAATCATGGCGGATAAAGATCTGGAGCCGGTGAAGTCCCAATTCAAAACATACCTGGGGAGGCCGTGGAAGGAATTTTCAAGAACAGTAGTGATGGAGTCCACGATTGAGGATGTAATTCACCCGGATGGGTGGACTCCGTGGCAAGGGGACTTTGCCCTGAAGACGCTGTTTTATGCGGAGTATAACAACAAGGGGCCGGGATCAAAGACAGATAGCAGAGTGCAGTGGCCGGGATACAAAAAAATTAACAAGCAAGAGGCAACGCAGTTCACTGCAGGCCCTTTCTTGAAAGGGCATGCTTGGATCAGGGCAAAGGGTGTCCCTGTTCGCTTCGGTCTCTTCGAAAACTGAGGAATTCAATGTTCATACAGAGAAGAATGATGATGATGATGATTGATGAACGAGTGTCCGGAGTGAAATGGGGATGTTGTCAATTTCTTCTTCTAGTTACAGAATGACCATCAAAGGTATTCTGAAATTGGCATCCTGTTGTATTTTGCAACACGATAATATATATTAGCCATAACGGAAAAAAGAAATGAATGAATTACGTACGAAAAAAGAAAGTGTTTCGTGATGAGGTAGCAAGTTGGTTGAATTTCTTAGGATGTTGTGTACCGGGAAATTGAATTCTAGGGTTTCCAGGATTTCAAATTTTGCTTCTTTTAATTCAAAACTTGTTCCGAAAAGGGAGAGATCATCTGTGAAGTTAGCAATAGTAAATGTTATGGAAGTGAACTCTCTGATCTGCTTGTGATTTGCTCCAAATACAAAAGTTGTTTCACTTTTGATCTTCGCTTGCGTATAATTTAAAGATTGCAAAACTCAGAGAAATATCTCATTATTAATAATGTTGGAGAGAAGGTCTGGGAGAAAGCTAGAGAGGAAAAATTGGCCATCAGATCATGGATCATGATAGTGTATATTAATTGAAGATATGAATTATAAATGAGACATAATAGTTTAATGTGATTGACTTACTATACATCACAGCTTTGAATGTGATTATTAATTTAACAATCAATTAGTTGTTTTCCAACCATTTAACGAAAGTGATAGACATAAAAAATTAAAATAATAAAGCATCTCAATTATTTTTTTAATTAGGCAATTAAGGATATTCATTAATATGAGTGTTCATACCCAAACCGGTCGGCCTGGTCAAAGGTCCAAACTGATCTGACCTGTCCCCGTTCTACCAGCCTCATGCAAGCCTCAGATCATGCCAACAAAACCTAGAACGACCTAAGAAGAACAAATCTGGTCGGCCAGGCTTACTGACAAGTCATAAATGCTATCCGGGACCACCACAGACACCTGTCAGCTCCTAAAAGCAGCAACATTTATCCCACATTGACAAATACCAACAAACACATTCAATGCTACTATAAATACAAGGGCATCCCCCTCCAAAAGGTAATAACAATTTTGCCCTCACGCTGTCTAAATTACTACAGTACCCTCCCACTTAACTGACTTAGGCATCAGAGACTGTTAGGCCGGCACCACACCGGTGTCCCTTTGTATTTACTCTCTTCCTGTGCAGACCACAATATTCTGAGAGGAATCACGAAGGAAACTCAGCGGGGCGGGATTAAGTTGATCCACTTCTTGCATCAACAATGAGCAAACAAATATAAAGTATTGAAAGTCACGGTAAAAATAACCTAAGAAGACAATTTTTTCCAAATGAAATGCAAATAGTTAAACCAACAATGTCCATAAGCATAAAATAAGCATAAAATATTAAAAATAAAACATAATGGAAGCATTAGATCTCAAAATCAGAGAACTTACACATCTACAACAGATTCACCACAAGGCTGCCATAGTCACCACTTCATTGCAAACTCATCACCACCGAAAAGGAAAAAATGAAAAGTGAAACTAAGAACCATCTGGAAACTTGCACGTAATTCGTTCCCATAATCCGATCAATGTGTTCGACATGCACTTTAAATGCAACCCAGAAGCACAACCTATAAATGAAGATTAGAGGAGGATCTATTGAAAGGCAGAAACTAGTAGCGCAGAGTCCACAACAAGTCGTGGCATAAACCATCTGGTTAGGGGTAAAGAGAGGAATGGGGACTAGTGGATGAAAATTGAAATGAAAATAGGAGCTCAAATATGGAGAAGCACCAGGATTCACCAAAAGAGGTGAAGTAAAAGTTTCCACAAAGGGAAGGGCCGAAAGACTACCACGGAGGTCAGAGCAGCAATCACAAGACAGAGCAGAGGTGTTTACTTGTCAATGTGGATAGGAACTTGAAAGCTAAAGTCAAAATGGGTATTTTCAACTTAATACAAGCAACTGGGAAAGGTACAATTGTGATTCATACCAGTCACGGTGAAAGACATATCAAGGATGTGATGTTAGTATCAAGACTTGATGAAAACTTCTAAGTGTTGGTCCAATGATTGAGCATGGATATGCTTGGGTGTTTTGAGAATATGTACCAAGGGTAAAAATGATAGGGAATAGGTGTTTTCCCTTATCACTTTATTGTGTAATTTTTGTGGTAAAGAAAGACAAATGTTGAAGGAAATGTAGAATTGTGGCATATACTATCTAGACATCTAAACTATGCAAGCTTCAGAACCTTGTAGAAGAAAGAGATGGTGATCGGCTTACCTAATTTAACAAGTGAACTTGAAATTTCGTGAAGGGTGTTGCTGGGAACAACATGTGAAGTCATTTGACACAAAAAAAAAGGCATGTAGAGATCATCCTCACCACTTGAACTAATCCACATGAAATTTGTGGACCAACGCAGACTAAAATAGTTAGCGAAAACAAGTACTTCATCACATTCATTGAAGATCATTTAAGGATATGTTGGTTGTATTTCATAAGACACAAGTTTGGAGCACCAAATGTTTTCAGTAAATTCAAGAGAATTGTGTAATTGTCGTGTGGTTACAGATTCAAGAAGTTTAGGAGTGATAGAGATGGTGAATATACCTCTAATGAATTTCAACCCTATACCTCTAATGAATTTCAACCCTACTGTGAAGATTGTGGCATTGAAAGATAGTTGACAATAGCTTATTTTCCTCAACAAAATAGGGTTGCTGAGAGAAAGAATTAAACTATTATGGAGATGGCTAAGTCTATGCTACATGAAAGGAAAATACCCTATGAGTTTTGGGGTGAAGTTATTAAGACAGCTATCTATCTACTCAATAGACGTCCAACTAAAGCAGTTCAAGGGAAGGCTCATTTTGAACACTATAGTGGAAGAATACCTAGTAAGAATCACTTGAAAGTGTTTGGTGCATTATCTTACATTCATGTATCTAACCAGCTTAGATAGAACTTGGATGAAGTTGGTGTAACGACCCGTCCCGAAAACTTAAGACATTTTTGAAAAAAAAAATTGGGACGAGACGGATTTACCCATACCATTGTTCATGACCCAAAAGTCAATTTTAATTTGGAAAGTTTCTCGGATGTTTCAATTGTACTGTTGCGTGAGTTAGCAAATTTGACAAGTTCAACAGGGGTATTTTTGTAATTTTTGATAAGTTGCTTTCATGAGTTAGCAAATTTGTGACTCGGCTAGTTTGTTAGGGGACAAGTGTCAACCCCTGGGGAAAAGTAACACCTCCATCTCTCCATTAAGGTATGATGTTGGTGGAACAGTGGAAATAAGGCGGTGAGAAGGGATACCCCCTAACGCACCCCTAGGGAAGGAGGGGGAAAAGATTGGGAGGTTCTTAATACAAAATGAAGAAGGAGGAAGGGAAGAAACTGAGAGGGAAGTGTGGGAGTAAGTTGAACAGGGCAGAACACGGTTGGAACGCCATAACCCATACTACCTTCAAAATTGTGGTTGTGGTTTTGGGCACTACCGTGTGAACCCAAGGTACCCAACCTCCTAAATGAACCTCTATGACTTAATCTAGCCTAATTTTAAGGGTGCAGGATATGGAACAGTGGCTGGAATGAAGCTTGAAATCCAGCTAAAGTTTCGAACTTCCTCTAGTGAAGTTAAGGTGAATTTTTGGTGATGTAACATCATATTACTGCTCCTAAAGATGAGGATATTCAATTTGATGGTTCATGTGTGAAAATCGATTAAGAAACGAAGAAAATAAGTCTGGGTTGTGCTATCTTGGTCTGGACTCGGTTTCAAACAACCGGATCGGCCCGCCAGAGGAAGAAGGTGAGTACATGTACGACTACACCTATTCGCATGTGGGGAACACTTGCCAGCGGTCCACCGGCATGTGGCGGCACGTGCAGTGTCTCCTCGAGGTCCAGTTAATGTGAAAGTTTCTCTTTTTTACATTATGGATCCATTGGTATAATTTTTGGGGAAATTGGATATTATTTCATGGTAGTTTATACATCCAAAGTGACGGTGTTATTTGTTTATACACGTACGGAGCCCACGTGGCTTGTAACACCCCGAAAATTTGAGGATTTTAATATTGTAAATTATTGCATGGTTTGACGTTTTTACCCCTGCGAATTGTATTGCCAAATTGTTGACTTTTTGATTTGAGGGTCAAATGGACTTTGACCAATGATCGTGACGTAGTTCGGGACGTCACAAATCCATAGACAGGTGGCACGTCCAATACGGACGATCAGGGAAAAAGTTATGACTATCGGAAGTTCAGGGGCATTACCGTAATTTGGACGATTGGGGCGAAAATGTTGGCTTTTCATTTGGCAACTAATTTTCACATGACTCAAGGACCATTAGGTAGGTCTCGATGCCCTGAGTCCGTAGACAGGCGGCATGCCGAAATCGGACTCCGTACGAGGAAGTTATGGTCAGAAACGTGAAATCGGGAGGTTTGCATCTCGGTAATCATGTCGAATATTTTATTCTGATATTGTGATTGGAGGACACCTGGATAAGTGACTCATCCATTGGCTAGATTGGATCAAGCTCCACTAAGTAATTAAATAGAATTAAATCCACCTTTTAATCTCAGCCATTCATCAAAAGTTCCCAGATTTCCTCCCAACCCTTGATCTCATCCCTGAGATTGAATCTGGACCGTCCATTCTGTTTAATCAGTTTCCCTCCATGCTTTATATTTCCTACCCGAAGTGCACACACGATCCATTTCGAACAGCACCCCAGCTCATCACTCATTCTCTATGTTCGTGTGTGGCTGGACTGGGCTGGTGAGGGCTGAGAGACGGTGGTGGTCACGGCGGCAGACGGCGGCGAGGTAGGCGGTCCTAAAACCCAAAACTGTTTTGAAAACTCAGAATTTGGAAGCTTGACTTCCAACGTTCATTGTTGATTCCTGTTAATTCTATTCACCTCTATGGACTGTTAGGAACCTATAGGACGTGATTTCGTGATCTGAGGTGACCTGAACGAAGGTTAAACGGCGACGGGAACTCAGATTCTGTTCATCGAGGTAAGCCTTCGATCCAGTCTCTGTTTGATGATTTTAATTAGATAGAACTCTTACTGGGATTGTGACGAACACTTAGGAAGAAATTAAAACTGAAATGGTTGAGAATTGAAGGATTGGTGACCGGGTTAGATCGCGGGTCTGATCGACCCAGTTGTAGAGCAACGGGTTGACCCGTCAAGAGGACAGAGGTGATGACGTGGCACCCTGTCAGACCTGTCAGGTGACGTGGACCACTCTTCAGCCGACACGTGTCACATGTTAGTACACAGTTAGCACTGACATGTCAGTGACGTGGACCACTGCCGTGCTGACACGTGGCACATGTCAGGTTTGACACGTGGCATGACAGAGCAGTGATATGGACCAATCAGGTGTTGACACGTGGCACCTGTTAGAGTCTGACACGTCAGACCTGACAGCTATCAGATGACGTCATGCTGACGTCAGCAGGGACTGTTCCTGCGTTGACCAGAGCGTTGACCGGTGCGTGTGAACAGTATTTTTGGTGGGACCACCGCCATTCTTTAGGTTTCGACGATCCGGATCCAATGGCGGTGGTTTCGGGTCGATCGGAGATCATTAAGTTGGTCAAAATGAGGTTTATTACCTCGGGAAGCGCGTTCGGGCGGCTTTTCCGGGTCGGTTTCAGTCTAGGGTTTCATGGTTCAATGTTAGGGGCTTATATTGACCTTTACGTATACTTTGGACATGACAGGGATTGTACAATAGTACCAGATCGAGGGTATACATTCGGTTTTCAGCAGGATTGTACTGTGAGTGTGCCCGATTTCATTAAACCCTTGCATGCTTAAATTTTTTCTGATTTACTTCTATATTCACATGCTGGAATCAAGAAACAGTTTTGATGATATTGAAATTATGGTTATGGCACGTTTCACGGTTTTTGGGTTTGAGACCCGTCTGATGAAACTTAAAGATCGGTTTTGGATTTTATCTATGTATATTGTTTTGCATGTGGATATCAATAAAATGTATTTGGTACTACACTGTATAGATCCATTCTTATGATACTGTCTTCTCCGGATGTGGTACCCCGGAGCGGTCACGGCGCATTGCCTGTGAGGAGTCATTCTACGGAGGAACCGGACTGTAAAATGACTCAGGAGCAGGATTGCTATAATTTGACGTCAGGGACGTCGAGCTTCTAGGACGCAAGGCATTTGAGATGTCGTACCCGAACATGGTTCGGGGATTGGATTCGGGATTGAGACCTCGAGTGGCACGCGTAGCCTTGGGACTGTGACCTTATTGGACGTCAGGGACGTCAGACATCGGGGATGTCAGGATTGGAGTGTATAGTGCAGTGGTTAAAATTATGTTTATGGTTTTATTACATGCCTTATGATTCATATTATATAATTTATGGTTTTAAATTCTGATGCATGCATGTTTGGAAAACAGAGGGGTAAATTATATGTTTTACTTATTAAACGGTTTTATAAACTTGAGTTTCGGCCCACTCACCCTTAATGTTTTGGTAACCCCTCCAAGCTGTGCTACTGAGGTAGAGGAGGATTCTGAGGCTGAGGCATAGATCTACTTATGCGTATCTGAACCCCTGTCGAGTGGTTTGACCCGCATGATTATTTTAGAGTCGTGCTCGCAATTTGTAATTTGGTTTTCATCCCTTGTCTGACATCTGTTAAATTTGGATTCGATGTATAAATTTATTTGGTTATTTATTAATTTGAACGTTCGAGGTTAAAATTGGTATGTTATTTTGGGTGTCAGACGGGAGCAGGGCACATCCCCATGTGGTCCCAGGGGGATCGGGGCGGGTCCTGTCATGGCTTCGAGAAGGGAAATTGGATATGAATTCCTTATACAGTTAAGATGTCATGAAGAGACTCGAGACGAATTAAGACATTGGCTTAGGGCTCAGAAGGAGTCGAGTTATCAGATGCCACTATTCATCGTGGTTAGTGGGTTGGTGTAGACGGTAAGCCCATGAGGACGAACTCTAGTTGATTCATATACCGAGATAATAATTCTGACATGGTCAGTGTATATCCTTTGTCTGATAAATTTTCTAGTTTTGCGTATAAAAGTGCTAAGGGTGTCTCTGGTGCATTTTTTAAGGTGTTAGACGCGAGCAAAATCAAACACGGTTATCAAAGTGATTTCATGAAGGATACTATCGACTAGGATCAAATGTGTGTTTATGGGATATGCTAGTTTTGAAAAAGGTTACAGAGTATACAATCTTAAGACAAAGAAGATTATTGTCTCTAAAATACAATTTTCTAAACGGCGTTAGGCACTCCTAAGGCGGGGGGTCGGAGCTTAACATTTAGGCGGCTAGGTAGAGTCTAGGCGGCTTTTTTAAACAACAAAAATCAATAAATTATGTACTACATAATTACATATACATACACATATTCTACATAATTCATTTCAAACACAATAAGAGATGACCTATTGAAAAATGTTTTGGATTGGACTGATTGGTCCATCATCCACTATCATTTTTGGTCCACAATGAAGGATTGAGTGGTTCATTACTAGTTTTATTTTGATTTTCCTATTAAGTGTTGACTAAAATAAAATCGAGATAAATTTACATATTGAAGGAAAATAATAAAAGATTAAACGTTGATTACAATTAAAATTGAAACAAGTTTGGAAACGTATTCAGTTCTTTGATCCATCACGTGGCCCAAAATCCATTGTTGGCTAAACAATTAAATAAAATAAGAAAAGAATAAATGTTGACCAAATTAAACACGGACTAAAATTGAAGAAAATCCAGACAAATCACAGTAATTACTATCAAGAATTGAGTTTTATTTTTCTTCCTCTTCCCAAAATCAAATAGTATTAAGGCGATGGCACCAAAGTTGTCTTTAAGCACATTACATTATCCTCCTTCTACCTAATACAATCTCATTTATATATCCTCCTCATTCTTCTCCTTTCAAAGGCTTAGTCCTTATCTGATCCCCTGAAACCCCGCACTCTAATTTTAGAATCCCAAAAAAAAACAAAATTTTTCCATATACCCAAAGGCACAACCCTTAAAAAACCCACATGGATCACCGTAAAATACTTCTCCCTTGGATCCAACCTTGCCTTCCTTTCTTTATTTAAACTAGTGACTGATCCAAACTAGTAATGTTTTAAATGGTGGCGAACGAAACCGCGAAGGGTTAGTCTCATTCCGATTCTCGATTCAAGCCATGAAGGGTGAGTATAGGGTAAAATTTGGGTTCTACGAATTGGGGGTGTTAAATTGAAGATTTGAGTAAAATAGGCTAATTTCGGGTGAAATTTGGGTATAGTTAACTGTTTATTGAGCTGATTCCTCACGTTTTCGAAAATGCAATGGATTTTGATCATGGCATTGAGCAGTGGATTTTGATTATTTGTGTAATTCTCATGTACTAAATATAAATGCGTGAGGCGTTTTCTAGCCGCCTAGCTGCTCAGGACCGCCTAGGATCGCCCAGCTATCGCCGAGTCTTCCTAGGCTCCGCCCAATCCCCTTGTTGTGTTTTGCTCACGTAGAGCCATTATTTTTGGTGGCTCTACTCCGCATACTGCCTAGGCCTGCATTTAAAACATTGCTAGAATGTAATGTACTAATGTTCAATGAAAAAGTATCATGGAATTGGGAAGAAGCTTAAGAAAAATGAGTATAAATTTTTTTTATGCTGATAGTGATCTTGAACCAAATGCGGCTTAAGTTAAAGATCTTGAGACTGAAAATCTTGATGTAGTTCAGATCAATGGTTCTAATGAGGAATCTATTTTTTAGCAGTTCATGTTCTTGAGTTCTTCTAGTCCTAGTTCTGCTCCAGCAAAAGTCAAGTCTCTTAGTGACATTTATGCAAAATGAAATATGTGTATCATTGAACCAAAGTGCTATCAAGAAACTCCTCATGATCAAGCTTGATAGAAAGCTATGGAAGCTGAGTTAGAGATGATAGAAAAGAACTCAACTTGGGATCTAGTTGATAAGACTAAGTTAAATCTTGATGGTTCAGTACATAAGCATAAAGCAAGGTAAGTGATTAAAGGATCTAAACAAAAACTACGGGTTGATTTTAATAAAACATTTTCCCTAGTGGGTTGATTACCCAATCAGCATAGCAAAGCTGGAATGACTGGACCCTCCCTAAATCACCTTGATACTCAAGAAAGGGCTTGCTTCCGTTCGACAAAAAAAAACTTTAAATCTCAAAAGTACCCTCAGTGTAAGAATAAATACGAAAAATAGTGCCAAATAAGGGGCTAAAACCAACGACAGTCGCCCTTTAGGGGTCACCACCCACACCACCCACACCACCCACTAATCCTAGAAGCAAGGTAAACCCAGTTGATAACCATAACCATCCTAACCTCAGTCGTAACCCATGAAAATAAATTAACCCAACAATCGATTTAACTAATAGCCATGCCTAGCCGATCATCGGCTCCACTGCCTCCGCCCGAGTCCCCTATCAAAATGTCGACTCACACCAGAGTCCCGTTTCGGTACCCGACTCGCCTAGAGACCCAATTTGCAATCCCGACTTATCTAGAGTGTACCTCATAAAATACCCCGAAAAGTTTGAACCTGATCGTAGTTTATACTCATCCCGGAGTATCGTGAGTCAAAATATATGAACTAGTGTCCAAACACCATAATTAAGGAACCACAAGGTTCACAGAACCCTGAAAATACACCGTTATTTACACTCACTCGCCCCTCGATCCCAAAACCACCACAAAAAAGGTAAACAAATCTGGATTTGTCTAAAAAAGGTCTAAATAGACTCGAAACACGTTGAAACTCCCAAAATCAGATCTCGAAGGTTGGAAACATAGGGGTCTGCATCATCGAGGGTCGTGGAATGGCCATATGCGCCGCCACGCGTATGTGGAAGTTTGGTGAACTGCCCACACGTTGGCTACAGTACCCACATATGGACCCATGTGCACCCACTTCTGCTAACGCAACGTTGGTATGGCATTGACACCTTGACACCTCGTACGACGTGGTGTTGATGTGGTAGCCACGTGTCACTAACACCCTTAACACACTCTGCCACATGAAGCTTACGTGGTAGCCATATGTCACTGAAACCCCCGACACACCCCATCACATTGCGTTGACGTGACAGCCACGTGTCACTGTTATCCCCTACTACGTGGCACTAAAGTGACAGCTAAGTCAACTGTGTTGCCATAATTATAAAATCATGCTAACGTCACCTAGTGACCGACATGTTGACATCACCTGATTACATCATTATGATGTCATGCTGATGTCACCACCTCACCGGAGAAGACGACCGTGCCACTCTCAATTCTGATTCCCACGTGCTGCTTGTCTACGATTTCGTGAGCTTGAGATCTATGCAACAGTAAAAAAAAGTTCCAAAACTATTTCCAAGAAAAGGTTGACTAGTGGACCCTTCCAAAGCTAGGGGTATAATCGTCATTTTCTATGAAAATTCTGGAAATTAACCTGAATTTTTAGTCCGAGTCCTTTCAATCTACTCCCTTAAAGAAATTTCATCCCCGAAATTTACACATGCAGGTCAAAAGTCAACTATCGGCAATCCCTCGAGTGTCCCCGTGTCACTACTTACACGATCCCAAATTACATACCAATGCAGGTCAAAAGTCAACTATCATGCATGCATAAAATGAATCATAAATGTATGGATTAAAAAAAAAAAAAGATAAGCTCGTACCATGGGGCCCACGAAAAACCTTCCATTGCTTAACAAATACCCATGGCCCGCATTTCCTTGAAATTCCTAGTTATAAAACCATATTGAAAGCTTCTGGACACAATAACCAACATAGTCAAACCTCGAGCACTGCTGGTCCAACTAGTTAATCCCATGTACTACGCACAAACAATCATGGAACCTTCAGAGTCTAAACTCGTCAGACCATGTGGAGTCCAGCTCCAACGACGTCTGAGTCTAGCCCTGGGAATGTTTGGAGTCCAACCCCGTCGAAACGTGTGGAGTCCAACTCCATCTACGTCGAGTCTCATATCTCGTATTGCGCATAGACAACACGGAACCTGCGGATTCCAACCCCGTCAGAAAGTGTGGAGTGCAACTCCGACTACATTTGAGCACCCTCACAGTCCAACTCCAGAATAGCGATCCAATTGCATGAGGATGACTATATTGGGAAAAATAGTTCCTGAAATCAAAGAAAAACTTTGCTTACATAAATCTGCGACTTAAAACCAAGTCAAAACATTTAAACTGGGCATGAACCCAAACACGGTTTCCCCTAAATCTAGAAAACCTATATTCAGAAAACAGTTTTCTTGAAAAATTATTCCAAATCCCGATCATCATAGCTGAAAAATAATCATCCTGAATAATTTTTCAAAAATCCAAGCGGTTCACAAATAACCATAGAATAACCAAATTATTTTTATACACACAAAAACCATAATAAAACATAATCCATTCATCGTACATCCAATAATCACACTCCAAGATGCGCCAACTAGTGGAATTCACGAAACAACGTCACCTGGTTTGCTCTGATAAAAAATTGACAGGACCCTTCCCAAAATCACCTCAATACTCGTGAAAAGACATGCTCCCGCCTGACACAAAAAATTTAAAACTCAATAGTAGCCTCAGTCCAAGAATAAATACGAAAGTAGCGTTAGACAAGGGATAAAACCAATGACAGTCACTCTCCAGGGGCACCGCCCACACCACCCACTGATCCTGGAAGCGAGGTAAACCTAGTTGATAACCATCCCAACCCCAGTCGCAACATATGGCAATAAATTAACTCAACGGTCGATAACTCCCTCGACTAATAGCCATGACTATCTGGTAACCCAACGACTCTGCTGCCTCTGCCCGAGCCCCTACCGAATCCCAACTCACACCAGAGTCCCATTTTGGTACCCTGACTCGCTTGGAAACCCAATCTGCCATCTTAACTCATCTACAGTGTACCTCAAAAATATCGCGTAAAGTTTGAATTTAACAGTAGTTTACAATCATTCCGAATTATCCTGAGTCAAAATACATCAATTAGTGTCCAAGCACCCTAATCAAGGAACCACTAAGTTCACGGAACCCTAGAAATACACTGTTACATAGACTCCGCCGAGCTTTGGTCCAAAACCCATCCCAAACAAGGTAAAAAAAATAGGGATTTTCCCAAAAAGGGCTTCCAACAGTCTAGAAATTCCTTGAAACTCCCAAAATTAGATTCGAAAGGTCGAAAACATAGAGGTTCGTGCTTTTGTCGGTCGTAAAACAACCCCTCGCGCCGAAAAAATTTTGACGGACCTCCCACGCCCTTACGCACCAACTACAATACCCACATGCATCTACACTTGCTGACACCTTAACACCTCCTGCCACATGGCGTTGATATGGCAGCCACGTGTCACTGACACCCCTAACACACCTGACCACGTGGCACTGTCGTGGTAGCCACGTGTCACTGACACTCTTGACACACCTGTCACGTGGTGCTAATGTGGCAGCCAAGTGTCATTGTCATCCCCTACCACGTGGCAGTTGATGTCTGATAGGACCCGTCCCAACTGTACTTTGATAACTATGGCCGGTACTGCTCCCGTCTGACAAGTTAACTGAAGTCCCGAAACTACCCTTCAGTACTTGTCATATAAGGGATAACTACACTGATTTCTGCTCATGCCTCCGCCTCTCGATCAGCCCCGAACGCTATGCCATGGCCTGAAGGGTCATAAAAACATAAAAGGTGTGAGTGGACAAAAATAATATCATTTGAAAATACATTTCAAATAGACCATTTTCCCCTCTTGTTTATCAAACCATGCATGCATAGGGTAAAACATATGAATAACCATCACCGGCTTTCCATCCAAATCACATGAAAAGTATCAAATCCTGGCTCTCAGGCCAAACATATGAAAAACACTAACCTGGCCACAAAGACCAAATCCCGTACTCATTAATAGTACGCAAAGAATGACCAAAACCCGTACTCAATACCAGTACACAAAGAATGACCAAAACTCGTACTCAATACCAGTACGCAATCACAATCAACATCAATCAATCAATCCGCATTACGCGTAAGCAATATCCCGTGCCTCAGTCGTCTGGGTAGCCACCCCTAGCTCAGACTGTCCCGGCACGCACCGAGCATCAGTCATCTGGGTAATCCCCTAGCTTCGACTGGCTGGGCTCCGAGTGTCAGCCGCCTGGGTGTACCCCTAGCATTGGCTGCCTGGGAACAATCACAAACATATCCCCCGAGCTTTGGCCGTCTGTGTAATCCCCTAATTTCGACCGTTTGGGCACTCACAATCACAATGAAAACCATCCCGGGATTACATCCCAAAACATGTCAATCAAATCCTTGACTTCAAACCAAGTCAAAATCATTCCCGACAGGGTCTCAAGCCCAAAATGTCATTTACACGTAAATCCGTAAAATCTCATTTGAAAACATTAAAATAATCCATAAATCATCCTTGACTCACCAACTAAGTCAAAATATCATTTTTAAAACCTTTTTTACTCTGGGCCTAGCCCAAAACATCATTTTCATATTCCTCGTAAAACGTGCCCGAAAGACCGATTAAAATAATTATTAATCACAATTAATCATGCCAAATCACCATAATATCATTGCAAACCAAATCATACAATCAATCATATAAAACATTTCACTATGCATGCATAATAGTTTATAAAACAAACATCCACTCACACACCATCCAAACCGCTCGATTCTAAGCTGTACGCTTTTTCGTAATTTTCGAAATTTTCCAGGAATCCCGACTCCTGTCCAAAATCATCATTAAGGGCCACTAATGAATCAATGAATATCATATTAATTTCCCATAATTTTCCAGGAATTAATTACGAATTAAAAACGTAACATAAGCCTTCGGACCCTTGAAACAATATCGAAACGGTGTCCGATTGACTCAAAACCAACGCCAAAATGTTCGTTACATTACATAGAATAAAAGTTATGTTGACCTAACATTGAGAATTGTGCCCACGCGCCCTCACGCGCCGCCTCAAGCGGCTGCGCATGGGTGCCACGCGCCTGCACAGTAAAATGCTACAGTGTCGTCTCTTCTACCCGTTTCCCCTGCAAAAGGGTCTGCAACCCGCGAGCCAACCCGTCTGAATCTCCCTCAATTCTGCCTTGATTTCTACAAATTGATTCATTCAAAAGCTTCGTAGGACTCTTATAAGCTTGTTTCCAACGTCAATTTCATCGTTCCATGTCTCTAATTACTCGACTCAAGCTCAAAAATTCAACATCCTCACCCTTTCAGTTCTAAGGAAAAATGACCTCAATTCGCATCACATTTGAGCTGGTCCTAATCAAATTGATCATAGAAGGCTCAATTCAATCTCCGTTTGAAGCATCTCGAGCTATAAATTAAAGTTCGAATTTTTAGAAAATTTCAGCTTCCACGGGTTTGGTTCTTCGGGTTTATTGGGATTTCTGTTACAAGTCCTCTCCCTTTCATTCTTGTTCCTAGCATTCCTTTCTTCCCCATGTGTTTATCGCATTATCCCTCTCCACAGTTCGATCATGGTGTATTGTATATATACAATTCTCTATTTTCCCAGCTCACAAGGCTAAACTTGTGTGTTTGCACAAATTACCAAATTGTCCTTCACCTTCCCAGACCCGTATCTTTTACATCCGAACTCCGATTGATGCATGCTACCTGTCTACGGATTCAGCGTCCCAGGATTTATCCAACGGTCCTTACCGATAATCCAAAAAATGTCCCAATCAAAAAGTCAACTTTCGGCCCCCATAACCAAGGGCAAAATCGTCATTTCCTTCAAATTTTTCCAATTTTTCCTTTTTCGAATTTTCGGGTCGTCACAATGTCAGCCTTGTTACTGTCATCATGATGTCAAGCTGACATCATCTGGTGACACCATCATGACGTCATGATGTTGTGACCACCTCGTTGGAGCAGACGAACGACGCCATCGTCGGTGCCTGAGTCTGGTTCGTCAGAGACTGGCTGAAAACCCTAATTTTCTAACCAATCTTCATGTTTTTCAGCCCTAATTTTCTAACCAATCTTCATGTTTTTCCATATATCTCTAAACTATACCAAATTCTATGAACCACACATGGATCTTGGTCTACTCGACGAGAGGATTCCAAATATGAGCTCAAAATTAAGAAATCATATTTGGAATGGCCGAAAAATGGTCGTGAACTTCTATACACCTTCTCGTCGATAACCTGTCACGTTCAACCAATATCCCACTCTTAACCCACCACCAATCGATTCACACGACCGCAAGGAAGCCATCCTTAGTCTCAGGTTCTCCCAATTCGACCCCAAAATAGGTCAACCACGTAGGGGGTGTGCGATGATCGCACAGGAAGAGAGAGACCCGACTGTCCAATAGTGTGTGGAGAGAGAAAACACTCCAAATTTATACTCTAAAATTTTCCAAAATTACTATGATGTTCTAACCATTTCATACCCGTAACTCTCATTCATGAACTCTGATTTTCGCGTGCCGCCTGTTTATAAACTCGTGAGCTACAGACCTATGGAATGGTCAAAACTTCCAAAACTATTTCTAAGAAAAAGTTGACCATTGGACCCCTCTGAAGCCAAGAGTAAAAATTTCATTTCTATGCAAATTTCAGAAAATAACCTTAATTTTCGATCTGGGTCGTTGCATGGAAAATATACCAACTTCATATTAAATATGCTTTCCTAAATAGGGTGTTAGAGGTCTCTGTGGGTCAACAAGCGAGGTTAGAGCAAGCTCCTAGAGCCTATTATGGTGAGACTGGTTCTTACTTGACTAAGTGTGGCTGTCAAAGAAGCCCTAGTAAAGCTACTCTCTACTTGAAGTCAAAAAACAATGAAGAAACCCTTATTGCGTCCATCTATGTTTATGTCTTAGTGTACAAAGGAGACAATGAGATCGTGATCTCCGAGTTAAAAGAAGACATGATGTCTAAGTATGAAATGTTAGATTTGTAGCTATTACATCGTTTCCTAGGCATGGGAGTAATTGATAAACCTTGAATTATGCATCTTTTTATACCTTTTATACTTATATTTTATTGTTTAAATACCAAACAATTGTAGAAAATAATGTATTTTGTGTAAAATGTGCAGAATTAGATAGAGTACGTAATTACGAGAATTTAGGCGAAAGAATTACCTCAATCGGAGTTGTAATGAAGAAGTTATGATCAAATGAAAAGGAGCCACCAGAAATCACTGAGCAATTCGGTCGCAAGCTACCAAATCCAAAATATCAGCCCTGATATAGGTAGGCCAGTGCTTACTGATTCGCTGAAATCAACTTTGGAGCGCGTTTACCGAAGAAGGCACAAACCAGCCTCGGCGCGGGTCTACCGAACCTAATTCCAACTCCTCAGCGCCCTGTTACCGATTTTCCATTCTTCACTTCGGTCAGCGCCCACCAAAATGGCTTCCAAGTTCCAGCAGCTGCCCACCATTCTGATTTCTGTTCAATTTCTAGCAAGCATTTTCCTTCCTTTTTAAGGAAAAATGTCCTTTTTAATTAGGATTTGTTTTCCCTTTTTAAATTAGGAGTTTTTCTTACCTTTTTAATTAAGTTTTGTATTTATTCTTTCTTTAGGATTTAGATTACCTTTATCCTTTAGGATTTTAATTTAATTAGTTTAATCATTTTTCTTTTAGAATTTAAATTGTGAACTCCTATTTATTTGGGGATTAATTTTCTCCTATAAATAGAGAGACTTAGGTTATTTGTAAAGGGGTCGCTCATTATTTGTACCAAAACTCTACTTAAACCAATTTTTCCTTTTCAATAAATTCAAGATTTCATGTGGAAATCTAATTACACCATATCCCACCTTTTATAACCTTCATCCGTGGCATATAGTAGTGTCTCCAAGTGTCTCACCAAAGATTGTCCAATCACTTCGTATCCATAGGGTGTCCCAAAGAGAAAAAGTGTAACACGACCTCTTTACCTTGTAGTTATCTTTTGTGCTTGAATATCTTGGTTTATGGACTAATTCTAATATTATCCTTGGTTTTATGCTTTGTATTAATTTTGATAATCTTCCATGTGTTCTAATAATTCATTTTTTGTTATGCTTGTATATTGGTACTTAATGTTTGACAAGAAAGAGGAGTGTCTCCAAGTCTAGATCATTGAAAGTGTAGCGTGAGTGTCTCCCTGTACGTACTTAAGAATATGCAATCATCTCGTAGAACTAAGGTTATAGAATTTCGTAGGTTTGAAGTTGATATAAATCATGAATGAGTTGGTACAGAATGAGTTGACCACGTGTAAATAATAGATTAGGTTAGTTTAGATTTAGTTTAATTACTTAGGACTTTAAAATCAATCTATTTACCCCCAATTAATCAATCAAACAATAATCATACTTAGGTACCCTCAATCTCCAGTTAAGAACGATCCCTATTTACCAATGCTACAATCTACAAAAAAGGGTTTTTAATTGCGTACGTTTCCTTAAGTGTTGAGTGTAACTTTGTGTTTACTTTAATTCTTAGTTTTTGCGTATCAATTTTTGGCGCCGTTTCCGAGGATTGAAAAATCTCTTGTGTGATTTCGTTTGCGTAAATATGTTTATAATGTAAATATCTTACTTGTGCCTAAATATTATACTTGTTTGTAAATATCTTTTTAACGTCCCTTACTTGTAAATATTCTTAGTTTGTTATGTATATTCTTTTCTATGTCTTGTACTTTCGTCATGTACATATTCTCACCTAAGTCTCTTGAAGGAACATTCTCTATACGCTTCACTTAATCTAAGGTCCATGAACTAGACATGGGGACGCCCTAGTCAAGGAGGTCGCGCATGAACTCGACCCTCGGATTCAAGATGGATTGACGCCTTACCTAGAGACAATTGATGTGCACGATGTGGAGTTCGAAAGAGTGCATAGACCTCGCATCGAATGAGTTGATTGAAACACTTCGTCTAGGCTGAAGACATTAAACTTAAGCGCTTGTTGGGAAGCAACCCAATGGAGGAGTCTACAACAGATTTACATTCTCTTCCCTTATCTTATATTTTCGTTTGTTTTTATTTTTGTTTTATTTTCGTAAAACTTTATCTCATACTTGATTCTATGTGTTTACTTTGATATATTACGGATAATGCCAACTTTAAGTGTGGGGGAGGGTTTTACAACTTTATGAGTCTTTTACAACAATAATAATAATAATAATAATAATAATAATAATAATAATAAAAAATTGTGTGTTTTAAGTTTTTGTTTTTAAAAGTCTTAGGATGCCTTTAACCTGTCGATGATAATAATGAAAAAAAAAGATAAGACATGGCTAAAACATGATCACTACAACTTGAATTTTTTTGCTAATGCTTTATTATTGAATGTTTACGACTAGTAGTAGATGATGCATGACAAACTGGTACAGAACGAGCATGTTAAGATTTGTATGAATCATATGAACCCTATGTGAGCTTTAGAGTCTTATATACTTTTTTTGTTGTTGAGTGATTCATAGGAGTTCTTTGTTTAAATTGATATACATATGCCTCATAACTGCTTGCAATAGATTTTAATGAACTCTATAGTATTAGAACTTATTCTATGTGATTTTCAAAACTTTTAAGTCAATAAACTCTCTGATTTTGGTCATGATTAAGGCAATAGGGTTAACACCATTTATCTAACTATCTATGTCCCTATTTGATCGCACAAGTGTGATCCCCTTAGTTTAACTCACTTTGTGCCTACATTGAGCCTTTCTTTCATCACCCTAAACATCTATTCATGTGAGCCTAGTATAGGCATCTTTTACCCTTGTTCCAAAGACTTGGTTGAAGATTTCAAGTGGCGTGAAAGAGGAGATATGATGATTGAAGACTTGTATTTACGTATAGGAAAGGACTTTCTCAAACTACATTGTAAACATAGAATTACCATGAAAAAAATATATTTACGAGAGAAAAAAAAAAGTGAAAAAAAAAAACAGAAAAAAGAACAAAGAAAAAAACAAAACAAAAAAAAGTTTTGAATCTCTCGAACGGTAAATAAGTTTTGAGTTTGAGTTAAATCCTTTCTACTTATGAATTTGGAAACATTGAAGATTTCAGTACTTGTCCTAATTACAATGCTCAAGCGAGTTTCAAGTATTTGCTAGGGACTAGCAAAATCTAAGTGTGGGGGTATTCGAAGCACTTATGTCTATGTGATGGAGCCTTTGGTAAGTCCTAGAACAAAATTTAACACCACTATCCTAAAAATCCATGCCTCTACACCTAGCCCCATTACAACCTTCAAATTAAGACCTTATGATTCTTGAGATGAGTAAATTTTGATTAGTTCAGTCTATCACTTGAGTAAGCTTATGGTTTTGGTTCATTTGTGCAAGTATGTTCATTATCTTAGGGTTTATGTTTGAAATTTTTATGAAGTAACTTTCTATATGTGAGCATCTTTCTCACATATCTTGAGTGCAAACACAAAGCCTATACACATTGAGTGAGATTATGAGTGCATATCCATGTGAGTTGATTCATACTTATTTTATTCATGTTGAGATACATTTCACCAAGTTTACTCATTGTCATACTTGTTAAAGCATTTTGTTATGATATGATGTATTAACTTTTGAATTCCTTCTGCTATATAGCTCTTTAGTGTAAATATTTGATGTCATACTTATGTTGAAACAATTTGAGACAAATGGTTAAGAGCTTAGTAGTTTTTGTTTTTAAGGAAAAAATAAATAAAAAGGTTGAGTTTAAAGCCATAGTTTGTTTTGGTATTTGCTAGGGACTAGCAAAGTCTAAGTGTCAGGACCCGTCCTAATCCCCCGGGGATTAAAATGGGACGACCCAGATCCCGTCTGAAATGAAGTGTCAAACAAGGGAATTTCCACCCTTAGCCCTCTCGGGCTTCAGAGTACGCCAGGATCCGGAGGTGGTATGTTATATCTCGATCTCTGCTACAGTCCACATCCGCGATCAACCTGAAGGGCAGTTAAAACAATTAAAAGCTGTGAGTGGACAAAACAAAGAGTTTAATAAAAACATTTTCATCGAATACATTTGTACCCTTCACTAAAAAGCATGCATGCATTCGAAAACCATTTATCCAAAAGAACCATATGTGGGAACTAAGCCCAAAACCATAACCGTAACCAACCATACGGGCCACTGCCCAAATCCATGTGGGACTCAGCCCAAAACCTGTATACATCACATATCATATAGCATATACATATAAATCACATAACCAACCCTATCACGGTTCTAAAGCTATGTGCGTGCTACCCGGGGTCTCAAGCCCAAGTCTCTCAGGGTCCACCCAAGTCAACGTCCGTAGATCAATGACCCTCCCTGAGGTTATAATCCAAGCCCTCCTGAGAGTAAGGTACCCAACGGGGGTGACTCCACTCAGTTAGTGCTCCTTGACTACTCCGCAGTCCACCTAGGCCAACGACCCTCCCCAGAGGAGACATTTCAAATAAGGAAGGTATATGAATTATTATATATATAACGTAAACGTTCATGCTCAGTCCCTATAAACCGTCACGAATCATAAAAACCTTTCAAGGGTTCATGTCGGTCCCCATAAACCGTCATGAACCCGGAAATCCATTTAGGGTCCCTGACTCGAAAACATAAACGTAAAGTAATTGGGCCTCATCTGGGCATCGTGCCCGATATCTCAAGGTCAGTCACGACTCCGATCATAGTGATGCGTGCAACCATCCATCCAGTACCGCCCCCAATCCTAGTATGTCACCGGTAATGAATCAACCGACGCGACCACCGCTAGATTATGGAGCACTCATCACTGATCGATATCCTGAACCGTCAGCACCCCGAATTCGAGCCTCCGTCGGCTACCTGAAAACAGATCTGCATCGTGACTTCTCCAGAATGAACATATCCCAGTCCGGAGGCGAGCGTCGTATCGTCCGTCGCCGTGCACAGAGCACTCGCCGCGACCACGATTCAGACCCGTAGGTCATCAATAGGGCTATATGCCCGAGGCAAAACCAAATGGGTCTCATGCCCGAGTTTATCCTTTTTCAATCCAAAACCATTTCATTTAAACCAACAAAGAAAGTACTAACCCGTATCGGCACCGTATAAGGCTGAAACCTCAAAATATGTGCCAATATGTAACCACACACAAATGTACTCATGGCATCACAAAACAAGTATTAAAACATATAATAAACATTTATGCATGCATCAATTTAGAAAACAAGGTCCACTCACAGACCATCCGAGCTGCCACTTCGATACGCGTGCAATACGGATCTCAGGGCCAATCGTCGTCACCGGGACTCCCAAACCTGTCCAATTCACTTTAGAGGGTTACTAACTACTTAATTAACCTCTCACTAAAGCCCTGTAATTTTTTGGAATTTTTAAGTATTTTTCATCTCGATCCTAAACCTTCGGACACCCCGAAACCTATCGAAACGATGTCCGATCGACACGAAACCAGTCCCAAAAAGTTTTTTACATCGAATAGATGATTTCACATGTTGGAAGTTTCCCCAAAATACTGTTCATGCACCCTCACGCGCCCCAAGAAGGTCTTGCGTGTGGGCGTCACACGCTAGGACACTATTCACTTTCTTCCATCTTCAGCGAACCAGTCCAACCCGGTTTTCCTGAGCAATCCAGTCCAGCTGGACCAGCTTGACCGGTCCAGCCTGGTTTCTCCCCCATTTTCACCCAATCTTCTCCTTTTCAATCCTAATCTTCCTATTTTGTCATTTCATATCTATTCCAATGAAGAAAACAAGAAAAAACCGCCTAAATCCCATCCGTTCAATTTGAATCCCACGACCCAAACTTCCATTTTCCTCCCACGGCTCCTCAGCCGTCAAACAACCACCAAAAACTTCTCTAAACTTCCTAAGCAACCTAATAAACTCATTACAATCACCTAAAACCATCCCTAACGTCACAAATCAAAAATAAAAGGAAAATGGCCTAACCGATACCTTGGTTGCCTCAGCTGCCCACGGCAGCGCCGTCTCCTGCCAGCCACCATTATCCTCAGGTCCTCTCCTCACTCTCTGGGTCTCACAACCATGATCAAAGGGGTAAGGGTTGGATTGGGTTGAGAGATCGATCGGGTTTTGGGTTTGCTCTAGGGACATGGTCGAATAAGGGAAAAAGGAATGGGATGCATGAATACAATTTCAATGGGCAATGGATGAGTGACACTTGTCACTCATCCATTGGGCTTTCCCAAAATATCTGGCCCACTTGAGTACAAAAGCTCCCCGTTTCGTAAAACGTGCAATAGTGCCCTGAAACTTCCGTGAACCGTAATTTCTACGTTGAACGTCCGAATTCGACGTGTTGCATGTCTACAGATTCGTATCTTCCCGATCTACATAACGGTCCTCGGACCTTGTCCATCGGACCTCCCAGGTCAAAATTTAACTATTTACCCCTTTTAACCAAATTACCAAAATACCCTTGAACTTCCGAACGTCATAACTTCTTCCTCGAATATCGGAATCGAACGTGGCACCTGTCTAAGAACTCGTGACGTCCCGAACTACGTCACAGTCATCGGCCAAAGTCCATTTGACTGCCTGAACGAAAAGTCAATGTTTTACCCACGACAAGAGGCAAAACGGTTATTTTGCATCGTTCGTCCGATTTCGCTCAACTAATCACCGATTAACCTCAATAATCATGATTAGTCACTAATCTAATCCTGGAATTTAGGACGGGTCGTTACAACCTTCCCTCCTTAATTAATTTCATCCTCGAAATTCCATCCCACCTAATTTCAACTGACCTTTCCTCCTTAATTAATTTCGTCCCCTCGTAAATTAATTTCCTCTGCTTCTAGCTTATCATAATCAGTAAAGCAATTCACCCTACTGATTATTAGACCTCGGTCACTCACCTCAAGCACCCACTTGTCACATCAGTCCATACTCCATTGTTACATGAGAAATAACCAACTCAAATTTGACCCACAGCCTAGGTGTTCGGTTCTTACTCCCTCTTTGAACACTTAGCTTTCAAATCACTCCTCGTCATCCCACCTAGGGAAGAATCAAGGAGAATTCAAGATGA
This sequence comes from Prinsepia uniflora, assembly GCA_032719365.1. Classification (NCBI taxonomy): domain Eukaryota; kingdom Viridiplantae; phylum Streptophyta; class Magnoliopsida; order Rosales; family Rosaceae; genus Prinsepia; species Prinsepia uniflora. The sequence goes on from CM064864.1 coordinate 68,590,079, forward strand.
TGACATCAAAGTTCATCCAATGTCATCCTCTGACACTCAGTACTATCTGCTAAAGAGCAGAAAACGAGAAGTCTCCTTCACCTACTTCTAGGTCGAAAGCAATTGCAACCATGTTGGAACCATGCTTAACTGTTTCTATTCCTGAGCTAGAAGTCCTCCTACTCCGTCTAAGAGTATTCTATGATAATTATTGTAATGCTTAGTACATTCCTTCCGAACTAAACACTACCATAGATTCTCTTCGGTTCTTCCAACTTTTTTCGACCAACGACGACTGTCGATAACTACTATAATGACCCATTCTATTTCTCACAATCAAATTTTTCCTCAAACAAGCTTACCCGAAACTCAGAAGGTATGGTCAACAGCAGTCAACCAAAACCATTCAAAATGGACTCTCAAGTCCCCAGTTCATCCGGACACCACCCACGTGTCTATGACTACCATTTTTGCACATCCAAAAGGATGTCGATTCATCCTAACCTGATGTACCGCTCGACTGAAGATTCACAACAGACTCCTGCTGTGATCTGCAGTCAAATCTCTGCATACCACAATATCTTACCAATTGGTCGCTAAATGTAATAGCCCATCTCGAAAATTGGGATTAGATTAGTGGTTAATGAAGGATTAGTAAAGTTAATCGGTAATTAGTTGGTTAATTTAGGACGGACGTTGAGAAATGACGATTTTACCCCTAGAATGGGCAAAAATATTGACTTTTTGTTTGGGCGGTCAAATGGACTTTGTTCGATGACCATGACGTAGTTCGGGTCATCACGAGTTCATAGACAGGTGGCACGTCCGATTCCGACATCCGAGGAGGAATTTTTGACGTTCGGAAGTTCAAGGGTAATTTGGTAATTTAGTTAAAAAGGGGGGGAATTTGGTGACTTTTCAAACGACGTGGACTTTTTACGTAATTCGCGGACCGTTAGGTAAATCTCGATCCCCTCAATACAAGGACAGGCGGCACGCCGCTATCGGACGTCAGACGGTTTAGTTACGGGTCTAAATGTATGAAGGGCAAAATGGTAATTTGTGCGATAAAGGGCTATTTGGTCTAATTGAGGCAGATTGGGACATGTGGCAGTCTTGGGAGTCGTGCCCACAAGATTTTGGACACCTGGCCTGTCTTGGATGGTGGTAGAACATTCCCACCGTGTTCAACCAGTTTAAATCAATTATGTGTGTGTGCACGGGGTAGGAAAAAAAAACAGAGTCCTAGTATGTGTGTGAGTAAAACCAGTGAGAATTAACCATGCAATCACCTTCAAACCAATTTCTTTGGCCGTGTGTTGAGCATAAACGTTGAAGAAGAGGCTTAGACAATAAGGTGGGGAACAGCGGGAAGGACCGTCATGGGTGACGGTTCTGAACCAGGGAATCCTTTGCAAAACCGTGAACATCAATTGACACAATCACCCTCAAACCTCAACTTTTGGCCATAGCGTGTGAAGGAAGGTTGGACAGGGGACTCAGTCGAACGTGGTGGTGACCACGGCGGTGAATGACGACGGCAGTCTTAAGGGACTAAAGGAGTTTAAAACTAAGGAAAATAGAGGCTGGGATCGTGCTGGTGTGACGATCAACGATGGACAGTCGATTTTGAATTGAGAAGGTTCGAGAAAGCCGATGATAGTAGATTGGCAGGAAAAGCGTAATTGCAAGCGTATCGAGGCAGTGGCGAAATGGTTTGTGAGTGGACTTTGCTTTCGAACTTATGATGCATGCATATATGTTTTTATATGTTTTCTATACGTGATTCTATGATTTGATTTATGAGCTTGGTGGTTTACGGTTTTGCACGGTTTTCGAGATATTTACGGAATTACACGTTTTACGAGATTTCGATTATATTGTGATTTGACCATGGCTTTGATGATTTGAATTTGGGATTTGAAATATAATTTGATTTCAATGGTTTAAAAGGGATTTTGGAAAAGTGATTTCGGGCTTGAAGCCCAGTTCATATAAGTGATTTCGGGTTTTGAAAACGAATTTCAGGATGACGATTCTGGATTCGGTTTTTAGAGCTTGAAAGTGGATTTCCGGATTTGGATTCGGAATGGTTATTCTGGATGCCGGCTTACGGAATGATGGTTTCAGATTCGAATTTGGAAATGGGTGACGGATATGGTTCTGGATTTGGATTCGGGATGCTGATTTCGGATTCGGTTGGGAATTCGAAATGGTGATTTCGAATTCGGATTTGGACATGGATATGGAAAATGGTTTTCAAACGGTTTTGGATTGGATTTGCTGGATCTAGTTATTGGGTTTAAAGACCCGGATATGATACATGACGGGGGCGGACCCGGATTGGGTTTAAAGACCCGGATTGAGTTTAAAGACTCGGATATTGATATTTCCCCCCTTAGGCCTATTGAGTTTAAAGACTCGGATAAATCCAGCAGGTTCGATGGATGGAAATGTGGCTTTCAAATGTGTTTTGGATTTCGATGAGTCTTGGTGATGATGGTTTTCAATAATGGTTTTCAGATGTTTTGGGCTATGACCCGGAAGATACGGCTTTTGATGGTTTTGGGCTGAGGCCCGGAATTTGAGAAAAGGAAAATGAGTTCGGTTTTTCTTAAATGGTTTGAATAACTTGAATATAGAATGGTTTTAAGACATAGGTTTTGATATGCATGCATTGGTTTTCAAATGGAGGGTATACATGTAATTGTGTTTCCTCATAACTATTTTTGAATTTATACTTTATTTTTGTCCACTCACAGTCTTTTTGTGTTTTCGATACCCTGCAGGTTGTTGCGGTGCGGGCTCTTGGTCGAGAGAGAGACGGAGACATCACATATGCGAACCACAGTAGATTCTGCGCGCTCTGGGAAGTCCGGGAGTTGGAACGATGCGTTGAAAAATCCTTTGTCCGACTTACGTGTCGCATGGAGGTTGAACGCCAGTTTAGCCTTTGTGTCATGCGTATGTTAGACGGGAGCATGACTTAGCCCTTAAACCCGAGGGATTGGGGGTGGGTCCTGTCACTAAACCCCACGCTAGTGCTCGATCCTCACGTCTCAACTACTGCTGGATCCTGTCTAGCCCATCACTATCCGTGATCCACTCCTGGATCACAGACACCGAACAAATGCCCATCTCGACGGAGTCACATCCCGACTCGTGACTCATTGTCATCCAATCACCGGCACCAGCAGCAGTACCAGTACCCACTATGCGAATGAGACGACCTTAGATCTCTTCTCATACCGAGCGACGACCCCGTGAATCTGCTCAGGTTGGAGTAACTCTGCCTCCCTTGTACCCAAAAACTCTGGGTACAGTCACCCTAACATCTTATAAGAGAAAAGGAAACGACCCATGAACATCCCCGATTCCCAACAACCCTGACTACAACCACTCTCGGTAGTAGTGCCTGCCACAGACTCATGCAGACCTCACTACCAGACATCGCTATCCAGACTTCGCATCCAACGGAATCAATCGCCTGTACTAACTACTCTGTATCCCCGCTCAGGGATTCCATCGACAAGAACCAACCCTGGTAACCTGTCCAACCAATCTCTAACTAGTCGTAACTTGACTAAACCAATGTCGTCTACCAGGTCATCCATGACCTTACTTACCCAACAATCCATCACAACTAAAGTAGCACGACAACCAACTAAGTCTAACCGATTAACACAACCTCGACTGCAGAGTGCAGTCCCAACACTAAAGTTGACATGACTAGACCAACCGACGATCTCAACTCCGAAAAGTCATCAACGTCAATCTGCTTGCCAACTCACCTTTCCGAGTCATACATCCTACCTTAGGGTTCCACGATCACTACCTAGGGTTCCTTTGAGCCCAACTGCAGAAGGTAGAACAATCCATAATCTGACCGACCCCGCGGTCCCGACATCATAAAGACGTCAATCCAATCCTACCGTCAACTCAACTAGGGTTCCTCAAACCCGGCTACTCCCAGTAGCATAGCCACCTAAGTCAACAAAATCTGACCATCTATTGGTCACAACACCGAACTGTTGTCAAAATCAATCCTACAACATTGTGAAAGACGATCCCAACTAACCGTCTCACGATCAAAACTATAAAGTACTTTTATGTTTGACCCTCTGTAGGGTCCCACACTGTCAACCACGACAGAAATATGGCAACCCCGGCATTGAATTCCGAATCAAGACGTTCCACGATTCAATCCTACTAACTATCGTATCGGCATCCTAACTATCAGGTTGATAACGAACTGTAGCCCATAGAGACATAGCATCCTCGACCTGTGCACAGGGTGGTGCATAACACCCGTTCCGGAACTCAGAGTAGCATGAGCAACCCTATGCTCTGAAACCTCCTGTCAGGACCCGTCCCAATCCCCCCTGGATTAACGTGGGACGACCCTGATCCCGTTTGACACGAAGTGTCAAACAAGGGAATTTCAGCCTTTAGCCCTCTCGGGCTTCAGAGTACGCTAGGATCCGGAGGAGGTATGTGATATCTCGGTCTCTGCTACAGTCCACATCCGCTATCAACCTAAAGGGCAGTCAAAACATTTAAAAGCTTTGAGTGGACAAAACAAATATTTTAATAAAAACATTTTCATCGAAGACATTTGTACCCCTCACTAAAAAACATGCATGCATTAGAAAACCATTTATCCAAAAAAACCATATGTGGGAACTAAGCTCAAAACCATAACCGTAACCAACCATACGGGCCACTGCCCAAATCCATGGGGGACTCAATCCAAAACCTATATACATCACATATTATATAGCATATACATATAAATCACATAACCAACCCTGTCACGGTTCTAAAGCTATGTGCATGCTACCCGGGGTCTCAAGCCCAAGTCTCTCAGGGTCCACCCAGATCAACGTTCGTAGATCAATGACCCTCCATGAGGTTATAATCCAAGCCCTCCTAAGAGTAAGGTACCCAACGGGGGCGACTCTACTCAGTTAGTGCTCCGTGACTACTCCGGGGTCCACCCAGGCCAATGACCCTCCCCGAAGGAGACATTCCAAATAAGGAAGGTATATGAATATATATATAACGTAAACATTCATACCGGTCCCCATAAACCGTCATGAATCCGGAAATCCATTTAGGGTCCCCGACCCGAAAACATAAACGTAAAGTAACTGGGCCTCGTGCCCAAACACATGACTCAATTGGGCATCGTGCCCGATATCTCAGGGTCAGTCACGACTCCGATTGTAGTGATGCGTGCAACCATCCATCCAGAACCGCCCTCAATCTTGGTATGTCGCCGTGAACGAATCAGCCGACACGACCACCGCTAGATTATGGAGCACTCATCACCGATCGATATCATGAACTGTCAGCACCCCAAAGTCGAGCCTCCATCAGCTGCCCGCCAACAGATCGTGCATCGTGACCTCTCCGGAAGGAACTTATCCCAGTCCAGAGGCGAGCGTCGTATCGTCAATCGCCGTGCACAGAGCACTCGCCGCGACCACGATTCAGATCCGTACGTCATCAATAGGGCTATATGCCCGAGGAAAAACCAAATGGGTCTCATGCCCGAGGCAAAACCAAATGGGTCTCATGCCCGAGTTTATCCTTTTTCAATCCAAAATCATTTCATTTAAACCAACAAAGAAAGTACTAACCTGTATCGGCACCGTATAAGGCTGAAACCTAGAAATACTTGCCAATACGTAACCGCACATAAATGCACTCATAGCATCACAAAACAAGTATTAAAACATATAATATACATTTATGCATGCATCAATTTAGAAAACAAGGTCCACTCATAGACCGTCCGAGCTGCCGCCTTGATAAGCGTGCAATACGGCTCTCCGGGCCAATCGTCATCACCGAGACTTCCAAACCTGTCCAAATAACTTTAGAGGGTTACTAACTACTTAATTAACCTCTCACTAAAACCCTGTAATTTACTATAATTTTAATGTATTTTTAATCTCGATCCTAAACCGTCGGACACGACGAAACCTATCGAAACGACGTCCGATCGACACGAAACCAGTCCCAAAATGTTCGTAACATCGAATAGATGATTTCACATGTTGGAAGTTTCCCCAAAAGACTGTTCACGGGCCCTCACGAGCCCAAAGAAGGTCCTGTGACAGGACCCATCCCAATTCCCCCGTTATTAACGCGCGATGACCCTTCTCCCGTCTGACACGAAATGTCAGACAAGGGATATTTCCGACCATTGCCCTCTCGGGCTATCCGAGTACGCCAGGATCCGGAGGAGATATGTGATATCTCGGTCTCTGCTACAGTCCACATTCGTTGTCAACCTGAAGGGCAGTCAAAACATTAAAAGCTGTGAGTGGACAAAACAACCAATTTATAAAAACAGTTTATCAAAGAAAGACATTTGTACCCTTCACTAAAAGGCCTGCATGCATTTGAAAACCGTTTAACCAAATGAACCATAGGTGGGAAATAAGCCCAAAATCATAACTGAAAGAACCATAAAGAACCAATCATACGGGCCACTGCCCAAATCCATGTGGGACTCAGCCCAAATCATAAAGAAACCAAGTACACGGGCCACCCCAAAACCTGTATCCATCACACATCATATTTCATATATACATATAATTCACACAACCAATCCTGTCACGGTTTCCAAAGCTACGCGCGTGCTACCCGGGGTCTCAAACCCAAGTCTCTCAGAGTCCAAGGTTAATGTCCGTAGACCAATGACCCGTCCTGAGGTTACGATCCATGCCTTCCTGAGAGTAAGGAACCCAACTGGGGGGCGACTCCACTCAGTCGGTGCTCCGTGACTACTCCGGGGTCCACCTAGGCCAACGACCCTCCCTGGAGGAGATAATAGAAGTAAAGGAAGGTATATGAACATATATATATATATATATACATATAACATACACATTCATGCCCGGTCCCCCTGAACCGTCATGATCCAGAATATCCATTCCATTCATATATATATAGAAAACATCCTCCATACCCGGTTCCCATAAACCGTCATGTACCACAATAACCTTTTCAGGGTTCATGCCGGTTCCCATAAACCGGCATGTACCACAATAACCTTTCCAGGGTTCATGCCGGTTCCCATAAACCTCCATGAACTTGGAAATCCATCTAGGGTCCCTGACCCGAAATCATCAATGTAAAACAAATGGGTCTTGTGCCTGAACATATGACATCAGCTGGGCATCCTGCCTGATATCTAAGGGTCAGTCACGACTCCGATCGTAGTGATGCGTGCAACCATCCATCTAGGACCACCCTCAATCCTTGTATGTCGCCGTGAACGAATCAACCGACGCGACCACCACAAGATCATGGTGCATTCATCACCGATCGCTATTCTGAACCGTCAGAACTCCGAAGTCGAGCCTCTATCAGCTACCAGACAACAGATCGTGCATCGTGACCTCTCCGAAAGGAACACATCCCAATCTGGAGGCGAGTGTCGTATCGTCGGTCGCCGTGCACATAGCGCTAGCCGCGAACCCGATTCAGACCCGTAGGTCATCAATAGGGTCATATGCCCGAGACAAAACCAAATGGGTCTCATACCCGAGTTTATCCTTTTGGAAATCCAAATCATTTTCATTTAAACCAATAAAGAAATACAAACCCGTATTGGCACCGCATAGGGTCGAAACCTCGAAATACGTGCCAATACGTAACCACACATCCAAATGCACTCATGGCATCACAAACAAGTATTTAAAACATATAATAAACATTTATGCATGCACCAATCAACATTACTTTGATCGAGTGCATCAAACAAGTGCCGAAATACGCAAAAGTTCTGAAAGAGTTATGCACTCCAAGGCGCCCGACGAGGGAGAAGGAGGTTGTGATGGTAACAAGTCATTTGATAACAAGTCATTTGATAAAGTCATGCTAGACTTAGGTGCATCCATTAATGTTATGCCGTATTCACTATATGTTGCCCTAGGTCTAGGTAAATTACAGCATGACGATGTTATCATTCAGTTAGCCGATCGCTCTAATGTGTATCCTAAGGGATACGTCGAAGATGTTCTTGTGCAGGTTAACCAGCTCATCTTCCCCGCGGATTTTTATGTCCTAGACATGGAGGATTCCCCTACGAATCAAGCTCCACTAATGTTGTTGGGAAGACCATTCATGAGAACTGCCAAGACAAAGATTGATGTGTTCAATGGAACATTAACTATGGAAGTAGACGGAGAGGAAATTGGCTTCAACATTTTTGATGCCATAAGGTACCCTAGTTCCACAACTCATACTACTTTTTCTATTGACGTGTGTACTTCTCTCGCAGAGAAACATCTTGATTCAATTCGAGAAGACACACTCAACATGATAATCCAGGAAGGAGTTGGCCTAACGCAATCAGGGGACGCCTTGGTTGTAGATACGGATTTCGAACTAGAGCCTCGAATTTGGGATGAAGTCATGACCCTAAATGAGGCCTCCAGAATGGTAAATCAGCAGGTACCCTCGTCACTTCCAATTAGTACTAATGCCACTCCTCCTTCAGTGGTTCAGGCCCCCGTTCTCGAGCTCAAAGTTTTGCCTAACCACCTGAAGTATGCCTATCTTGGCCCGGACGACACTCTGCCCGTCATAGTGTCTTCTACACTAACCGAGTCACAGGAAGATAGATTGGTACAGGTCTTGACGAAGTACAAGACAGCCATTGGATGGACTCTGTCAGATATCAAGGGAATCAGCCCTACAACCTGTGTGCATCGAATCTTGCTAGAAGATGATGCAAAACCCTCTCGAGAAGCCCAACGTCGCCTCCATCCTCCGATGATGGAAGTCGTGAAACAATAGGTCATCAAACTCTTGGACTATGGTGTCATCTACCCAATTTCAGACAGCAAATGGATCTCACCAGTCAAAGTAGTCCCAAAGAAAAGTGGAGTCACAGTTGTTGCGAATAGTGAAGGAGAGCTAGTGCCCCAGCGAACAGTGACCGGATACAGAGTCTGCATCGACTATCGACGCCTAAACAAAGCAACTAGGAAGGATCACTTTCCTTTACCCTTCATTGATCAAATGCTTGAAAGGTTAGCAGGTCACTCCTATTATTGCTTTCTTGATGGTTATTCCGGGTACAATCAAATCTGTATCGCTCAAAATGACCAAGACAAAACGACTTTCACTTGTCATTTTGGCACTTTTGCCTACCGAAGAATGCCCTTCGGTTTATGTAACGCCCCAAGTACTTTCCAAAGATGCATGCTTTCTATTTTCTCTGAATACGTCGAAAAAATAATTGAAGTATTTATGGACGATTTCAGTGTCTTTGGGGATAGTTTTGATGCATGCTTAGAACACTTAGCACTTATCTTACAATGGTGTGTCGAAACGAATCTGGTACTTAACTGGGAGAAATGCCATTTCATGGTTAGACAAGGGATAGTCTTGGGCCATATTGTCTCTGAAAGAGGAATTGAAGTCGATAAATCTAAAGTTGATACTGTGCGCCACTTACCCTCTCCCACTTCGGTGAGAGGAATCCGTTCATTTCTTGGTCACGCAGGATTTTACAGAAGATTTATCCAAGACTTCTCCCACATTGCAAGGCCCTTGTGCCGACTGCTTCAGAAGGAGACACCCTTCATCTTACTGCCCCCATTCTTTGTGCCCCTGATTGGTCCTTACCCTTTGAACTAATGTGCGATGCCTCTGATTTTGCAGTTGGAGCCGTACTCAGACAAAGGCGGGATAAGAAGCCCTACACCATCTACTATGCATCCAGAACCTTGAATGATGCCCAGATGAACTACACCACTACCGAAAAGGAATTGCTTGCTGTTTTATTTGCTTTAGATAAATTTCGCTCTTATCTACTTCGAACTAAAGTCATTATTTACACTGATCATGCAGCACTGAAGTATCTCCTAGCCAAGAAGGAAGCAAAACCAAGACTAATCCGATGGATTCTTCTTCTTCAAGAATTTGACATCGAGATTATAGATAAGAAAGGTGTAGAGAACGTGGTGTCAGACCATTTGAGTCGCATTGCACATGAGCGAGATCCTGTTGCGATTCAAGAGATGTTTCCAGACGAACAACTCTTCAGAATCAAGGGAAGTACTCCTTGGTATGCTGATATTGTCAATTATTTAGTCACCAAGCAGTTGCCCACCACCCTCTCCCGTGCACAAAAAGATAAACTTAAAAAGCATGCTAGGCACTATATTTGGGATGAACCTTATTTGTGGAAACACTGTGCAGATTTATTGATTAGGAGATGTGTCCCTGATATTGAACATAGGTCAGTCCTAGAGTTCTGCCATAGCCATGCTTGTGGAGGCCACTTTGGATCTAGAAAAACTGCACTCAAAATCTTAGAATCTGGACTATATTGGCCCACACTTTTTAGAGATGCACATTCATTCTGTTTAGCCTGTGATAAATGTCAGAAATCAGGAAATTTAGGACGAAGGGATGAAATGCCACAACATTATGTTCTTACTGTTGAAATATTTGATGTTTGGGGTATCGATTTTATGGGTCCGTTTCCTCAATCTAATGGCTATCTCTATATCTTACTTGCCGTTGATTATGTATCGAAATGGGTGGAAGCTAAGGCCACCAGGACTAATGACTCTAAAACTGTTGCAGATTTCCTCATAACTAACATTCTTTCCAGGTTTGGGATCCCGCGGGTCCTAATAAGCGATGGAGGAAGTCATTTCTGCAACAAGACCATTGAAGCTTTAATGAAACGGTATGGTGTCACTCACCGAGTCTCTACACCTTACCATCCTCAAACGAGTGGAATGGCTGAAGTCAGTAATAGAGAAATCAAGAAGATATTAGAGCGAACCGTGGGTCCTAATCGTAAGGAATGGAGCCAACGGTTGGATGATGCACTTTGGGCATACAGGACGGCATAAAAAACACCTATAGGAATGTCACCCTATAGGTTGGTGTACGGTAAAGCATGTCACCTTCCGGTGGAACTAGAGCATAAAGCATGGTGGGCCGTCAAAACTTTCAACATCAAGCTAGATGACGTCGGTTTGCATCGGAAGCTCCAACCGAGTGAGCTTGAGGAAATCAGAAATGATGCATTTGAAAACACTCTGATCTACAAGGAAAAGACTAAGGCATTTCATGACAAACAGATCAAGAGTAAAGCATTTGGCATTGGCCAGAAAGTTTTGTTGTTCAATTCCCGGCTTAGACTCTTTCCAGGTAAATTATTCTCCAGATGGGTAGGTCCTTTTGTTGTTACTAATGTGTTTGCCCATGGAGCCATACAAATCAAAAGCATTGAAAAGGGAAAAGAGTTCAAGGTCAATGGCCACCGATTTAAGCCTTACATCGAGGCAATTGGAGGACACGATGTGGAGTCAGACAGAGTACTTCTACGTCCCATCAGATAAAGAATTTGGTCTAGGCTGGATGGACGTTAAACTTCAAGCGCTTGTTGGGAGGCAACCCAATGTGTTCTCGAGTGTGAAGGAGTCATCAACACAGATTTTCTTTCTTTCAACCCTTCACTCTCTTTTACTTTGTTTATGTTTTTCTTTCTTCATTTTCTTAAATCATCTTCCTTACTTTGATTCTATGTTTAATTATTTCGTATTTTCCTACATTGAGGACAATGTAGAATTTAAGTGTGGGGGAATGGTTTACAAATTTATTTGTGCATTTGAAATTGTTTTATTAAGTCTTTCTTAATTTGCAATTGTTTTATTTCTTTCTTACAAAAAAAAAAACAAGAAAAAAAAATTTACTGTTTTAAATCTTTTTGTTTTAACTTAGTATTTTTATGAGTTTTTTTTATTTTGTGCAATTGAAATTGTTTTATTAAGTCTTTCTTACGAAAAAAAAAATTATTGCTTTCTTGAGTCTTTTTGTTTTAACGTAGTGTTTTTACTAGTAATAAGTTGCCCTTTAACTTGTCAATGATATAAATGAATGGAAATGAATATGTTATGGCAATAAAGATGATCACTACAACTTGAATTTGTTTGTTAATATTTTGTGATTAAGTGTTACAACTTGAAGATAATGCATGTAAATTGGTACATAAATGAGCATGATATGATAAGTATGAATCATTTGAACCATATGTGAGCTTTAGAACCTTATATACATCTTTGATGAGTGATTCATAAGTTCTTTGTTTAAATTGATATACATATGCCTCATAACCGCTTGCCATAGCTTTTAATGAACTCTAGGGTTAACACCACAAATTCAAACATCCATGTTCCCTATTTTGTGTGCACGAGTTGCGACCCCCTTAGTTTTAACCCTTTTGAGCCCACATTAAGCCTTTCTTTCATCACCATGATTATCAAAACACTTGAGCTTAGTATAGACATCTTTTACCTTTGTTCCAAGGACTCGGTTGAAGACATAATGATTGTGTAAAGAGAAAATGATGATATTGAAAGACTTTTATGTGTATTATGTGGATTTACTTACTCAAACATTGTTGTATTTTTGACACATGTTATTAACTTGATATATGGAAGAAAAAAAAAGATATATTGAGTATTTATCAAGGTAATAAGGTTTGATTATGTAATGTTTAAGTTAAGTCCTTTGCATTTGTAAATCCGCTACAAAGAATGACTATGAGGCCCAACATGATGGAATTAGGCCTATGTTCGAAGGGATGGATTACTGACATCATTGCATTAAGGTTGGGAAGCTATGATACGTTTTGGGAGCCTATTGAGTCTTGGAACGAATTGAGCACCACTTGTCCTATATTTTCCTTGCCTCTAAACTTAGCCACATTACAACCTTTATAAAGACCTTATGATCCTTAAGATGGTAAATTTTGATTAGTTGAGTTAATCACTTGAGTAAGCTTATGGTTTTGGTTCATTTGTGCAAGCATGTTTTGTTTTTATCTTGAGGTGTTTGTTTGAAATTTTGCAAAAGTACTTCATTTCTATTATGTGAGTATTTCTCACATAATTTGAGTGCAAACACAAACCCTCACAAATTGAGTGAACTTATGAGTGCATATCCTTGTGAGTTGATTCATACTTGTCTTATTCATGCAGAACTCCATTTCACCATATTTACTCATTATCTTACTTGTTAAACATTTTGTTACCATGTATTAACTCTTGAATTCCATATGCTTAAATGTTTTAAGTGAAAATCTTTTATGCCATGATAATAATGAAATATTGAGACAAATGGTTAAGGGTTTGCTTGTTTTGAATTCGTAGTTTGATCTTAGTATTTGCGAGGGACTAGCAAAGTTTAAGTGTGGGGGTATTTGATAAGGCCTCAAATAAGCATTATTTTATATTATTTTATACCCTTTATACTAGACTTTTAATATTAAAATATTAAATAAATTGATAAAATAATTTATTTTGTGATTTTTATGATTAGATAAATAAAGTTTGTAATTAGGAGCATTTTGGCGAAAGAATCGTCTCGATCGGAATTATAACGAATAAATTATGGACGAAATTCGGTGGAATAATTAATTTAAATTAAATTAATTAATTAATTAATTCTGTTTCAGCCCAGTCCATCAAATCCCAGCAGCCCGGCCCAGAATTCGGCCTTCAGCCCAGCCAAGCCCAGCGGGCCCAGTGTGTGCAGCCCAATCCAGCCCAAATCAGATGGCCCAAGCGCGCATCTGACTGCCTCAGCCCAGAGACCATCTTCGGCGCGCGCTCACTGACTCCCAGGGCTACCGTTCGGCGCGCGTGTCCCGACTGCCCAATCCCTCTCCAGCGCGCGCCTGTCGAAGTCTTCAGCTTCTCTTCAGCGCAGTCCTGCCGAGCTACAGCTCTCCTCTTCAGCAGCCATTTGCCGAAATCCTGGTCCTCTTTTCCAGCAGATTCCACCCAATTTCCAGCCACTTTCCAAGCCACTTTCCAACCCAATTTTGCAACTTTACAACTCAAACCACTTCTAAACATCATCACAAATCTTTATTACTCATCATTCCATTATTCCACATTTTTATTGTATTTTTATATTATTTTTGGTAGCTTTCTCCACCTATAAATAGGGTTTCAATTCATTTGCTGAAACACACATTCTTTGAGGCACACATTTGAGCATTCTTTGAGAGAAACTTTGGCAAAGTATCTCCAATACAAAGTTTAGAGTTTGAGTCCATATTTCCCAAGGTTATTTCCTCCATCTTCATAAGGTTCTGTCCGCTGTTGAAGAATCGTATGAATAACAATCCATTGTTTTCATCCATCTTGAAAGTGTAACAATTACTCTCCATTTACTCAAACTCTCATTTTTGTTATTGAATTTGATTATAGTTCAATATATGTGAGGTTTTTCTTACTAATATTTGTAAGTGTTAAATGCAATCTCCATGTGTCTTACTTTATGAATTTTAGTTATTTTATACATTTTAGTGCTTCATACTTCAATTCAATGTTAAGTGTTTTATCCGCTGTCGGTGCATTTAAAGTAGAATTAAAGAGACTTAATGTTGATCGTTGTCGGCGCATTCAGTTAAAAACAAAACGTGAATCATATTGTAAGTGTTGTCCGCTGTCGGTGCATTTATAGTATTGAAAAATGTATGAAGGTAATTAAGACGATTAAAGGTAAAATTTCGTGATTGTTTTAATATTTGCAATTATTAGAGTGTTGGTAAGATTTGTGTTTTAAGAAGGTCACTTGTACATGAATTAGAGTAGAAATAAAATTAGTTTATCTATGCTTTTATTCTTTATTATTTTATTATTTTATTCTTTCTTAATTTTAGTTTATTAGTCTTTGATTCTTTCATTTCTTTATTCTTTTATTCCTTTACTCTTTAATTTATTGATTCTTTGATTAGTTAATTCTTTAATTCTCTATTCTTTTATTCATCTCCCACTAACACATTATTAATGTCCCTAATTTCCCCGGTTAAGAACGATCCCTATTTATCAATACTACATCTACACAAAAAGGGTTTAAATTGCATAACACTCGAATTACATGTTTAATTTAATGCGTTGTTTGGGCGTAATCAGCTCTAGACCCTCCATTTTTGGTCCGTTTCTTCCCTTTTCGATTCCATTCATCCTATTTCCTCATTTCCTATCCATTACAATCCCTAAACCTAATCAAAAACACCTAAAACCCATGGTTCCAAATTGAACCTCACGGTTCATGTCAGGACCCGTCCCAAATATCACCTCGACATCCGGGACGAACCCTGTTCCCGTCTGACAATCACACTTAAAGTACCAAAATAACCTCAACACAACCATAAGCATAACTATCAGACAAGGGAGAATATAATACAACCGTAATTCAGAGCATGGTTAATACAAAACAAGCACAAAACCCTACTAGGCTAATCTCGCAACGGAAGAACGTTGTAAGCTCTATGCCTCGGTTCCTGCCTCAACGTTCACCCGAGCGCTATCACCACGACCTGGAGGGTAAATTAAAACCAAAAAGTGTGAGTGGACTAAAGCAATAAAAGGTTTAAAACATGATTTAAGAATAAAACAGTTGACAGAAAAGAATAAGGTTTTTTTCCCTCCGTTTTAAAAATATGCATGCCTAACTCAGTATTAGAAAACCACGATATAAGACAGTATGATAAATATGCTAAGATCATATCATAAAACCAAATCCGCAAATATCAAAGTCTGATCAAACCTGTTGGGTCTATACGAGTCTTTAAACTCAACCAGGCCTCAAATGTAATCCGAGTCTTTAAACTCCCGAGTCTTTAAACTCAATAGGCCTACGGGGGTAATATCGTACATATCCGAGTCTTTAAACTCCCGAGTCTTTAAACTCAATCCGGGCCCGTCCCCCGTCAATCACAATCCGGTTCTTTAAACCCAATATCTAGATCCAGCAAATCCAATCCAAACCAATTTAAAATCAATTCTAAATTCATATCCAAACCCGAATCCGAAATCCCCGGTTCGAAACCCTTCTGACGTTCAAAACCGTCATTCCTAACCCAAATCCGGAATTCCACTTTTTAAACCTAAAGCTGTGATTACCAAAAATCATATTTCATAATCCATTTATATCCATCAGAAAGAAATTATAATTTGAAAGCCCAAAGTATAGCATCAAAAATCAGAAATCCCGCTTTTCTCGAAAAACGTGCAAAAACTCGAAAATATCTCGAAAAACGTGCAAGCTTAGTAATCACATATAATCATCATCAACAAGCATTTAAAACATACTTTAAACCATAAAACATAATTAAAACTAGCTAGGCATGCTCATGAGAAAAGAAAGAGTCCACTCACAAATCGGAAATTGTCAATCGCGCTCCGTGCGCTCCTCGACCGTCTCAGGCGTCTCCCGTCCTGTCAATAAGCACCAAATAGGGTTACAATTACGTCAAATATACTAACCCTAATTTCCCCAATTTTCCGGGAATTTATTCCTAAATTAAACTTAGACCCTAAACCGTCCGGATTCCCAAACTATCCCGTAACATCGTCCGATTAACCCGAAAATTACACCAATGGATTCCTTATGACATTTAGAACAAAACCCATGTTGGAAAATTGTTTAGAATCATCCCCACACGCCCCCACGCGCCGCCCAAAGTGGCTGCGCGTGGGCCTCACGCGCCAGCTACAGTACATCTTCAACCTCGAGTCACCCGGTTCAACTGTGTTGAACCGGCGTGACCGGTTCTCCTCCGTTCCTCCACCATTCTTCCCCATTTCAATTCCATTAGCTTCGTCCAATTCCTAACAATCAAACCCAGCCCTAAAATCCAGAAATCACGGCCTAAAACCCCTTGTCTTCATCCTCGAAAAACACAGCCTGTGAGCCCTGTTTTGGCCGCCGGCCACCCAGGTCCTCCCCCGTCACGGTACCACACTCAGACGACTCCTGGGACCTTCAGGAGTCTCACCCAACTCACAGCATCCCTCGACTCTAGCCCAAAGTCCACGATTATTGAAAACAAGAAAATGGGAAAATAGGGGATTTGAACCATACCTTCGATTCTTCCTCCGCCGTCTGCACCGCCGTGTGCCACGGTGTTCACTGAGTCCCCTGCAGTCGTCTGAGCTTGCTATTGGCTTGGTTTGCACCACAACACGGCAGAACCACCACCACAGTCCCACGGCTCCTCTGTTTTCTCTGAAAGCTCGAACCTCCGACCACCGTGTCTCCGTGCACGATTCCACTCCCAGACTCAGTCACCAACTCCCTCTCTTCTCTCTGTCACTCTCACAACTCACCACACCCTCACCCTCACACTGAATCGATCACCGTCTCTCAATTCTTCACTCTCTGTTTCTCTGTGTCGAAGCCCAAATGCACGGTTTGAAATGAGACAAGTTATACCCGTGTGTACACTAAACAATCCTAGAACCATCTAGGCACCACCACGTGTCCAATTCCTATGGACCAAAACCTAAATATCCAATCCCACTCAGCCATTTGGGTTTATCTGATTGGCCTTAAAGGAAAAAGACCAAATTGCCCCTAAGTGTACAAATTACCATTTTGCCCTTCAACTTTCCAGACCCGTAACTATTTCGTCCGACGTCCGATGACAGAGTGCCGCCTGTCGTTGTACTCAGGACGTCGAGACCTATCTAACGGTCCTCGGTCTATGTGAAAATCACATGTCCACTAAAAAGTCAACATTTTCCTCGATTAGTCAAAATTACGGTAACGCCCTCAATCTTCCGAACGTCATAACTTTTTCTCCGATTGTCCAAATCGGACCTGCCACCTGTCTACGGACTCGTGACGTCCTAAACTACGTCACGGTTAATGGTCAACACTCATCCAACCTGTAAATCAAAAAGTCAACTTTTGACACACTATTCGCAAGGGTAAAATCGTCCTTTTATACAATTCTTTTACAAAACTTACATTTGTACCCTTCCTGAAGGAACGGGTTGTTACAATCTACCCCCCTAAAAAGAATTTCGTCCTCGAAATTCAGTGAAACAAGTAAGGGTACTGTTCACGCATTAAGGCCTCGGGTTCCCAGGTAGCTTCTTCTACCTGATGATTCCTCCACAATACTTTAACTAAGGGAACCGTCTTCCTCCGTAAGACTTTTTCCTTCCGATCCAAAATCGCTACAGGCTGCTCTTCAAAGATCAAGTCTTCCCTAAGCTCCACGGGTTGTGCTTCCAGAACATGTGAATCATCCCGTACATACTTCCGAAGCATAGATATATGAAAGACATTATGTACATTTGCCAAGTCTACTGGTAAAGCCAATCAATAAGCAACAGGACCAATGCGCTCCAAGATCTCATAGGGTCCAATGTAACGAGGACTCAGCTTTCCTCGCCTGCCAAACCGTATGATTCCCTTCCAAGGAGATAACTTCAAGAAAACCCAGTCTCCTACTGCAAACTCCAGATCTCTGATCCTACGGTCGGCGTAACTCTTTTGTCGGTCCTGTGCCGCCTTCAGTCGATCTCTAATCAGTGCCACTTTGCCTTGAGTAAGGTCTACCAGCTCGGAAGTAGTCAGTCTCCTCTCACCAACCTCGGTCCAACACAATGGAGTCCGACACTGTTGCCCGTACAAAGCCTCATAAGGAGCCATCCTAATACTCTCCTGATAACTGTTATTCTAGGCGAACTCCATCAAAGGTAAATGTGACTCCCAAGTACCTTGAAACTGTAAGACACACGCTCTCATCATGTCCTCGAGAATCTGGATGGTCCGCTCAGACTGTCCATCGGTCTGAGGATGAAAGGTAGTACTGAAATGCAGCTTTGTCCCAAGTACAACTTTGCTCAACTTTGCATACAACTGATGCTCTCTCAGGGTCTTAAGCACTATCCTCAGATGCTTCTCGTGCGCCTTCGCACTCTTCGAATATACCAAGATATCATCAATGAATACAATCACAAAACGATCCAAGTACGACCGGAACATCCGGTTCATAAGATCCATAAAAGCTGCTGGGGCGTTAGTCAATCCAAAAGGCATCACAACAAACTCATAGTGACCAAACCTAGTCCGAAAGGCCGTCTTGGGTACATCC
The DNA here is from genome assembly GCA_032719365.1 of Prinsepia uniflora. Classification (NCBI taxonomy): domain Eukaryota; kingdom Viridiplantae; phylum Streptophyta; class Magnoliopsida; order Rosales; family Rosaceae; genus Prinsepia; species Prinsepia uniflora. The sequence goes on from CM064864.1 coordinate 68,609,001, forward strand.
TCCTCTTTGACCCGTAGCTGATGATATCCGGAGCAAAGATCAATCTTCGAAAAGTATTGTGCTCCCTTCAGTTGGTCAAACAAATCATCAATCCGGGGTAAGGGATACTTATTCCGAATGGTTACCATATTCAACTGTCTGTAGTCAACACACAATCTCAAACCTCCGTCCTTTTTCTTAACAAACAGTACAGGCGCTCCCCAAGGTGACATACTCGGTCGAATGAATCCCATATCGACCAAATCTTGTAACTGTGCCTTAAGTTCCCTCAATTTTGCAGGTGCCATGCGGTAAGAAGTCTGTGAAATAGGCTGTGTACCTTGTAAAAGATCAATCGTGAACTCGATATCTCGATGAGGTGGTAATCCTGGAAACTCCTCGGGAAAAACATCAGGAAACTCCTGCACCACTGGAATATCCTCCGCCCTCACTGGCGTAGCACGTGTATCCACCACGTGAGCTATGTAACCCTGGCACCCCTTACGCAACAGCTTGCTAGCCTCAAGTGCCGAAATAACTCCAGTAGGGAGTGCACGCTGATCCCCCTGAAACGTGGTCTCCGGTAACCCTGGACTCCGGAAGGTCACTCTCCTATCGAAACACTCGATAGAAGCATGATGCCTCGTCAACCAGTCCATGCCCAATATAACATCGAAGTCCCGAAGATCCAACAGTAACAAGTCTGCCACTAACTCAACCTCACCTACCATCACCAGACACTCTCTCAGAACCTGAGTCACTACCAACATCTCCCCAGTAGGTGTACTCACCCCTAAGGCACAATCCAAGGTAGACACCTCCCTCCCTGTAACGAGACTACAACTCCGGGCTATAAATGAGTGAGTCGCCCTGGGATCTATCAAAGCATAAACAGTGTGACCAAGTATGGTAAGTGTACCTGTCACCACTCCCGGTGCTGATCTGGCCTCCTGCTGGGTCATAGAAAAAACTCGCGCATGCGGTCCTGATGACCTACCGCGCCCCCTAGAATTGCTCGTGGCACCACCGCTACCTCTAGGGCCTACCGTCCCTGACACAGATGCAGTACTCCGCCCGGGTTCTACTGTACCTCGACCTGCTCCACCCTCCTGGGCTAACAATGGGCACTCTCTCCGAAAGTGGCCACGCTCTCCACAATAATAGCAGACATCTCTACCGGGTCCACCAGTCTGTCTCCCCGTAGAGGCAACTGAAGTAGCACTAGCCTGAGGAGTCGGCTGTGCTCTAGCTCCCCAAAACCCTGAGCCCTGAAAACTACTTGGTCTGCTAAACCGGGCTCCACCAGCTGATGAAGTACCGCCATAGTTGCCCCTCTTCGGGGTCCTCTGACTCGACGCTCTAGGAAAAGAATGCTCACGGCGTCGCACATTGCCCGAGTACTGTGGCCGGGCAGGAAAACTGGCCTCCACTCGCACAGCAGCGTCTAACAACTCCCTGAAAGTAGCAAATGAGCCAGCTGTCACAATGGCTCTAATCTCTCCTCGAAGACCCAACTCAAAACGACGACACTTCTCAGCCTCAGTTGCCACAAATGCAGGAGCGAATCGGGACAACATCTGGAATCTCTGATCATACTCGGCCACTGTCATGCTCCCTTGTTTCAACTGAAGAAACTCCGCCTCTTTGGCATCCCGAAAAGAGCGAGGATAATATTGGTCCAAGAATCGCTCCCGGAAAGTCTCCCAAGTCACGGTATGAGCGTCCCTACCTGACAACTCCAGCGTATACCACCACTCATACGATGCGCCGTCTAACAGAAAATTAGCCAACAACACCCGATCTCCTGGAGGACAATGCATCAACCAAAAATCCGCTCAAGCCGGGTGATCCATCGGTGGGCTTCCTCTGGGTCTGCCCCACCACTGAACGTAGTAGCCCCGAGCCGCTGGGCTCGCTCAATCGACACACTCTCCGGTTCTTCAGGTCGTGGAAGGGGTTCACGTCTCGGAGGCATGGTCGAACGTACGCTGAAAGAGGCATAGAGTTAGTAAAACAACCTAAAAACGACCTCGTTCCGACACAAACCGACAAACCTATGCTCTGATACCAATTGTCAGGACACGTCCCAAATATCACCTCGATACCCGGGATGAACCTTGTTCCCGTTTGAAAATCACACTTAAAGTACTAAAATAACCTCAACGCAACCATAAGCATAACTATCAGACAAGGGAGAATATAATACAACCGTAATTCAGAGCATAGTTAATACAAAACAAGCACAAAACCCTACTAGGCTAATCTCGCAACGGAAGAACGTTGTAAGCTCTATGCCTCGGTTCCTCACCCTAGAGCTATCACCACGATCTGGAGGGTAAATTAAAACCAAAAAGTGTGAGTGGACTAAAGCAATAAAAGGTTTAAAACATGATTTAAGAATAAAACAGTTGACAGAAAAGAATAAGGTTTTTTTCCCTCCGTTTTAAAAATATGCATGCCTAACTCAATATTAGAAAACCATGATATAAGACAGTATGATAAATATGCTAAGATCATATCATAAAACCAAATCCGCAAATATCAAAGTCCGATCAAACTTGCTGGGTCTATCCGAGTCTTTAAACTCAACTAGGCCTCAAATGTAATTCGAGTCTTTAAACTCCCGAGTCTTTAAACTCAATAGGCCTACGGGGGTAATATCGTACATATCTGAGTCTTTAAACTCCCGAGTCTTTAAACTCAATCCGGGCCTGTCCCCCGTCAATCACAATCCGGGTCTTTAAACCCAATATCCAGATCCAGCAAATCTAATCCAAACCAATTTAAAATCAATTCTAAATTCATATCCAAACCTGAATCTGAAATCCCCGGTTCGAAGCCCTTCCGGCGTTCAGAACCGTTATTCTAAACCCAAATCCGGAATTCTACTTTTTAAACCTAAATCCGTGATTACCAAAAATCATATTTCATAATCCATTTATATCCATCAGAAAGAAATTATAATTTGAAAGCCCAAAGTATAGCATCAAAAATCAGAAATCCCACTTTTCTCGAAAAACGTGCAAAAACCCGAAAATGTCTCGAAAAACATGCAAACATAATAATCACATATAATCATCATCAAAAAGCATTTAAAACATACTTTAAACCATAAAACATAATTAAAACTAGCTAGGCATGCTCATGAGAAAAGAAAGAGTCCACTCACAAATCGGAAATTGTCAATCGCGCTCCGTGCGCTCCTCGACCGTCTCAGGCGTCTCCCGTCCTGTCAATAAGAACCAAATAGGGTTACAATTACGTCAAATATACTAACCCTAATTTCCCCAATTTTCCGAGAATTTATTCGTAAATTAAACTTAGACCCTAAACCGTCCGGATTCCTGAACTATCCCGTAACATCGTCCGATTAACCCGAAAATTACACCAATGGATTCCTTATGACATTTAGAACAAAACCCATGTTGGAAAATTGTTCAGAATCATCCCCACACGCCCCCACGCGCCGTCCAAAGTGGCTGCGCATGGGCCTCACGCGCCAGCTACAGTGCATCTTCAACCTCGAGTCACCCGGTTCAACTGTGTTGAACCGGCGTGACCGGTTCTCCTCCGTTCCTCCATCATTCTTCCCCATTTCAATTCCATTAGCTTCGTCCAATTCCTAGCAATAAAACCCAGTCCTAAAATCCAGAAATCACGGCCTAAAACCCCTCGTCTTCATCCTCGAAAAACACTGCCCGTGAGCCCTGTTTTGGCCGCTGGCCACCCAGGTCCTCCCCCGTCACGGCACCACACTCAGACGACTCCTGGGACCTTTAGGAGTCTCACCCAACTCACAGCATCCCTCGACTCTAGCCCAAAGTCCACGATTATTGAAAACAATAAAACGGGAAAATAGGGGATTTGAACCATACCTTCGATTCTTCCTCCGCCGTCTGCACCGCCGTGTGCCACGGTGCTCACTGAGTCCCCTGCAGTCGTCTGAGCTTGCTATTGGCTTGGTTTACACCACAACACGGCAGAACCACCACCACAGTCCCACGGCTCCTCTGTTTTCTCTGAAAGCTCGAACCTCCGACCACCGTGTCTCCGTGCACGATTCCACTCCCAGACTCAGTCACCAACTCCATCTCTTCTCTCTATCACTCTCACAACTCACCACACCCTCACCCTCACACTGAATCGATCACCGTCTCTCAATTCTTCACTCTCTGTTTCTCTGTGTCGAAGCCCAAATGCACGGTTTGAAATGAGACAAGTTATACCCGTGTGTACACTAAACAATCCTATAACCATCTAGGCACCACGACGTGTCCAATTCCTATGGACCAAAACCTAAATATCCAATCCCACTCAGCCATTTGGGTTTATCTGATTGGCCTTAAAGGAAAAAGACCAAATTGCCCCTAAGTGTACAAATTACCATTTTGCCCTTCAACTTTCCAGACCCGTAACTATTCCGTCCGACGTCCGATGACAGTGTACCGCCTGTCGTTGTACTCAGGACGTCGAGACCTATCTAACGGTCCTCGGTCTATGTGAAAATCACAAGTCCACTAAAAAGTCAACATTTTCCTCGATTAGTCAAAATTACGGTAACGCCCTCAATCTTCCGAACGTCATAACTTTTTCTCCGATTGTCCAAATCGGACCTGCACCTGTCTACGGACTCGTGATGTCCTAAACTATATCACGGTCAATGGTCAACACTCATCCAACCTGTAAATCAAAATGTCAACTTTTGACACACTATTCGCAAGGGCAAAATCGTCCTTTTATACAATTCTTTTACAAAACTTACATTTGTACCCTTCCTAAAGGAACGGGTTGTTACAGTTCAAGTTTCCCAAAACCTCCCCTGGTGTCCTACAACCTCTAACCATCCTCAAAATCATTCTAACACCTTCCTACTAACCCATTTAATTCATTAGAAACATCCAAAACAAACCATAATGCATATTTTGAATTTAAATGGAATTTGGGCCTTACCGGTACCCTCTCGGGTTTGTGGCTCCACCGTCCACGGCGGCGCCATCCAGGCCAGCCACCAACATCCAACATCCTCCCTCACTGCTTGGCCTCTCTGTCATGATCATCTGGGGTTGGGTTGGATGGGTTTTGGGTTCAAACTGAGATCGGTTGTGTTTTGGGAATGAAGGAAAAATGATCGATGAAGATGATATGCATGAAGGGAAAATGGTGTCCATTGGATGGGTGACACTTGTCACTAATCCATTGGGCCTTGGACAAAATATCTGGGCCCACTAACTGCCAAAAGTTAAGTTGTTTCGTAAAACATGCAATAGTTCCCCGAAACTTCCTTGAACCGTAACTTTGTCGTCGAACGTCCGAAGTCGACGTGCCGCCTGTCTACGGATTCGTATCGTCCTGATCTACGTAACGGTCCTCGTCCCTCGGCCATCGGACCTCCCAGTCCAAAAATCAACATTTCGTCCTTTTTAACTAAAATTACCAAATTACCTTTGAGCTTTTGAACGTCATAACTTCTTCCTCGAATGTCGGAATTGAACGTGCTACCTGTCTATAAAATCGTGACGTCACGAACTACACCACAGTCATCGGTCGATGTCCATTTGATCGTCCGAATGAAAATTCAATGTTTTACCCAAGATCAGGGGCAAAACGGTCATTTTGCATCGTTCGTCCGATTTCTCCCAACTAATCATGGATTAACCTCACTAATTGAGATTAGTCACTAATCTAATCCCGAAATTCAGGAAGGGTCATTACAACCTTCCCTTCTTAATTAATTTTATCCTCGAAATTCCAACCGACCTAATTCCAACCGTTTTTCCCTCCTTAATTTAGTTTCGTTCTCGAAATTCCAACTATCATGATTCCACATCCACCTCGTGGAAATAATTCGATCTCACAACATGTGTACACTCGTACACCAACTAACCAGAACAAAACTCGTCTGCACCCAGACGTACCACTAACACTCTCGTTACATCGACTACCCTCGACCACGTCGAATAACAGTAGTCATATGTTCTGAATTGACTCCACTTGTCAAATCTACCATTTCGTTGACACAACCAACTCGGCGTTTCCTTACTCAATCACCAAACTATCCTGATATCTACTCCACCGGGAGTCATCAAACCTCACTCAACGATCCTCGTTGACACCTTCGACAAACTGTCACCACTTGACAGTCGCCAGCCGAAAACTGACTTTATACCCACTTGTGATTATATTAACCACCAACTCACTCAACCTGAGTATACACTTACCAACACCTTACTCGACCTGTGTGTAACTAGACCCATCAGAAATACCATGACCCAATGCACAGTATCCAATGTCCAGTTCACGACCTCAACTAATCCAATGGTATCAGAACTAAGCCGACTACCAACACGTTTACCAATGCATCCATGACATAATCTATATACCGTCACTAAGCACCACAAGTCTGCCTGGTATCGTACCTCGAACAACGCACAAGGTACGTACATCCATTACCAACCAGACTACAACTACAACCTAAGTCGTAGCCAATCACGTTTTAATAATGGAGTACATTTGTCAAATCTAGTACTAGACAAATCAAAACTCCAACCCAACATCTAATTCGAAATTCGAATCCGAAATCATTATTCTGTAAGCTAGCATTTGGAATAACTATTCCGAACCCAAATCAATAAATCCACTTTCAAGTTCCAAAATCGAATCCCGAATCGTCATCCAGAAATCCTATTCCAAAACCCGAAACCTCGTTCACGTCTACCAAGACGTACTATATCCGAACCTATCGGATACCTGTTCAAACGATTACCTCAATACGTTCGATTGACTTCATAGGGAAGCCAATCCCAATATCCACACGTCTAAGGTTGACAAAATCTGACCTCATCGGAAACCTACTCGCCTGAGTAATATACCATACGGGATTCACTTCGAAAAGAAGTTCAATCCCAACATGCTCAACTCAAACATCCAAATAAGAGTGATAAACTCTCCACCTATCTGGATAATCAAGATCACGATCCAGATCCATCACTACGTCACTCGACCATAAATGCCATGATCATCGATCGTCACGACGCCCAAAGTCCACAACGTCAAAGTCACGATTCATATTGTGATCCACACAAGCTCACTCAGCTAACAATATATCTAAGATCCGGTCATAGGGTCTTACACCCTCAACGAATCTGCATACTGACACATCGTTCATCAACCAATTCCCGCATCTAACAGGTCAGTCAATGACGAAACACGCCGAGACTGTGGGTTCTCTCCAATTACCTAGTATCGATCCTTGTCCTTCCACCTAGGAAAACCCAAGGATGATCCAACACGATGACCTCGAAATCCATCCTACGTGAATGCGAACAAACTCGTTGCACTCACCACGCCACTTATACCGACCTCGTCTGCTACCAAGCAGAGAATGAGAAATCTCAGTCACCTAACTTCGATATACTCATCTCCTCCTGATGACCCAAGATAAATCCCGGGTTCACCAACCAATACACGACCAGTGCTAGTACCAGAACACATGCATCCACACTAGTATCAGTATCAATATCAGCACCAGCCCACACGGTGTGCGAAACAGAATACCTTGGATCTCCGCTCATACCGAGCGACGACCCCGTACCTCTGCTCGAATGGGAGAAACTCTGTCTTCGTCGTACCCAATAACTCTAGGTACAGTCATCCTGACAACTGGTACGAGAAAAAGAAACGCTCCCCGAACGTCCCCGCTTCACAACAACCGTAACTACAACCACTCTCGATAGTAGTACCTGCCACACACTCGTGCATACCTACACACCAGACATCACGATATCTAGACTCCACATCCAACGGAATCAATCGCCCATACCAACTATTCCGTATCCCACTTCGGGATTCCATCGACAAGTACCAACCCTGGTAACTTGTCCAACCAAACTCTAACCAGCCGTAACTCGATTCAACCACAGTCGTCTACCAGGCCCCATGACCTTAGCTACACCAACTATCCATCACAATTACGGTAGTACAACCAACTAGGTCTAACTGATAAGTACAACCTCGACTACAGAGTGCAGTCCCATCACTAAAGTTGACACGACTAGTCCGAACAGCGGTCTCATCGGAGTTGAGACCACTCGCCAACTCACCTTTTCGAACCAGATATCCCACCTTAGGATTCCACGATCATTAACTAGAGTTCCTCTGAACCCAACTGCAAAAAGCAGTATAACCCACAATCTGACCGACTCCGAGGTCTTGACATCGTAAAGGCGTCAATCCAATCCTACCGTCAATCCAACTAGGATTCCTCGAATCCGACTGCTAACTGCCAGGAGCAGTAAATTCATTTAACTCAACCAAATCAGATCATCAGATTATCACAATTCCGAACTATCGTCAAAACGATCCTACGAAATCGTGAAAGACGATCCCAACTAACCGTCTCACGATCAAAACTCGAAAGTATTGTTACGTTCATCCCTTCGTAGGGTCCCACACTGTCATCCACTACAGAACTATGGCAACCCCCACATCAAATGCCGAACCAAAACATTCCACGATTTAATCCTACTAACTATCGTATCGGCATCCCAACTATTTGATAATGAACTGTAGCCCATTGAGATATCACATCCTCGACCTGCGCGCACCATAAGAGCAAACCTGCTCTGATAAGCAATCCTATGCTCTAATACCACTTTGAGAGGACCCATCCCAATCCCCCCGGGATTAACGTGGGATGACCCTGCTCCCGTCTGACACGAAGTGTCAGACAAGAGATATTTCCGACCTTTGCCCTCTCGGGCGATCAGAGTACGCCAGGATCCGGAGGAGGTATGTGATATCTCGGTCTCTACTACAGTCCATATCCGCTGTCAACCTAAAGGGAAGTCAAAACATTAAAAGCTGTGAGTGGACAAAACAACCAGTTTATAAAAACAGTTTATCAAAGAAAGACATTTGTACCCTTCACTAAAAAGCCTACATGCATTTGAAAACCGTTTAACCAAATGAACCATAGGTGGGAACTAAGCCCAAAATCATAACTGAAAGAACCATAAAGAACCAATCATACGGGCCACTGCCCAAATCCATGTGGGACTCAACCCAAATCATAAAGAAACCAAGTACATGGGCCACTGCCCAAAACCTGTATCCATCACACATCATATTTCGTATATACATATAATTCACACAACCAATCCTGTCACGGTTTCCAAAGCTACGCACGTGCTACCCGGGTCTCAAACCCAAGTCTCTCAGAGTCCAAGGTCAATGTCCGTAGACCAATGACCCGTCCTGAGGTTACGATCCATGCCTTCCTAAGTAAGGAACCCAACTGGGGGGCGACTCCACTCAGTCGGTGCTCCGTGACTACTCCGGGGTCCACCTAGGCCAACGACCCTCCCCGGAGAAGATAATAGAAGTAAAGGAAGGTATATGAACATATATATACATATAACATACACATTCATGCCTGGTCCCCCTGAGCCATCATGATCCATAATATCCATGCCATTCATATATATCTATATATAGAAAACATCCTCCAAGCCCGGTTCCCATAAACCGTCATGTACCACAATAACCTTTCCAGGGTTCATGCCGGTTCCCATAAACCGCCATGAACTTGGAAATCCATTCTAGGGTCCCTGACCCGAAATCATCAATGTAAAACAACTGGGTCTCGTGCCCGAACATATGACATCAGCTGGGCATCCTGCCCGATATCTAAGGGTCAGTCACGACTTCGATCGTAGTGATGCGTGCAACCATCCATCCAGGACCGCCTTCAATCCTGGTATGTTACCGTGAACAAATCAACCGACGCGACCACCACAAGATCGTGGTGCACTCATCACCGATCGTTATCCTGAACCGTCAGCACTTCGAAGTCGAGCCTCTATCGGCTACCCGACAACAGATCGTGCATCATGACCTCTCCGAAAGGAACACATCCCAATCCGGAGGCGAGTGTTGTATCGTCGGTCACCGTGCACATAGCACTAGCCGCGACCACAATTCAGACTCGTAGGTCATCAATAGGGTCATATGCCTGAGACAAAACCAAATGGGTCTCATACCCGAGTTTATCCTTTTGGAAATCCAAATCCTTTTCATTTAAACCAATAAAGAAATACAAACCCGTATTGGCACCATATAGGGCTGAAACCTAGAAATACGTGCCAATACGTAACCACACATCCAAATGCACTCATATCATCACAAACAAGTATTTAAAACATATAATCAACATTTATGCACGCACCAATTTAGAAAATAAGGTCCACTCACAGACCGTCCGAGCTGCCGCCTCGATTTGCGTGTCATACGGCTCTCCCGAGCCTATCACCATCACCGGGACTCCCGAACCTGTCCAAATCGTAATAGAAGGTTACTAACTACTTAATTAACCTCCCACTAAAGTCCCGTAATTTTTCGGAATTTTTAACTATTTTTAATCCCGATTCGAAACCTTCTGATGCCCCGAATATTATCAAAACGGTGTCCGATCGACACAAAACCAGTCCCAAAATGTTCGTTACATCAAATAAAAGATTTCACACGTTGAAGAAATCCCCAAAAGGTTGGACACGCGCCCCCACGCGCCCTAGATAGTCCCTGCGCGTGAGCCAACGTGCCGGGCACTATTCCTACACCATCAACCTCCCGCCGACCGGTTCACCTGGTTTGGCCTGTCCAGTTGGACCGGCGTGACTGGTTCGGTGCTCTAGACCCTCCATTTTTGGTCTGTTTCTTCCCTTTTCGATTCCATTCTTCCTATTTACTCATTTCCTATCCATTCCAATCCCTAAACCTAATCAAAAACACCTAAAACCCATGGTTCCAAATTGAACCTCACGGTTCAAGTTTCCCAAAACCTCCCCTGGTGCCCTACAACCTCTAACCATCCTCAAAATCATTCTAACACCTTCCTACTAACCCATTTAATTCATTAGAAACATCCAAAACAAACCATAATGCATATATTGAATTTAAACGGAATTTGGGCCTTACCGAGTACCCTCTCGGGTTTGTGGCTCCACCGTCCACGGCGGTGCCGTCCAGGCCAGCCACCAACATCCAACATCCTCCCTCACTCCTTGGCCTCTCTGTCATGATCATCTGGGGTTGGGTTGGATGGGTTTTGGGTTCAAACTGAGATCGGGTTGTGTTTTGGGATTTAAGGAAAAATGATCGATGAAGATGATATTCATGAAGGGAAAATGGTGTCCATTGGATGGGTGACACTTGTCACTCATCCATTGCGCATGGGGACAAATATTTGGGCCCACTAACTACCAAAAGTTAAGTTGTTTAGTAAAACGTGCAATAGTTCCCCGAAACTTCCTTGAACTGTAACTTCGTCGTCGAACGTCCGAATTCGACGTGCCGCCTGTCTACGGATTTGTATCGTCCCGATCTACGTAACGGTCCTCGTCCCTCGGCCATCGGACCTCCCAGTCCAAAAGTCAACATTTTGCCCTTTTTAACTAAAATTACCAAATTGCCCTTGAGCTTCCGAACGTCATAACTTCTTCGTCGAACGACGGAATTGAACGTGCCACCTGTCTATGAACTCGTGACGTCACGAACCACGTCACGGTCATCATTTAAGGTCCAATTGATCGCCTGAATGAAAAGTCAACGTTTTACCCACGACTAAGGGCAAAATAGTCATTTTCCATCGTTCGTCCGATTTTGCCCAACTAATCACGGATTAACCTCACTAATCGAGATTAGTCACTAATTTAATCCCAGAATTCAGGACGGGTCGTTACATCCTGCGTGTGGGCCTCAGGCGCCAGGACACTATTCACCTTCTTCCACCTTCAACGAACAAGTCCAACCCGGTTTTCCTGTGCAGTCCGGTCCAGCTGGACCGGCGTGACAGGTCCGGCCTGGTTCCCCCCCCCCCCCCCCCCCCCCCCCATTTTTCACCCAATCTTCTCCTTTTCAATCCCAATCTTCCTATTTTGTCATTTCCTATCTATTCCAATGAAGAAAACAAGGAAACCCGCCTAAATCCCATCTGTTCGATTTGAATCCCAAGGCCCAAACTTCCATTTTCCTCCCACGGCTCCTCAGCCGTCAAACCACCACCAAAACCTTCTCTAAAATTCCTAAGCGACCTAATAAACTCATTACAATGACCTAAAACCATCCTTAACGTCACAAATTGAAAATAAAAGGAAAAGGGCCTAACTGATACCTTGGATCAAGCTTGCCTCCGCCGCCCACGGCGGCGCCGTCTCCTGCCAGCCACCATCATCCTCAGTTCCTCTCCTCACTCTCTGGGTCTCACAACCATGATCAAAGGGGTAAGGGTTGGATTGGGTTGAGAGATCGATCGGGTTTTGGGTTTGGTCTGGGGACATGGTCGAATAAGGGAAAAAGGAATGGATGCATGAATACAATTTCAATGGGCAATGGATGAGTAACACTTGTCACTCATCCATTGGGCCTTCCAGAAATATATGGCCCACTTGAGTACAAAAGCTCATTGTTTCGTAAAACGTGCAATAGTGCCCCGAAACTTCCGTGAATCGTAACATCTCTATCGAACGTCCGAATACGACGTGCCGCCTGTCTACGGATTCGTATCGTCTCGATCTACATAACGGTCCTCAGCCCTCGGCCATCGGACCTCCCAGGTTAAAAGTCAACTATTTTCCCTTTTTAACCAAATTACCAAAATACCCTTGAACTTCTGAACGTCATAACTTCTTTTTCGAATGTCGGAATCGAACGTGCCACCTGTCTATGAACTTGTGACGTCCCTAACTACATCACATTCATCAGCCAAAGTCCGTTTGACCGCCTGAACAAAAAGTCAATGTTTTGCCCACGACTAGGGGCAAAACGGTCATTTTGCATTGTTCGTCCGATTTCGCTCAACTAATCGCCGATTAACCTCACTAATCATGATTAGTAACTAATCTAATCCTGAAATTCGGGACGGGTCATTACACTAAGTGTGGGGGTATTTGATAAGCCTTGAATTATGCATCTTTTTATACCTTTTATACTTATATTTTATTGTTTAAATACCAAACAATTTTAGAAAATAATATATGTTGTGAAAACTGTACAGAATTGGATAGAGTATGTAATTAAGAGAATTTAGGCGAAAGAATCACCTCAATCGGAGTTGTAACGAAGAAGTTATGATCAAATGAAAGGGAGCCACCAGAAATCACTGAGGAATTCGATCGCAAGCTACCGAATCCAAAATATCAGCCCTGATATAGGTAGGCCAGTGCTTACTGATTCGCTGAAACCACCTTCGGCGCTCGTTTACCGAAGAAGGCACAACCAACCTCGGCTCGCATCTACCAAACCTAATTCCAATTCCTCACCGCCCGATTATCGATTTTCCATTCTTCACTTCGGCCAACGTCCACTGAAATGGCTTCCAAGTTCCAGCAGTTGCCCACCATTCTGATTCCTGTTCAATTTCCAACAAGCATTTTCCTTCCTTTTTACGGAAAATTGTCCTTTTTAATTAGGATTTGTTTTCCCTTTTTAAATTAGTAGTTTTTCTTACCTTTTTAATTAAGTTTTGTATTTATTCTTTCTTTAGGATTTAGATTACCTTTTTAATTAGGATTTTTATTATCTTTATCCTTTAGGACTTTAATTTAATTAG